>CM065682.1:41002465-41014965 GCA_017654935.2 Phymorhynchus buccinoides | reverse complement strand
TTCGTGCTTTAGCCATATTTGTTACAGTTTTGCTTGACGAATCGGTTTTAAATCTTGTGTGGTGGTGTTTCACCTTGAGTAGAAGACACCCAAAGATAAATTATTGGCCTTCTGACTTTAGCCTTGAAGCTTGACCTTGAAAACCAAACATTTCTTCCTTACAGTATATACTTCATCTCCGAGCCGTATCTCATGAACTGGTGTACAGAACCCTTATAACCATATACATTCTTGGTCAGCATTGCTCAACCTATTCAGATCCTGAATTTTGCAATTTCCAGTGCAAACCTCCGCCAAGGAAGACTCACAAAACCGATTTTTTTTTCTTTGAGCTATATAATAATTATTCATGTCTGAGCTGTTTCTCATGAACTGGTTGACAGAAAAGCTTCACATGTTCTGTGGTTGTGTAAAGTGCCGGTATGGTCCCGGTCATAGAAAAGAATAAAAACATGCTGACGCTGACCTTGAAGTTTGACCTTGAAAACCGTAAGTTCTTCTTGAGGCCATATTTGTCACATTGTTGGGCTTACAATGTTCAAACTTGCCATAGGAGTGCACTGGCTAAAAGTGATTTTGAATATTAGGTACCGAACAAGGTGAAGGTCAAGGACCTAGAGCTTAGAGGTGTCAAATTTGTTTGGGGGCCTTATCTTATGCATTTTGTGCAGTTACAGGCTTCAAAGTTGGCAGGTTGAGACTGGCCCAACGTCATGTGTGGTGGAAAGTATTGATTATGGATTATTGACCTTAACTTTTAAACACCCCCTCTCTCTCTCTTTCTTTTTTTAAGCAGTAGTAATATGAGTTTGGACATCATTCATCAATATCAACTAAACAACGTAATAGAAACTTTCTGTGCAGTTATAGTTTAGACCCCCCCCCCCCCCCCCCCCTCCCCCCCCCCCCCCCCCCCCCCCCCCCCCCCCCCCCCCTGGTAAATTTATGTTTCACTAGCGCAACGCCGAGTACCAGTAACGCCTAGTAACAGTAACGCCTAGTAACGGTAACGCCAAGTACTGTTAACGCTGAGTACAGCAAATTTGAAGCGATTCGGTTAAGAAACGGTGGAGTTATAAGGCCCCGTTTCCCATTGACGCTGCTCTGAGAGTGACACTCTCTCCCTAGTAATGGTAACGTCTATTAACGGTAACGCCAAGTACTGGTAACGCTGAGTACAGCAAATTTCAAACGATTCGGATAAGAAAAGTCGGAGTTATAAGGCCCCGTTTCGCGTTGGCGCTGCTCTGAGAGTGATGCGCTCTCCCTAGTAAGGGCAGCGCCTAGTAACGGTAACGCCAAGTACTGGTAATGCTGAGTACAGCAAATTTGAAGCGATTCCGTTAAGAAACGGCAGAGTTATAAGGCCCCGTTTCCCGTTGGCGCTGCTCTGAGAGTGACGCGCTCTCCCAATTTTCTTCAAATTTACTGCCAGGCTTTGCCCTGGCAACAGCAAGCCTGAAAGCAAATTCGGTCGAAAACCGGCGGAGTTATAAGGCCCGTTTTGCATCATGCTGCTGTTATGCGCCTAAGTAATCGATTCGCTTCCGGTTTGACACAGCGATAGTCACCGTCCCCGGTCATGTACCTGCCAAATTTGAAGGCAATCGGTTCAGAAATCCCGGAGATACGGGCGCCGAAAGGCCGGCAGATGCGCGTTTCGCGCATTTGCAAAACCGCGCAAATGACACGGCCGCATCGGTTGCCATTGCCATCGCCCCGTTAAGGCTCACAGCAAATTTGAAGCGATTCGGTCGAAAAACGGCGGAGTTATAAGGCCCGTTTCGTGTTTCAGACACACAGACACACAGACACACACACACACACACACACACACACACACACACACACACACACACACACACACACACACACACACACACACACACACACACACACACACACACACACACACACACACACACGGACGGACAGTTGGCTTTTTACTATATGATGATAACAGAAAACAGCATAACCCTAGGCTGCTCCTACCCCTATACCTTTCCACAGAACAGAACAATGTTGCTTTTAGCGGACATTCTCAATGCAAGCTGCTGTACTGTACCATCAATGCGTTCAAATTGCATACCTCTTTTACAGGGTTTTAAAGGGCAGGCTTGAAAGTTGATAAAAGGTCATGCAGCAACCACGGCCTAAAAAAAGAAAAAGAAATAGGAGACTGCAACCACCCCAAACTGGTATGGAGTTGAATATTGATGACATTATCATTGAAAATGCAACACATCATTTGGCGCCTTTACTCACCCACAATTCTCCATTCGATTCGCTACTGTTTCTCCCCCACCCCCACCCCCCACCTTCCAGCATAAAAAAAGGTTATTCTTACTCCACAGGATTTTTCAGTTTCAGATGATAAGACCACCCTACAAAATTAGCTATCAGTAGGGGGGGGAGGGGGGAGTGACCGAGGACATGTTGCCACATTCAGCAGCACCCCGTAGTTATTATTTGATATACCACATACAATATCAACGTCATGTAATATTAATGCCACTCTCTTCCACTCTGCCTTTTCCCTTTGCTTTCTATCATCAACTATCTTTCTGACTTATTGGCCCATTCTCCTGCCTTTTAAAAAAAAAAATCTTCCAAATAATTGTTCTCCTTTGAGCTCCTCCGAAATCGGAATGTGTCGGCTGTACGCAGCAGGGAGACCAGTGAAAACTAAAAACCGGACACATACGTACGTTACCCATTGTGGCCATATGGCCCGGGAACGCAGAAGAAGAAGAAGAAACCACGAGATACGTCAACTTTAGGTGGGAAAGAAAACACTACGCTACATTTGAAGTGATTCTGCTCCGTGGTTCACATGATGTTGTTGGGACGCTCACAGACACAACAACAACAGCAATAGACGTGAACAAGAAATATCGCTTTAATTCGTAGAGCAAAAATGCATGGCCTGTGTCCATTCTGTATTGGGTGCGTAGCGCTTTGACTACGTATCGAAAGAACTACCCGTTGTTACCACTACCACCCATAGAGAACAATTGATGACTGTTTGAAATCAGACAGACTAACCCTAACCCTATTCCTAACCCTAACCCGAACCCTTTTCCTAACCTAACCCTATTCCTTACCTAAGTTTAACCCTATTTTAACCCTAACCCTAACCCTTAGTTGCCGTAGTGATTTAGCCCAGTAGTGTTATCGATACGTAGTGATAGCCGTACTGATTTATCTTGGTAGAGTTATCGATACAGTAGCGATAGCGTGATGTCCCCTGCTGTATTCATAATGATGCATGTAGAAAAAGAGAAAAAGCGCAACAGTAGCCCATAGGCCTACTATCTACAGCTTGTTGGTGAATTACCCTGGCTAAAAGACTCCAGGGATCATCCCAACAGCGGAAGCACTTGAACACTATGGTACAAATGCATCAGCTACGGATGAGAACATTACGTGTGTGACCGTTTTTGATTACCCCGCCACGTGGGCAGCCACACTCCGTCTTCGGGGGACCTACAGCATGTAATACTGTCCTTTCACATCACAACTAAAAGACAAGGAAGAGCTAGCTGCACATTTTGAACCTTGTATGCAGATAAGACTGATGTGGATCGGAAAGGATGCTTCAAAGTTGATATGGGAAGGTGGGTGGATGTTCACCTCTTTATTTTAGTAATGTGGTCTCCTCTTTCTTCCCCCCCCCCCCTCTCTCTCTCTCTCTCTCTCTCTTCATGGTCGTGCCCTTTCATTCACAGGCAAGGCAAGGCAAGAAATTTATTTCATACCCCATTTGGGCACAGAAATATAAAAAACATACACACACATAAATAAATTTCCAAGAATCAACCCAAGAGTGATGTCCAAAATCATTTCAAAGAAAACCCATACCATAATATTACAAATAATGTAATGTATTACTAAATTAAAAACAAAATGGGAAAAAGACATGATTAATAGCATTTATCTGAAAGAACCGTTAACAACTGTAATGAAGTGCTTTAGTTTGAGTAATATTTTCTTATTTTTTGTAGAGAACAAAGCTTTGAATTTATAAGCATTAGGGCGAGTAAAAAAAATACTTAGGGAGGTACCTTCTCCTGTCAGTGTCAAAGAAAGGACAAACAAACAAGTAGTGAAACTCATCTGCCACATCATGTACATTACATTTTTCACAAATTCTTTCATGTCTGGGTGTACCAGTATAACGCAACGTGTTCACAGGCAAGTTATTATTAGTAGTTCTGAATTTTAACACAGTAATCATATAGCTATATGGCAAGACTAAGTAATATGGGTCAACACAAAAAGAGGTTTTAAACATTCTGTAATTTAAATATAATTCGTCATTATCTACATGCATATACCAAGATTGTAAAAAGGTGTCTTTTAAGCATCTTTTCACCTTCTCCTTGAACCACAATGGATTTGCATCAAGAAAGGTTTGATTCAACCAAAAACTACTCAAGCCAGTTTCATTTAGTAGTGTATGGATATATTTGATGTATCTGTTTTCATAAACATTTGACTCGTACATTTTCAATAGGCATTTATAAACAAGAACTGATAATTTTTTTGTCTGGTGGTTTGTTACAAGGTTAAACCAAAATGATAGCATTCTACATTTAACAGTTACACCAACAGGGAATTTACCCGTTTCCCCAAAAATCATGAGAGAAGGAGTCGACTGTCTTACTTTCAGAACCAACTTGTAAAATCTTAACTGCAGTCTCTGAATAATATCATTCATATCAAAGCCCCAAATTTCACAACCATATGTAAGGATAGGAAGTACAGTTTTATCAAATAGGTCAATTGTTAGATCTGCAGGAAGCATCAATAATTTAGCTTTCCTCAACAAAGCAAACATGGCTCGGGAAGCTCGGTCATAAAGATCACGTTGTGCGACATTCATTTTGTTATTATAATTTAACTTTAACCCTAAGTACATAAAGTTCTGAACAACCTCTAATTTTTCAGTCGTATAAGAAAGTCGGGAAAACGTCTACCTTACCCTTAGAAAAAATAAGAACTTTACATTTCTTGGCATTTAATTTCAAATTCCATTTTTGACAATAGCGTTGAATATTATCTAAGCCTCTTTGCAATCCTACTGGAGTTTCAGAAAATATGACAGTGTCGTCTGCATACAACAACTTCAAACTTCGAACAGTTCAAAGTGCAGGTCAAAGACCTCTAGCAAACGGTCAGGAATGCAACACTGTTCTCGAAATACATTCTGGGAGACTAAGAAACAAGAGCCGATCGCGTAGTAAATGAATATTTCGATTTCATAATCTTCCTAATTGCAATGCATTTTCTCACATTTTAATTCTTCAGAAATGTTCGTCATCGTCATCATCATGATCATTAATCCCCCCCCCCCCCGGCGGGCTTCCACCTATCATGGTGGGGGGGGGGGGGGTGACACCTCGTAATGTCCAATTGGGACATTACACGGTGTACCCCCATGCGCGCTCCCCGCGTAGTGTCCCAATTGGGACATTATGCGTCCCCCCCCCCCCCCCCCCCGTGTAATGTCCCAATTTAGGACATAACACGGCGAGAGGACCCATATTGCCTGTAAAGTTTTGTTTTCCAACCAATTCATGGTAAATTCACTGAGTAAAGGGGTAAAGACTGGATTAAAGCTTTACATTCTCTTCTTCTTGGGTGCTCTCTATGGAAACAGAATCACACGTAAATAAACAAATGATGGCCTAATCATTGTAGCATTGCTTACTGTTTGTTTATTACGTCTGCCAAGTAGGTTATGTTTTTACCGGCGTTGGTCTGTCTGTCTGTCTGTCTGTCTTGTCTGTTTGTTTGTTAGTGTGCAACATTTCTCGAAAAGTTACGTAGGGATTTCGATGACACTTCTGTCTCTTTTGTCTATGCTCTAAAGTGAACAACGTAAAAAGGAGCTAATTTGTCATAATTTACTTTGTTTTGTGTGCTAAGCATTTGTTATTTCATTTGTATATTTTAATTCTTAATCTCTTTTCATTACCCCCGCCAAGGAGGTTATATTTTTGCCTGTATTTCTTTGCTGTTCTGTCTTATGTGGGGCGTAAAATGCATTGGCGGAGGTCGGAACTCTCCGAGTGCATTCAAATTGAGTTCTGTCGCAATGTTATTCTCCCTCTCTCCCAGTCTGGTTGTGTGTCTGTCTGTATTAAAACCAAATCAATAAGCCTTTGAAGATGCGTCATCGTTTCTTTTTACGTACGTAAAAACAACTCATGATTTACTTTCAAAATGGCGAATAGAAATAAACGCCAAGGACTTTCGTTAAAAAGAAGAGTTGAAATCATCACACACACACACACACACACACACAACCAGGCATGGGAATGAGAATTGTGAAAAAAAAGCGAAAAGGCGTGTCTGTGGAGACACAATCGCCAATGCAAGTACGCATCCAACCAACAAAATAAGGGTATCTTAACACAATATGGGTGCTCTCGCCGCGTTATGTCCTAAATTGGGACAAAACACGGGGGGGCCCCACGCATAATGTCCCAATTGGGACATTATGCGGCGAGCGCCCATGGGGGTGCAACGTGTAATGTCCCAATTGAGACATAATTGGGACATTACACGGGATTGGGACATTACGAGGTGTCACAGGGGGGCTTACGGAGAGGAGCCCAGCAGCCTCCTAAAGTCCAACCGCATAGTCCATGTCGTAGGAGGCGGGCAACGGCTTAGGCTGGCTTATGTGGTTAAGGCCCTCCCGTGGGGATACCGGGGGGTCTTTCAGCAGAAATAGTTCCCCCTTCTTCTGGAAGTTCTATGCTAGTATCTTCCCCTACTCTATCACTCTCTTTGACTCTGCCTGTTCTCTTCTTTTTTGCTTTCTGGCGTCTACTTTTTTCTGCCTTATTGGTCCATTCTCCTGTATTTTGTATATAAAACCCTTCAACGTTTTTCCTTTTTACAATTTGTGACATGCCAGTTGTTGTTTTTATTGTACACTGGCGTCCACACGTGAGACCTTGCGCAATTGCGTACTTGAGTGGGCACCTGTTGTCCATTCTGCAGTGCATATTTGCTTATATAGCCTTTTTAAAAAAAATTATTTTAGCTTACTAGTATGTATTTGTTATCCTTTTTTACTGTTTTTTTTAACCTGGATCCAATAGAGTAGAGTGGCTCAACGTTTCCAGCACTGTGTGGACTTATGTGCTATAGGGTGCAATGATGGAGGTGTCGTGTTATGAATTGTACTGTATGTTTTGTTGTTTACAGGTTGTTGAACGTTGGTAAGATACATTGATGAGTGTTTTGTAATAAGTGGTCGAACTTTACGCGGTGACAGTGCTGAGATGACCGTAGCTGTTGACGGGACTATAATGGAAAAAAGAAAAATGAATATGATCATTAATTATGTCATAACCTGAGGTTAGTTGGATGGAGCAGCCCTACAGACCACACCGATGGCTTGGAGTCAAAACGGACTATCTTTAGATAGTCCATTGATGTATTGTTGGACTTATTACAAAAAACTAATAACTTGTATCAAACAATGACTGCAGAAATATAAAAAGGGGGTTATGCTTTTTTATATTTCTGCAGTGGGTTTTTTTTTATGCAAGTTAGTAGTTTTCGTAATATGTTCAATAATATGTCAATGGACTATCTAAAGATAGTCAGTTTTGACTCCAAGCCATCGACACGATGTGACTGTATTATCATGTCTCTATCTGTGGTGGTGCATAGTAAAATAAAGGTTCGTTATCATTATCATTATTATCATTATATCTCTCTCTCTCTCTCTCTCTCTCTCTCTCTCTCTCTCTCTCTCTCTCTCTCTCTCTCTCTCTCTCACACCCCCCCCCCCCCCCCGATTAAAACCTCCTCTCATCATCTGGTTTGAAACTTTAATGGACCCTCTTCTCCAGCCATGTGATGCGCTCAACATGCATCATCTTCGCTACTCTTCAAGTGTTTTTACTGCTGATGTGCACGCTCCTGCGATGAAAGATACCTGGTTTGTGTTTGTTGGAGTGCTTCCAATATCAAGCCATAGATTAAACGCTGCGGTTTATATCGTAATGTCGTTTAGGACATGAGTGGCTAAAGAGGCGGAAAAAACAACAACATGATGCTGAGGCATGAAAACCGAGTGGAAATGAAGACAAAAGTCTACAGTTCTTCTCTCCCACCTTTTACTTGGTTGCCGGGGGGATTGTTGATTTTTTTTCGTTCTGCGCGCATGTCTGCGTGTGTGCTTGTGCAGGGGTGGATCAGTTGGTCATGGGAGGGAGGTTCCAAGTGCTCGGTGTGGTGTGTATGTGGGGGTGGGGTGGGGGGTGTCTAAGGGGAAAAGTCCCCCCCCCCCTCAATCTTCAGCCTGTTGAAGTTGGCTACCTAGCGGAAGAAGAAGAAGCTGACGATAAGTTGATTGTAAAAGATGCAACGAAGGCCTCTCCTGGAAGGATAAACTAAGATTATGGCACAGATTCACATTTTTTCTCTCTTTTTCTTTTTTTCCTTTCTTTTTTTTTTGGGGGGGGGGGGTGGGGGTGGGGGGGGTGGGGGGTCCGGAACCCTGTAACCACCACACCCACCCTCACCCCCGATCCACCTCTGCGTGTGCGTTCGTTTGTTCGTGCTTTTTCACTTGTTGGCTGGTTTACAGTTGGGTTTGAAAGGTGAGTTAGTTTGTAAAATGTGGCTGCTTGTTTGTTTGCTTGATATTTGTTCATTAGGTCCTACCTCTGTATACTCTTGGTCACTGTATATCTCGAAAAAGACCTGCTGCGCGTTTTGATGATAAATCATTACGGCACACGAAGAATACAGATTGCTTTCATTTTCTGCTTTAATTCAATTAGATGGATAATTGTAGAATATAAAGAATACGGCTTGCTTTCAATTTCAGCTGCAATTCAATTACATGGGTCATTATGAAATATAAAGAATACGGTTCGCTTTCTTTTCAAAGTATATATTCAATTACTCTGGAAAATTGCGGTTTTTGCTGCTTTGCTATGTAATTTATGGTTTGAAGATAGAGCTCCGTTTGAGTAGTTATAGGGTCTTTTCCATTAAAACTCCTTAGAACGCATACTGAGTTTAATAATCGTTATCAAGATTAGCTGTAAAGATATTTTCTCACCCTTTCGCTACAGAGTTTTAGCCCCTTTACCCCAAGCCACCCTCCCTCATTGCTGGCTAATAATGATACCAGACAGACAACCACACACACGTACACAATAACATAAACAGCCGCATACAAGTAGATATCACACACGCGCGCGCGCACGCACACACGCACGCACACGCACACACACGCACACGCACACACACACGCACGCACACGCGCACGCACGCACGCACACACACACACACACACACACACACACACACACACACACACACACACACACACTGACACACATACATCATATTCTCCGGCTGCATAGAAAGCTTATTCAATATTCCAATGACGGATAGTATTAACAAATACATCTTCCGGAATAACAAAGTTTACCTCATAAAATACAGGCTCGCATCAAAAACAAATCTATATTATTAAATAGTTATAATGAAAAGCCTGACAATATAATACCAGATCGTTTTATCTTCACAAACTACCGCTGCTAACTTATCACTTCTTACTTCTTAATCCCTAAGCGTGGATACAGCCTCTAATCTGAGATAATTATTTAACGGCGTGATAGTTTGATGTTCTAGATAGAACACCATTCAACAGGAATGACTTGGAGATGGCCGGGGTAGTCCCTACTCAAATGAAATGTAAACAACATAAAAAAAACAAGAAATGCTTTCACAGTTTTATTCCTAAATCTCATTCATGAAAAAATGTAATTCTCCTGCCCCGCAGTTCCTACTACAACACAAATCACACTGTTTCTTTTGAATGGAACGAATCGTCCGCCTTTTTATTATTTTTCGTGTTTGTCCGTTTTAACCCTTCCCGTACCCCGTGGGTGTGTTTGCACCCATACTTTTACTTTTTGCTTCATATTTTCAAAACCTGTCATTGAATCTTGCTTAAATTGTATGACTTTGTCCATGAAAGATTCGAGCATGTGCACGCCAAAACATCCAGCATGTTTGTTGAAAAACAAGCGAGTAAATAAACGACAAAGTCGTCGTTTAATGGAACGATTCGTCCATCCCCACCTCCACCCCCACCCCACTTTTTCTTAATAGCGTTTTTCGTCCATTTACTTATATTATCCTGGGCCTGTATTCACGTTGAGATAGCATGAACTTAGAAGCTCTTTCCAATGTCCTATAAGATTTAATAGGACTTTTGGAAGAGCTTCTAAGTTAGCATGATGCTAAGTCTCATGCTATCTCAACGTGAATACAGGCCCAGGTTTTCTTTTTTCCTCAGTCTGCTTTCCCAATCAGCATTTCTACCAGCTCAACACATCAAGATCAGCCTTATAAAAAAACAATCCGCGATAAACATCTCCATTACCATTATTCTTACATTCTATCATTCCCATCTTCTCAAAGTCTTACTGCTGTTGCAGGGGGTGAAAGATCTACAGACAAGACCCGTCAGCAGAGATGTCAGGCTAAACAACGTGGCAAGCCATATGAATGGATTTCAAGAACTGCTGTAGATTTGTGTAAGTGTGTTTGAAACGGACGGGCTCGCCATTTTGTTGAACTGAGATAATGAGCATCACAATCTGAACATCATGGACAATTTTGCCCATTTTTCAGTATGCTTCGTTCAGTGTATTTCACAAAATGCAATATCACAAAAACAAACCGCGCTCTCATTGGAAGTACATGTTGGATGTGCTTTGTTGATTGGCTCAGTAACATCACAAGCAGGATCGTTGCACACACATGCATACACACACGCACGCACGCATGCACGCAAACACACACACGCACGCACGCACACGCGCACACACACACATACACACACGCATACACACACACACACACATACACACACACGCACACACACACATGCACACACGGAACGCACACGGAACGCACGCACTCACGTACACGCGCACACATGGGGAGAAAGAGAAAAACAAGGAGAGAAAGACAGAAGCCGACAGAAAGATAGTCAGATAAATGCACAGGTCCTAGTTTCAATTCATCATACTCTCGTACTAAATAGAACTAGAAGTACAAACACAGGGAGTAGGGGAGGGAGAGAGAGACAGACACAGACACATTACATGTCAAACAAGGGCGTCGCCGAGCGGCAGACACTTGCGACACCCCGTCGAGTGTCACATCCTGACACAAAATTGCAAGGGATTCTGTCTTCTAGTTCACGAGATACAGCTTGAAGAAGAAATACATAGCGCAAAGAAGGAAATTTCGGTTTTCAAGGTCAAACTTCAAGGCCAAGGTCAGCATGGCGATAATTTATGCTGGGATGTTTTCTACTCTAGGGAATACAGTACCACATACAATCTGAAGCGCTTCTGTCAAGCACAAATGTGGAAAATAAAGCTTAAAACCCAGTTTGTAGACCCCTACCACATTCAAGGCCTACCGATCTCCCGGACCGTGACGTTGACCTTGATTGGTATGCTACCATCAGAACGGGCATAAGCCAAAGTACCTACATGCCAAATTTGAAGACTCTAACACCAACGGTGTGGGAGTTATGGCCCCTTAAAGATTTTCGGTTTTCAAGGTCGTAAGACAAGGTCAAGGTCACGACGGCGAGACATTTTGTGCAGATGCCTTCCACTCATGGTGACACACCAGCAGACAAAATTTGACGCGATTCGGTCAAGCGGTTCGGGAGATATCCTTGGGACAGACAGAAAAACAAACAAACAAACAAAACAAAAAAACAAAAAAAATACAAAGTCCGATCACCTATTTTGACGGACAAATACAAACCAGACGACCACAAAGTCCTATCACCTATGGTGACGGACAAAAACAAAAATACAAACAAGGGCGTCGCTGAGCGGCAGACATGTCCGTCACCAGCAATGCCACGCACTTGCGACACCCCGTAGAGTGTCACATCCTGACACAAAATTGGAAGGGATTCTGTCTTCTAGTTCACGAGATACAGCTTGAAGAAGAAACATATAGCGCAAAGAAGGAAATTTCGGTTTTCAAGGTCACACTTCAAGGTCAAGTTCAGCATGGTGATAATTTATGCTCGGATGTTTTCTTCTCTAGGGTATACAGTACCACACACAATCTGAAGCGCTTCTGTCAAGTACCAATGTGGAAAATATGGCGTAAAACCCAATGTGTAGACCCCTACCACTTTCAAGGCCTACGGATCACCCGGACCGTGACCTTGACCTTGATCGGTATGCCACCATCAGAACGGGCATAAGCCAAAGTACCTTCATGCCAAATTTGAAGACTCTAACACTAACGGTGTGAGAGTTATGGCCCCTTAAATATTTTCGGTTTTCAAAGTCGTACGCCAAGGTCAAGGTCACGACGGCAATATGGTTTGCGCGGATGCCTTCCTCTCATAGTGACACACCAGCACACACAATTTGACGTGATTCTGTCAACCCGTTCGAAAGATATCCTTGGGA
>CM065682.1:40989965-40992465 GCA_017654935.2 Phymorhynchus buccinoides | reverse complement strand
TCAGGTCCAACTCACTTTTAAAGACACACTGACCCAACACGATTAAGACCCTTGTTTTTTCTGGGAAGCTGTGACCCACATACAAATTCCCCAACTTCAAATTGAGGCTGCTCTTTACAATTATGTTTCGTTTTCAATTTGGGGCATTTGTATGGGAGTCAAACCTGGTCAAAACAAGATTTCTTACCAGCTATAAGAGGGAAAACACGTGAAACCCGTGATTTTGACACGTGATCTGGTGGGTCTTTAAGAAAATGTTGTCAATGGTAATTCGCTTATAAGAAAATAGAACTCGCTTATAAGAAAATTAACTGCAAACCAGCTCTCTTGTATGACATAATTTTCTTATATCCAAAACACTGAAACAGACTGCAACGTCACTGGAACATACAACAAACAAACAACTACACCACAAGTGTAAAGTGACGTTATTTTATTCACAAGAGACAAAACAAAACTACTGGATATTTCGGCGAACGCGCCTTTATCAACAGACAAACAATTAAACAGCAAACAGCAAATATAGCAAAAGGAGACAAAAGCAGGCAACAGAAGGAGCAAAAAACCAACAAGATCAAAATAAAAAACAATACTTACCCTCTACAGTCCAACGCGTAAAATCAAAGTTTCCATTGTGGATGGGAGAAGGAATTTGCTTGCTTATAACCGAGTTTTCTTATAAGCGAGTTTCTTATATCCGAGTTTTGATAATAGATAAGAAAGAAGAAGTTCGGCAGGGAAATTGTTTTTGCTTGATTATAAGCGAGTTTTCTTATAAGCGAGCGAGTTTTCTTATAAGCGAGTTTCTTATAAGCAGGTTCAGCTGTAACAGAAGATCTGCACTGAAATGGCCAACAGATTGAGAGTGCACAAAAACGTTATTGCTGCAAAACTGTTTAACTTAACTTCTGTCTAAGTCACACATAATCCATATAATGTCTGTTGAATATAATTACTCTCTCTCTCTCTCTCTCTCTCTCTCTCTCTCTCTCTCTCTCTCTCTCTCTCTCTCTCTCTCATTCTCTCTCTCTCTCTCTCTCTCTCTCTCTCTCTCTCTCTCTCTCTCTCTCTCTCTCTCTCTCTCTCTCTCTCTCTCTCTCTCTCTCTCTCTCTCTCTCTCTCTCTCTCTCTCTCTCTCTCTCTCCCGATTGGAAGACTAGGCGTTGCCTAAAATCTTTATCCTTGAAAAATAAAGTTCAAGTTTTCAAGTTTTCAAGTTTTCCCTCTCTCTCTCTCTCTGTTTGTGTGAGTGTATGTGTGTGTTTGTGTGTGTGCATGTGTGTCACGTGAGAGAGAGAGAGAGAGAGAGAGAGAGAGAGAGAGAGAGAGAGAGAGAGAGAGAGAGAGAGAGAGAGAGAGAGAGAGAGAGAGAGAGAGAGAGAGAGAGAGAGAGAGAGACAGACAGACAGACAGACAGACAGACAGACAAACAAACAGAGATGGAATGCATATGTGCAAGAGCACATGCAAGAACACGTTTTGCGTGCATGTCTACGGATGGTATGTCATCACACTGTGTCCTTTTCCAGACACGTTTTTTAATGTTCACTTCATGTATAGAATGCAGTAGGCCTATTGTCTTGCCAGCCTATTGGCCATTGCAAAGAACACCTTTTGCAAGAGAGAATGCCGTTGGTAGGTGGGGGGGAGATGGTTGAGTAGGTGAAGACAGGGTAAAAAGCCCATAAACATTCGTCTCATGGGCAAATGTGACTGACATTTTCTTTATTTCATGAGATAATTGGCATGGGCTTCTTACCCGCCCATGGGCTTTTTGACCCGTCTTCCCCTACTGACCAAACAAGGGCATAACTCTCGCCAATAACCCTATTTGAGGCCACTTTAATGGCTGCCTTTTGCAAGAGTGAATGCCCTTTTGGATACTGATCAACAAGGGCGTAACTCTTGCCGTCAAGGGCGTTAATAACCCTACTTGCAGTGGCCTATACACAGCGACTGTCCCAGTAACATTTCACCCTATTTCAACTCACACCATCTCGGGTCAAATGATTTCAAGAGAGAATACAACCGTAATGAAAAGACGTTTAAAGTGTAATGCGATCCGCTTATATCATTTACACATTATTCTCTCGAGAGAAAGAAAGGTTTATAGCGTTTGGAATCCGCTGAAGCAATAAGCCAGAGACAGATGATACACACAAATCGACGGAGATAGGCAGAGATACATCCTGCAATAAAATGAAAGCCAAATGTATTAAAAATGTGGGGCCAATTTCTACTGCCCCCCCCCCCCCCCGTGAGGATACCGGGGGGCTTTTGTACAAATAGTTCCCCCACCTTCTGGAAGTTATGTGCTTGTAACTTCCTCTAAAGAAGGGGAATGGAAACAAGAGCCTACAGAAGATGATGTATGGGATATGTAAAATGAGTATTAGTTTGTATCTTTCATTATGGAAACAAGAGCCTACAGAAGATGGTGTATGGGATATGTAAAATGAGTATTAGTTTGTATCTTTCATTATGGAAACAAGAGCCTACA
>CM065682.1:40964965-40977465 GCA_017654935.2 Phymorhynchus buccinoides | reverse complement strand
ACACAAAACTTCTGAAAGTTCCAAAAACAAATCTAAAATCATTTGGTGACCGCAGTTTCAGTTTCAGTGCCCCTGCTGTTTGGAATTCCCTCCCAGTCGATCTCCGCCATGAACCAACTATCTCTGGTTTCAAAGCTAAACACAAGACTCACTACTTTCAAAGCTCATTCTATTTGTACATTTTCCTTCTTGATCTTGTACCTGGGTGAATGATTGGGTACTAATGTTTTGCGTGACTGCGGGTGTATCAGTGAATGGAAGCGCCTTGAGTGTAAAATAATTATGGAAAGGCGCTATAGAAATGCTGTCAATTATTCTTATTATTATTACCTCTGCGCTATAGGGAAACCCTTCTCCAGCCAGTGCTGTCTTTGTTGCTGAGTCACCGTGTTGGCCAGCCACTGACTGGACAGTCAGACAAAGAAAGGTGGAGTAGTGTAAGCTGGGGGGGGGGGGGGGGGGAGGAGGTGGGGTAACTGCTATCCAGGCAGGTTTTCTTCTTCGATCGCTCAGACAGTTTCCTGTCAATTATGAGCGCAGATGCGTCATGCTGCCGTTATGCGCCTAACTAAGAAATAAATAGGCCCAGCAAGTCCGACTTCGGCTGGAGGAAATGTTTTTGAAAGTGTTTCTCCAGTGAAAAAAAGGCGGGAGAATGGACCGGTAGTAAGGCAGAAAGATAGTAAGATGACAGTAAGCAAAGGGAAAAGGCAGAGTTAAAGAGAGCGACAGATTAGAGGATGTTACAAGCACAGAACTTCCAGAAGGTGGGGGAACTATTTATGCAAAAGACACCCCCACCCCCCCGGTATCCCCACGGGGGGAAGGCAGGTTTTGAGGCTCGCACTTGCATCGGTCAGTGTGTCTGTTATGCGTCGGTCTGGCTGGATTTCACTGCCACAGTGTATTTCTAGGGGGGGGTTTTCTTCGTTTTTTTTACTTCTTTTGTCTATACCCCCGTACCCTCATCCCCACCCACCCACCCCCCTCTTTCTCCTCTTTTGCCGCCTCTATGAAGGTTGTTGGGGTGAGGGAGATAGGTTAGTTTAGAAAGAAGAACAAGACGTTAGCTAGCCATATAAAAGTACTCGAGGTGAACAAGAGATCTATTAATTTACAATGTGAACTCGAATGTGACAGTAAAGTTGCTTTAGATGTACATTTAAGTCACAGTGGCATGCCATTGACTTTGTTTCCATTAACTCTAAGATGGTAGTTTCAGGCTTTTTAATACTGGGAAGCATGCTGCCATTTATAGTAAGATCAATTTGGTACTTTAGGTCTCAATGATTAGAACAAACACACAAGTACACACAAACGCGCGAGCGCGCGAGCGTACAAACACAGGCGCACTCACACACACACACACACACACACACACACACACACAACACACACACACACACACACACACACACACACACACACACACACACACACACACACACACACACACACACACACACACACACACACACACGCACGCACATACACACACACATACATACATACATACATACATACATACACATACATACATACATGCGAGAGAGGAGCGAGAGAGAGAGAGAGAGAGAGAGAGAGAGAGAGAGAGAGAGAGAGAGAGAGAGAGAGAGGGAGAGAGAGAGAGAGAGAGAGAGAGAGGGAGAGGGAGAGAGAGAGAGAGAGAGAGAGAGAGAGAGAGAGAGAGAGAGAGAGAGAGAGAGAGAGAGAGAGAGAGAGAGAGAGAGAGAGATATACACACAGACAGGCAGAGACAGCAGACAGACAGACAGAGACAGACAGACAGACAAATTACAGACAGAGAAACAGACAAAAAGACGACAGACAGACAGATAGACAGACACAAGCATGACCATCAAACGCAACAAAGTTAGGCAAAAGAAACGCGGAAACAATGTGCATACAGATAGAGAAGCACACCTATTCGAATTCGAAAACCCTTCTACTCTTACAGCAATGGGTCTGCAAAACATGCAAACTTCAGGGGGGAGACAACAAGGTGTGAAAGGAGTGGACATGAGGTGGAGGGGTAGACTGCTCCTGTTTCAAATTGCTGACGAGACATTTTTCCGAGGAATAGGGTTGATAGTGTTACAATGCTATCCCAATCCTGTTCGCCCGATATTTATTTATGAGTAAGTGTGAATGTGCCAGTGGGTTAGTGTATCACTAGCTATCAGTATCCGCGCGCGCGCGCGCGGTGTGTGCGTGTGTGTGTGTGTGTGTGTGTGTGTGTGTGTGTGTGTGTGTGCGTGCGTGCGTGTGCGTGCGTGCGTGCGTGCGTGCGCGCGCGCGCGTGTGTGTGTGTGTGTGTGTGTGCGTGCGTGCGTGCGTTTGTTGTGTGTGTGTGTGTGTGTGTGTGTGTGTGTGTGTGTGTGTGAGTCTGTGTCTGTGTCTGTGTCTGTGTATATGTCTGTGATGATTTCTTGAAGGTAATTGTATTGTATGTATGCATGTATGTATGTATATTATGTATGTATCTCATTTTGAACCTTAACAAAGTCCAATAAAACCGGACGGAATATTGGGTAAGCTTTATGCACTTGTTGAGTGTGTTTTTAATTGTGATCAGTTGTTCTCTATGTGTGTGTATGCATGCATGTATGTATGCATGTATGTATGTATGTATTTGCATATGTATGTATGTATGTATGTATGTATGTAAGTATGTATGTGTGTATATATGCATGCATGTATGTATGAGATGTATGTATGTATGCATATATGTATGCATGCATGTATGTATGTATGCATGTATGAATGTATGCCATGTATGCATCATGTGCGTGTATGTATGTATGTATGTGAATGTATGTATGTAAGTATGTATACACACGCATACATTCACAAGCAAATACCCGCACGCACATACCACCATACCTCACACAGCACACACACACACACACACACTCACACACACACACACACACACACACACACACACACACACACACACACACACACACACGCACGCACACACGCACGCACGCACGCCACCGCACACGCACGCACTACACACTGCGCGCTGACACGTGTGAAGGTTATTAGAGGTAGAAATGGAATTGATAGCCATATCAGTCAAACTTGAGCCTATATTATCAGTGTCTGCAGTTCCAGTCATTTATCCCTAAACACTTTCTCTTCAGTAAAGGCTTTACATGAGCCTAGAGGTGGTTTGTTTATGGGTGTTCGCATTGTGCTTGTGTGTGTATGTGTAAGTTATTTTTGAACGTCTTTGTGCATGTGTAAGTTGTTTGAGTCAGTGATTCTGTACAGGCACAATGACACACAGAGAGACAGAAAGACAAAGTCATAAACACACACACACACACACACACACACACACACACACACACACACACACACATATATATATATATATATATATATATATATATATATATATATATATATATATATATATATATATATCGCATATAAAGTATGATAGAAAAATCTCAGTAAATAGCCAGCTCCGTACCCCTACTCTGAAGGACTGAAAAGTTAGTGCATTTGAAATGCAGAATAGTTTGCTTTGATAAAGCTTTTCTGTGTCCAATGTCCAATATATATATACAAGCATGCGCGCGCACGCGCACACACACACCACAATCACACATATAATCATACATATATCACAAACACAGAAACAGACACACACAGACACAGATACACACAGACACACATAGGCCTACACAGACACAAACACACACAAGCAAGATTACGCGCGTCAGCGGGCGCGCGCACACACACACACTTGCACATTTACCAAATAAAATGCTCTGTGTTTAGTCTGATAATGGTCGGTGAAGCCATAAACACCAGTGTTCTCCCTTTCTATAAATTTATTATGCGTTTGAACGTAACGGTTAAAACAATCAAACACAAAAGAGCATGTAACTCCCTCTGCAAGGTTGTGGACGGGATTGGGTGGATTGAGGAAGAAAGAAGCCGTGTAATCTTCTGAACACACACACATATTTATCATTATCAGTTTCACGTCTTGAGGCAGATATTGCAGAGCAGTGCACGTATCAGATTTGTAAACACATTCAGTTTGAAATTACACTAGGTCTGCGCAAATGTGTGCACATACTTGTGCGTGCATGTGTGTGTGCTTGTGTCTGACTCACAAAAGTGAACACAAATCAGAGACGAATACGAGAGAGAGAGAGAGAGAGAGAGAGAGAGAGAGAGAGAGAGAGAGAGAGAGAGAGAGAGAGAGAGAGAGAGAGAGAGAGAGAGAGAGAGAGAGAGAGGGGGAGAGAGAGAGAGAGAGAGAGAGAGAGAGAGAGAGAGAGAGAGAGAGAGAGAGAGAGAGGAGAGAGAGAGAGAGAGGAGAGGGAGGGAGAGAGAGAGAGAGAGAGAGAGAGAGGGAGGGAGAGAGAGAGAGAGGGAGAGAGAGAGAGAGAGAGAGAGAGAGAGAGAGAGAGAGACAGAGGGAGAGAGAGAGAGAGAGAGAGAGACAGAGAGAGAGAGAGGAGAGAGAGAGAGAGAGAGAGAGAGAGAGAGAGAGAGAAGAGAGAGAGAGAGACAGAGAGAGAGAGAGAGAGACAGAGAGAGAGAGAGAGAGAGAGCTGACAACTGACAAATGTTTAATTTGTATGTAGGCCCGTGACCCGTTACAATTCAGGTAGAACAAAAGCAAGGATTAAGGAAATGAAAAAAGAAAACAAAATGTTATTAAAGAAATAATTATTGAATGAATAATAAGCAAAATAAGAACATGCATGCATTACCTACAAGCATACATCAGAAACATAAGGAATAAGAAGTACATACACTAGTAAACATCAAAACACGAATACTTAGAATGACAGTCAAATAAATCACATTCGGAAAGTTTTGCAACTATATTCATAGAATTAATCATTAACTCTACGTTTAAATGCAAGACAAATAAATTTAGATAACATAAGTTGGCTGTCAAGATCACAGTTAAGAATTATTGCACAGTGATCATGCTTAAGAGAGAGAGAGAGAGAGAGAGAGAGAGAGAGAGAGAGAGAGAGAGAGAGAGAGAGAGAGAGAGAGAGAGAGAGAGAGAGAGAGAGAGAGAGAGAGAGAGAGAAGAGATAGAGAGAGAGAACGAACGAATCTGTATTATTGTTGGAAAAGAATAAGTATATCAAACACGCTTCTTTTCATCTTGCCAACAGTTAAGAGAGAGAGAGAGAGAGAGAGAGAGAGAGAGAGAGAGAGAGAGAGAGAGAGAGAGAGAGAGAGAGAGAGAGAGAGAGAGAGAGAGAGAGAGAGAGAGAGAGAGAGTAGAGAGAACGAACGAATCTGTATTATTGTTGGAAAAGAATAAGTATATCAAACACGCTTCTTTTCATCTTGCCAACAGTTTAAGAGAGAGAGAGAGAGAGAGGAGAGAGAGAGAGAGAGAGAGAGAGAGAGAGAGAGGAGAGAGAGAGAGAGAGAGAGAGAGAGAGAGAGAGAGAGAGAGAGAGAGAGAGAGAGCGAGAGAGTTGTGTAGGTCTAGATACTTACAATCACCTCTGACAATAACCAACCTCTGATCCAGCCAAGTCAAGTCCTCGTATTTGATTACTGAGACGTGCGTGAACTTCATGGTGAAATGTGCAGTATAATAAACACCAGTATAACTCATATACTTTGCGTGGGCATGCAGTAGACTTATATCCTGTCTCCAGATCGTGTCCTAAAGTACCTTGAAAAACAGTTCGTTATCCCCACACACCCATCTTGTATAGTACCGCTTTCTGTTTGAACCATCTAGAGTCCTCTTTTTATCTAAACAACAAAAAAGTGTAATAATGTAGTGGATGCCCGCACAACCGGAAGCGTTGCCACCTTATCAATCCGGGCAACTAACTGTTCTTTTGCCCCGGAAGTTGTTTTAACTAATCTTTTCTTCCAGTCGACTTCCTTGACACGACCCGCCCAGACGATAATTGTTAAATATTTGTCTATTTCTTGTCTTTTTCTTCTCTCTCTCTCCCTTTCTTGTCATTATTCTTCCTCTTTCGAACGTTCACCTATAGCTCCTCATTTTACAAATCCTCCTGTCGTTTTTGCAGACATCTGAAGAAGCTGTAGAGGCTGTAATATAAACAGTTGGATTATATGTTGGTTTTGGTAATGAAGCTTGTCAAGAATGATCGTATTACCGACCCCAAAAGGTCGTTCAGGACAGAAGAGATCAACATCACAGTTGAACTGATAACATGGTCAAATACAGGAAAAGCGTTTGATAAATATACGTTCATATTTGAACATCCGTGTGTTGTGAAGTTTTGTTCTAATATGTTATTAGAGAGATCAAAGAAGTCTCATGAGTATATTTCCCTGCCCAATTCTTTCTATCTCAGCCACGAATTCACGCGCGCACGCGCACGCACACACGCACACGCACGCACGCACACGCGCACACGCACACACACGCACGCACACGCGCACGCACACACGCACACGCACACACACACACACGCACACACACACACACACACACACACACACACACACACACACATGAGCATGTGCTTGTGAGTCCTACAATCACACACTCCCCCGCCCCCTCCCCTCCTCATGAATGACTAAGCTTTGAGGTTTTTAAAATATATTTTTCGTAGGCCTTATTTCCATTATCAGCCTCAACACATCAGCGTGTGTGCCAGCGAATTTCGCAATTTCCAAAGGGTGGACTTGTTTGAGTTGCCCCTAACAACCTATATAATTATTTACAAAGAAATACAAGCCTTTGATTCTTTGAGGCAGTGGCCATGTTTTGCAGTACATCTGTAGTAATAGGCCTACTGTGTATCTGCCAACACCATCTCATATACCAACGTGATGTCCTGTTGCCTTTCAAGGCTGGTTCATTACAACAATCAAGAGAGGTAGCCTACGTTTATAGAAATGCCTGTCTGTTTGTCTGTCTGCCCGTCTGTTTGTCTGTCTGTCTACCGTGATCTACCTTTCTTTCTTTCTTTTTTAAAGGTATTAACGGAATTAGATGAAATTCTGTGGAGAGTTAGGGTATCGTGCAAAGAGCATCCCTTGGAATGTCTGTGAACAACTCTTCTCGATTATCCATTCAATGCATTTTGATATAACGTTGGAATATCGGCCCCATTTCTACTCCCTAAGAAATAAACCACCAATCCATTGAAACTTTTGATTATTATAAATTACATAATATAGAAAATGTATATTTCTGAAACTGAAATGCATCAGTCTTGGTTGTGGTAAACATTCAAAAGCTCACATGTGCAAACATCTGAACAAATGTAAACTTTCCTTTGAACCCTTATTTTGTATTATGAATGAAGACGACGCGGGAAAGTAAAACGAAGACGTAAATATATAAGTCAATGCTTCTTCCCATGGAAGACACATCATGGCTTGACTGTCGTCAACAACAAAAAGCGTCTGTCATTGACAGCAAACTTGCAAAGTTGGCATATTCCATTCAGCAAAGCTTGTTTCTTTATTCTTTCTTTCTTTCTTTTTCTTTCTTTGCTTTTTTCTTTCTTTCTTTCTTTGTTTCTTTTCTTTCTTTCTTTCTCTCTTTCTTTGTCAATGCAAGAAGAATTTCCTGCCTAGCCTTCTTTAGTGTCAAATCATGTAGATTTATATATAGGATCTTGTATCTGTCAAAGGGGCTGATACCTCCGTGTGAAAAGGGTGCGTACCACATTATTATAATATTGCAGCTTACAACAAAGGACGATATGTAGAGAGCTTCCTGTCTGGATGTAAAGCCCGAATCATTATTTTGGAGATTAACTGGAGAGAAGAGAGGAGAGAGAGAAGAGAGAGAGAGAGAGAGAGAGAGAGAGAGAGAGAGAGAGAGAGAGAGAGAGAGAGAGAGAGAGAGAGAGAGAGAGAGAGATTGAGAGAGAGAGAGAGAGAGAGAGAGAGAGAGAGAGAGAGAGAGAGAGAGAGAGACAGAGAGAGAGAGAGAGGAGAGAGAGACGGAGGCAGAGAGAGAGAGTCTGAGTCTGAGTGCTTAATGTACATCAGCCATAGGCCATTATACAAACACGAAACTGTCCCCTTCAATGAGCTTTTCGATAGCCGACGAACATGTCCATGGGGGGGTCAGGGTGATGGGACAGAGGGGAGAGAGGGGGAGACACAGAGAAAGAGAGCGAGTCGTGAGTCCTGAGTGCGTAATGTACAGAGACAAATAGACGACAGAGGGCAGGAGAAAGAGGGAGACAGACAGTAGAGCGAGCGGAGGAGACAGAAGGAGGCGAGAGCACATGGAGACTGAGAGAGACAGAGTGAGGGAGTGGGACCTCGAGCGTGAGGAGAGAGAGTGGAGAGCAGAGGGAGCTCCCAAGGAGATCTGATCGGGAGGAGGAGTGGATGTTGCGTGAGAGAGAGAGAGAGAGAGAGAGGGGATGGGGACGGAGAGGAGGGGAGAGAGAGCGCGAGAGCCGAGAGAGAGGGAGAGCATCGGAAGAGGGCCCTGGGCAGAGACCGATCGGTGAGCGAAGAATCCGGGACTGATGAGGTGAGGAGGACAGAGAGGGAGCAGAGAGAGGATTTGAGAGGAGGAGAGAGAGAGAGACTGGGGAGAGAGGAGAGCACAGAGACGAAGAGAGATGAGAGATGAGCGGCTGAAGATTTTGCCTCTCTGACAAAAGAAATCTACGGGTGAAGAAAATTTGACACGAGAGCCATAATTTTATTTCCATTGCAACAAGGGCTACTTATACCATGGAAGTTTTGGGTTTCCCACTTGTTGGTTTATAAGCATCGTGTACTTATCTAAGAATAGCACATGTATAGTTTGATGATAGATTTTTTATTAAATTTTATGGTGAGGTTATATCTCTCAAATAAGATTCCATTACTTTTTATTGTTGATCTGAGTTGTCATTCTGAATGCTATAACTTGAGATTTTGTTCATGGTAATACGAGAACATTATTTTTTAAAAACCTTGAAATCAATTGAATTTTTCTTTTTATTGTTGGTGCTCCTAATCATGTTGCATATAACGTACATTCCGTTTTGTGGGTCGTATTTTTCAAAGTATTATTCTAAACCATCTGGCAGTGTAGAGTGGCACAGAGGTAGCGCGTTCGCTTCGTGTCAAGTAAACCCGAGTTCGAACCTGGGTACAGGGGATTTTTCCTCTCACTTTGCACTAGGCCTTGCGGTCTGAACGTGGAGTCTTTCGGATGAGACGATAAACCGAGGTCCCGTGTGCTCATGCACTTAGCACACGTTGAACCCAGTGGCAACGAAAAAGTTGTCATTTGGTCAAAATTTACCCCCCTCCCTTCCTTCCTCATCAGTCACACAAAAATTGCATGCCAACAACAACAAAATGGGTGGCGCGCCTCTGGCTGCGACGCGCTCTCCAGGTGGGGGCAACCCGAATTTCACAGAGACGCCTCTGTGACTATAATGTACCTAACCTAACCTAACCTAACCTAACCTAAGCTAAGCTGATAGATCAAAGATCAACTCTGAGTCGACATGCGCAAGAGTGCTCTCTCTCTCTCTCTCTCTCTCTCTCTCTCTCTCTCTCTCTCTCTCTCTCTCTCTCTCTCTCTCTCTCTCTCTCTCTCTCCTCTCCTCTCTCTCTCTCTCTCTCTCTCTCTCTCTCTCTCTCTCTCTCTCTTACCCTTTTTACTTCAGGCAAACAATGATAACAAAGAGCAGTATCAGCGGCAGGGTGTAGTGGGTGGGTGGAAAACCCCACCGAATGAGTGCTCTCTCTCTCTTCTCTCTCCTCTCTCTCTCTTCTCTCTCTCTCTCTCTCTCTCTCTCTCTCTCTCTCTCTCTCTCTCTCTCTCTCTCCTCTCTCTCTCTCTCTCTCTCTCTCTCTCTTACCCTTTTTACTTCAGGCAAACAATGATAACAAAGAGCAATATCAGCGGCAGGGTGTAGTGGGTGGGTGGAAAAACCCACCGAATGAGTGCTCTCTCTCTCTCTCTCTCTCTCTCTCTCTCTCTCTCTCTCTCTCTCTCTCTCTCTCTCTCTCTCTCTCAATATCTCTCTCTCTCTCTCTCTCTCTCTCTCTTACCCTTTTTACTTCTCTCTCTTACCCTTTTTACTTCAACAAACAATGATAACACAGAGCAATATCAGCGGCAGGGTGTAGTGGGTGGGTGGAAAACCCCACCGAATGAGTGCTCTCTCTCTCTCTCTCTCTCTCTCTCTCTCTCTCTCTCTCTCTCTCTCTTACCCTTTTTACTTCAGGCAAACAATGATAACAAGGAGCAGTATCAGCGGCAGGGTGTAGTGGGTGGGTGGAAAAAACCCACCGAATGAGTGCTCTCTCTCTCTCTCTCTCTCTCTCTCTCTCTCTCTCTCTCTCTCTCTCTCTCTCTCTCTCTCTCTCTTACCCTTTTTACTTCAGACAAACAATGATAACACAGAGCAATATCAGCGGCAGGGTGTAGTGGGTGGGTGGAAAACCCACCGAATGAGTGCTCTCTCTCTCTCTCTCTCTCTCTCTTACCCTTTTTACTTCAGGCAAACAATGATAACACAGAGCAATATCAGCGGCAGGGTGTAGTGGGTGGGTGGAAAACCCACCGAATGAGTGCTCTCTCTCTCTCTTCTCTCTCTCTTACCCTCTCTCCTCTCTCTCTCTCTCTCTCTTTTTACTTCAGGCAAACAATGATAACACAGAGCAATATCAGCGGCAGGGTGTAGTGGGTGGGTGGAAACCCACCGAATGAGTGCAAGCTAAACCGAACTCCTTTTCTTCACTTTGTATTCTTCGCACTCTTTTGCGTTAATTTGAAAAATAAAAAGAAGGAAAAAAGGATTAAACAGACAAAGAAAAAAAAGTTACCACCAGCTTGGCAGACAAATACCGTCTGGAACATACAATACTCAGATCAGCCTGCCCTGTGCTTACTTTGACAATAAACAGGGTGGTGGATTGAGCATGCAGCAATCCGTTTCTCTTTTTTACACTTTAAAAAAAAATGTTTCTCTGGTTGTTTTGATAGTGCTGTTCAAGTGGGGTTGTTTGTTTTTTAAATTATCATATTGTTATTTCCTTTACAAATATCACAGTTCATTTTTGTTTTAAATATCTTGAATCAGTAGTCCTATTCTTCAGTCTTTTTTTTTGTTTTTTGTTTTTGTATATCAACCATCTTCTTTGGAATATTCTTTTGTGTTCTTTTATTTCCATTATGGTAATTTTAAGTAGCTCATTTACTAGCTTTACGTTTCCAAACACATCACAGAATGACTTGAAGGGACTATGCATATCTTGACCGAGGAACTGCTAGTGAATGGGGCTTGTCATAGTAAAACAAAAACAGTAACATAGCAACAAAACAACAACAGAACAACAACAAAACCAGAATGGTCAGCTCATTGACCGTGGGCCCTCAAGAGAAGAAGAAGAAGAAACCGGAATTTTCGGTTTTTAATTTTTGCAGACATGGTTACCTACGTAGCACTTCAACCTATGCCAAACAGTTTGAGAACGCAAGACAATGTTGTTTCTAAGCTAAAGCAGGAATGCTATATAGTACAGTCAAACCACTACTATAACACCCTCAGTTAAAATACCTCCTCTCATTAAAGACCGATTTTTAGGGCACGGAAATATGCGCACATGCACAAGCACATGCCAGCGCGCGCATGCACACACACACACACACTTTCTGTCTCCCACCTTTCCCATGCCCTTCCTCATCCGCACACGCTTTCATTCTCACAATCCGATCATGGTGGACAGTAGTGTTCAGAGAATAGATGGGTTTTCAGGTTGGTTTTGAAAACTGACAGGGAGTTGGAATGTCTGAGAGACAGAGGGAGTTTGTTCCAAGTAGCTGGGGCCTGAAAAGAAAAGGATCTCTCGCCAAAAGTTTTCGTTTATAATGTATACATGGATAAAACCCACCTCCGTTGTAAGACCCCTCCAATATAAGATAGACTTTTCCTGACTTTTTCAAAATAGAGGTTTACTGTACTATTGCATTCCTGGCCAAAGCAAGACAAGGTAGTTTCTAAGCACATTACTTTTTTGTCTCATATGTCTGCGACCCGAAGCACGTATCTGTGAGCGATCCAGACAGACACAGGTCTGTTCAGTTGTATGGAAGCATTATTATGCTTACAGTTACACTGTCCATTTGACTAGGCGTTCAAGAGTCAAGACTGCACTTGGTCATCTTACACTCGATTTGTAGCATAACATTTTTGTACGTTGACTGAGATTATCCGGCAAAGAGACAAACCTGTAGGCCTAAAGACAAGAAAATTATAATTTCATCGAATAACGTTAAACAAAATTATTTAAGGTGTTTATTGGCTTATCCACACCAACAAAATTATTTAAGGTGCTTATTGGCTTATCCACACACACACACACACACACACACACACACACACACACACACACACACACACACACACACACACACACACACACACACACACACACACACACACACACACACACACACACACACACACATTCCCAAGTGTAAGGGTGGCAGACTACACTTGAAGTTCTGCTGAGTGGCAGGCAGCAGAAAGGGCAGC
>CM065682.1:40954965-40959965 GCA_017654935.2 Phymorhynchus buccinoides | reverse complement strand
GCAGTTTTTTTCACAACATTTCTTGATGAATGGTCTATAACACAGTTGTCATGACTTTTTCTGTGCGCTCGTGTGCGCATGATCGCGCGCGCTCAAATCACGGGTCCGAACCCCAAGGCTAAATATAAAAAAAACCTATTCAGTTACGTGCTGTTTTGATGCGTTTTTATGTAGTTACGTGCTGTGTCTGGTTTTACATTGGACTTAAATCTGCTTCACTAAACAACAAGAATGTGAATAACTTCAACTTCAACAACCGTAGGACAAGGAAGAGCTGAACTAAGATCTGCTGGCTCCTGAGGCATTTTTGCTTACTTTTTGTTTTCTTTCTCCTCTCTGTTTCCTTCTTTCTTCTCCTTCGGTCACACCCCTAAGTGTGTACATTTACTTCTGTAAATAGAAGTTGGTCGCCACCACAGAAGACGAAGAAGAGCACATGATAAAAGTCCTTTGCATAAAGTTTCATTTCGAAATGTAAAGGAAGTAAACCATGCAGGCCCATACAATATTAGATAATGAAACTGTTTTCTGTAGGCCTACTATGGACTCAACAACACATAACCACTGCTGGGTAGACACACTTGGCATCCTAACAAATGAGCTTTTCGATAAAACAATAACAAATGTATTTATTCAGTAATTATTGACATTATCCCAATCTTTCTAGTCTTTCAAAACAGCTCTAAAATCTGATCTCTTACAACAATACTGCTGACTTCTTTCTTGTCCTCTATGGTCCCCACATTGTGTGTGAGTGCGCCCGTGTGTGTGTGTGTGTGTGTGTGTGTGTGTGTGTGTGTGTGTGTGTGTGTGTGTGTGCATGTGTGTGCGCGTGCGCGCGTTATGGCTGTGTGCATGTTTATGATAATATTTTAGTAGATTATTAATTTGTGAAGCGCCGCTAGCTGAAGAAAGAAAGGGCGCTCTAAAAATGTTAATTATTATTATTATTATTTATTTTAATTTATTATTATTATTATTATTATTATTATTATTATTATTATTATTTTCGCGTTGATTTCATTCAGATTTTGAACAAAGTATTTCCGTTTCGGTATTTGAGATGCGGGTGAGCCTCTGATGACCATGATTATGTGCTAACTGATCACATTTTGTTTTTAAGACAGCGGTGCTTAACTTGTGTAGTTGCGTGTAGAAAGGCCTGTAGTTTTTTCACCCAGCTAGGCCTAGGCCTATCTCTTTGACGGGTGGCCGACCTGTTTGTAGTTAGCGCTTCCGTTTGTCTGGAATGGCAGATGCCAGGCACCTTGCCTGCTGGCCATGCGCTCTGATGGAACGCTCTCTCTCTCTCTCTCTCTCTCTCTCTCTCTCTCTCTCTCTCTCTCTCTCTCTCTCTCTCTCTCTCTCTCTCTCTCTCTCTCTCTCTCTCTCTCTCTCTCTCTCTCTCTCTCTCTCTCTCTCTCTCTCTCTCTCTCTCTCTCTCTCTCTCTCTCTCTCTCTCTCTCTCTCTCTGTCTCAATGTGTGTGTTTCTGTGTTTGTAAAAGAAGTTTCAACTGGGGTAGGGTACGTACGTATAAGTGAGTAATTGGCATCACTCATCCCAGGGCTGGATCCAGGGGGGGTGGGGGGTTACTGACCTGGGTTCCATAACACCACCCTCCCCCCTCTCGCCAAAACAAAAAGAAAAAAAAGAAAAGAGAGAGAGAGAGAGAGAGAGAGAGAGAGAGAGAGAGAGAGAGAGAGAGAGAGAGAGAGAGAGAGAGAGAGAGAGAGAGAGAGAGAGAGAGAGAGAGAGAGAGAGAGAGAGAGAGAGAGAGAGAGAGAGAGAGAGAGAGAGGAGTCATTATTACTGTTTTAATTTTTCTTATGTACCATTTAAAGGGGTTTTTGCACTTTATTTTCTTTTAATAAAAGCTTCAGCCTCCAGACCAGAAATAAAGTAACGAGAGAGAGGGAGAGAGAGAGAGAGAGAGAGAGAGAGAGAGAGAGAGAGAGAGAGAGAGAGAGAGAGAGAGAGAGAGAGAGAGAGAGAGAGAGAGAGAGGAGTCATTATTACTGTTTTAATTTTTCTTATGTACCATTTAAAGGGGTTTTTGCACTTTATTTTCTTTTAATAAAAGCTTCAGCCTCCAGACCCCGCCCTTGTTTGTACCCCCACCCACCCCCTCTGATGTATCCCAGGTCCGGCCCTGCATCCTATGGACATGTTATGCCATGAGCGTGCATGTAAATATGAATTTGTTTTACGTTATTTACACTATATGTCTGTGCTTCTTTGTGTGTGTTGCCATTTTGTACTTGCCCTAGAGCCTTTGATGTTAATTGTTCTATTATAAAGCATCAAGCTATGTCCCACCTGGTCCTTGAGATTAAGTGTCTGCACTACAAAAAACATTGTTCTCTGAATAGATAGAACCTACAGGCTACGTTTTAGTTTAGACGCCCCTCTCATGTGTACGATTCTCACAAATCTCAAATGGTTCTTTCACAATAGGACGATTTTCGGGGAACAAAACTAGGGGAGAGCACTTCGTCAAAATTAGAGTTGATTACCTCGACTTACTCGGTCAAAACCACGGCAATCATGGCGGCATGGCGTCGAAGCTTGAAAGGCTGATCCTAAATTCTTTCCCGAGAACAGCAGAATGGTGCGTGTTTTTCATTTCATTTTTTTTTTAAATGGATAGGGGGTTTCTAAACTACAACTTTGCGCAGAATTGTACGATGTTTTAAACAGCAAATTTAGCTTCTTGGGTTACAAGAAACAAGAGATCGAGAGGTAACGAGCCTACACTTTTCGTTCAAAATTTCCGAGAATAATTATCCTCTAAACCCCTATTTCAAAGAAGGAAATGGAACTACAGGAAGGCAAGTGCGAATAAAGAAAGAGAGAAATAAATCGCACAAAAAGTAAAAATCCTAAGCAATTCATCAACGGTTGCAACCGACGTCAAGGTATCTTTTCGCTCGAATTACGTCAGAGATTATTTACAGTGCAGCTGTGCACACGCCACGGTGGGAGGCCTCTTTGAGACTAGAGGAAAAACAGCGGTGCATGTGGGGTAACAAGGTGTGTACACTTTCACTTTCATTTATTTGCTGTAATGCATGCCTACAAGAGGGGGGGAAAAACGTTTGTATCCAATGTGTGTTGTATCATCAAGCTTAGCAAGGCTTGGAAGTAGCCGGTGCATGAAATGAGGCTAGAGTGGAAAACGGGTGTAGTCAAGGGGGGGGGGGGGGGGCTGGATAAAACTAAGGTGAACGATCTGTTGCGTGTTTTTCTACACTTAGAAATCCCGGGTGATTTCGCCATTTCACTGGTCATTTGGCTTTTTTTTTACGCGCATGCATGAATCGGTGCAGCTCTGAGGATGCACACGTGTCCTGGGGTGCCCACGTGCTCCAAAAACACTCAGAAAAAGAGAGAGGGGATGGGATAGAGGGAGAGAGATAAGGAGAGAGGCAGATAGAGAGAGAGGCAGACAGACAAAGATATATCCTTACCAAACCAGTTGCATCATATTATACTGTTTCTCATTCGCTACTTGAGATGCCAGCTCTGGTATCGCACAGCATTCTCGGGGAGCTCTCCAGCAGATCGACCTAGTTAGACGAAAAAGAGCAAACACTGCAGAAGAAGAAGAATGATGATGATGATGATGATGATGATGATGGTGATGATGATGAAGCTGCTGTTGTTGTTGCTGCTGCTGTTGCTGCTACTGCTGTTGCTGCTGCTCCTGATGATGATGATGACGATGATGATGATGATGATGATGATGATGATGATGATGATAACAAAAAGGAGAGGAGAAGGACAAGTATGAGGACGACAAAGAAGAAGAGGAAGAAAAAGAAGAAGAAGAAGAAGAAGATGATGATGATGATGATGATGATGATGATGATGATGGTGATGGTGATGATGATAATGACAAAAAGGAGAGGAGAAGGACAAGTGTGAGGACGTCAAAGAAGAAGAGGAAGAAAAAGAAGAAGAATGATGATGATGATGATGATGATGATGATGATGATGATGAAGCTGTTGCTGCTGCTGCTGCTGCTGCTGCTGCTGCAGATGATGATGATGATGACAAAAAGGAGAGGAGAAGGACAAGTATGAGGACGACAAAGAAGAAGAGGAAGAACAAGAAGAAGAAGAATATGATGATGATGATGATGATTATGATGATGATGAATTCCTGGGATAGACAGACAGACAGACAGACAAACAAACAAACAGAAACGAGCAGAAATATAGTCCTTCTTCTCTGCTTTGTGGAACGTACAACAACTTGCTCAGTAGGTGGTCAACCTTCCCACTTTTATAACCTCAGCCCATCATAGTCCTCCCCCCACTTCCCCCCACCTTCTCCACCCTCAATCACCATCCACCCCCACCCCCCACCACCCACCCCCCCACCCCCCCACCCACCCCACACACACACACACGCATACACATACACAGCAAACCAACCTCAGACACTATACAACTACGGCAAAAGGTCAGTGTATGTGCAACTGTTTTCTGGTGCAACTCACGTAACTCCACAGCAAATCACAGATGTATCATTTCCCGTGCCCTGCATAGTATATTCTCTGAAAGGAGCTTTGTAGGTCAGGAAAAACAAAAACCACTATGAGATAGAAGAGGGAGGGAGAGAGAGGAGGGAGAGAGGGGAGAGAGAGAGGGGGAGAGGGAGAGAGAGAGAAAGAGAGAGAGAGGGGGAGAGAGAGACAGAGACACAGCCGGAGACACACAGACAGACACGCCTCAGACAGTTGCATGGACAGGGACGAGAAATTCTGAAAGAAATGCATTTTAAATCCTCTGATCGTGACCCCATCCTAGCCTCTCTTTTCTCACAAATCTGTCACCACCTTCTGCCATCAATCACTGCCATTATCAATTTTTCTTTAGTTTCAGGTGTCTTCCCCTCTGCTTTCAAAACAGCTCTCGTAAGGCCCTTTCTCAAGAAAAACAGTCTGGATCCCAATAAGACTACTGAAACAACTGAACGATCACCTCTCCTCCAAC
>CM065682.1:40939965-40944965 GCA_017654935.2 Phymorhynchus buccinoides | reverse complement strand
TGTGTCAGATTTAGCAGTACACAGCTCGAGATATTCATTAAATGAGGTAAGCCTGATATGTACACTTTGCAAAACAGAAGCTGAAACTGAAATACATTTTGTTTTTTGTTGTTCTTGCTTAAATGATTTAAGATATAAATTCATACCAAGTATATATCATAACAAACAAAGTATGTTTTGGTTAGTATCGTTGGTGTCCTCGAAAAATGAAAGAATTGTGAGAAACTTTTCTCTGTAGTTATATTTAGCCTTTAATAGACGACAGTCGTTGAGTATCGAAACTTGATGGGTTTTCCTTGTGGGTTTATGAAAATATTGTTGAGTATTTATAGTTTGCTTTTGAATTGATGATATTGTGCTTATAGTTATTAACATTGATACTTCTTTCTTGTGGCATATTGAATCTGTTGTATATTATGCTCCTTCAGATGGGGCAATGGCCTTATTGAATAAAATTTTCATTTCATTTCTCTCTCTCTCTCTCTCTCTCTCTCTCTCTCTCTCTCTCTCTCTCTCTCTCTCTCTCTCTCTCTCCCTCTCTCTCTCTCTCTCTCTCTCCCTCTCTCTCGTTACTTTATTTCTTTGTATTCAAATGTTGGTGGTATGACTTTCTTGCTGATTTTAATTAATGTTTTCCATCTTTCATTGTTGCTTTTGTAACGTGCAACGAGCATACTACTATATGGAGTTTTAGCGCTATATGAATTATTATTATTTTGATTATTATTATTATTATTATTATTATTATTGCTACTATTATTATTATAGGATTGGGTTTCATCTTGTTATGCATAAGTGTTTACTCCAAAATGCGTGCATGTTAAAGATGAGTATGTAGAATAGGATTTGGTTTTATTCTGTCATGTGTATGTGCTTACATTTAAGCTTGATGTATTTTTAAGATTAGTATGTAAAATGGGCTTAGGCGTAATTGATTTTATTATGTGTATCGGCTTTAAATTTTAAATGTGTACATGTTACGAGTATGTAAAATAAGGATTAGTTTTAATTTTGTGATGAGTTAAGTTTTACTTATGTGCGTGTTAAAGATGAGGACTAGAAAGTAGGTTCAGGCTTGATTTCGTTATGAGCAGTATTTACTTTTTAATATGTGTATTCGCTTGCAAATAATATGACTAGGTTTGCTTTTGTTATGAGTGTGTGTCTACTTTTTAATATGTTCATGCTAAAAATGAATAATGGAATGTAGGAATAGGTTTCATGTTGCCATGAGCACATGTATTTACATTTTAAATTGCGCATGCTAAGATGAGTAGGTAAAGTAATACTATGTTTGACTTATTATATGCATAGGTTTCTTCAACTAAGTACATTGTAATGATGAAGTATGATTGAGTTTTTTTGTTTTTTTTTATCTTTATGCTTGTGCACTTCTCTATTTTGAATGTTTAAAGATGAGTGTGAAAAGTAGGATTGGGTTTTATTTTCCCGTGCGTATGCGCTTACTTCACACATTTTGAATGTTAATAATTAGTATAGTTAATAATAATAGGTTTGATTTTGTTATTGATGTGTTACAATATAGGGATGTTTTTTGCATGCTTTATATTACTTTGTATGTGTTTATTTTCGTTTTTCATTTTCTACTTTTATATATGTATTTTGTCCAGAGGGCTGGATGTAAAAAAGCATGTTATTGCTTACTCTATTACCCTCTATAAAAAATAAAATAAAAAAATTCAATCAATCAATCAATCAATCTCTCTCTCTCCCTCCCTCTCTCTCTCTCCCTCCCTCTCTCTCTCTCCCTCTCTCTCTCTCTCTCTCTCCCTCTCTCTGTGTGCATTTTTGTTCATGCATGTTTTTGATTTCTTTAGTCTGTTTTGATTGTAGTTTATTTGTGTTGTTGCTTATCGTTTAATTGTTGTTTGTTTGCTTGCTTTGTCAGAGGACCTGATGGAAAAAAAGCCATATTTTGTGCTTATTCAGTTATCCTCAATACACATCCGAGTTTTTTTCTCTCTCTCTCTCTCTCTCTCTCTCTCTCTCTCTCTCTCTCTCTCTCTCTCTCTCTCTCTCTCTCTCTCTCTCTCTCTCTCTCTCTATCTCTCTCCCTCCCTCTTTCCATCTCTCTCTCTCTCTCTCTCTCTCTCTCTCTCTCTCTCTCTCTCTCTCTCTCTCTCTCTCTCTCTCTCTCTCTCTCTCTCTCTCTCTCTTAGTACATGTGCGTGTATATGCGTATACACTAGATAGAGCATCACCAGAGTTTTTGTGTTTCCTGGAACGCTGCTCGATACGTAATGAGCTAGGCTAGTGCAGGATTTGCCTGTCTTTATGAACGGTGCCAACTAATGCCAGCCATCTGTGGTGAGGTTAGCATTCAAGTGCGGACTAGGCCTAGTGCCAAGACATCGCCGGTGGTCAGTGGCATCACAGACCCTGGGTCAAATCAACTGGACATGTGGAAATCCACATCCAACGGCCTTCAGCATGATCACCGCAGGTAACTCTCTCTCTCTCTCTCTCTCTCTCTCTCTCTCTCTCTCTCTCTCTCTCTCTCTCTCTCTCTCTCTCTCTCTACCAACTAAGTATGGCATACCGCAAGGTTCTGTTCTGGGACCCATACTGTTTACTATATACATAAACGACCTACCACTAATTCTGAGTTCCCTGAGTGCATTATTCGCTGACGACACTACATTACACACCAGTCACACTCGTTATGACCAAGTTTTGCATACTTTACAAACTAGTGCTGATGAACTTGTTAAATGGTCTGAATTTAATCACATGAGTTTGCATCCCCAAAAGACAAAATTTATGCTCATAACAACGAGACAAAAGCGTCAAAACCTAAATTCAAATTTACAGTCTCTTCAAATTAATGGCAATAACATTGAACAAGTAGATAGCCACAAAGTTCTGGGAGTTGTAATTGACAACAATCTTTCGTGGTCTGAGCATGTTTCAATGATTTGCAAATCCCTATCTAAAAAGGTATACCAGTTGTCCAAAATCAAACATTTTCTTGACTTACATACTCGTAAAATATTTTTCCATTCTTTCATTGAGTCTCACATAAGCTATGCTTCCACCATCTGGGATGGGGCTAGTGCCAACATATTAAGACCCCTGTCTAGTCTTTATAGACGAGCTCTAAAATTGGTACTTTTAAAGTCATCTAAGCTAACAATTTCCGACTACATAAAATTAGATATTTTACCATTTCATTTAAAATTAAAACACAACAAGGCTGTTTTTATGTTTAAAATTCTATCGGGACGTGCACCTTCACTGTCAGATGAATTTGTTACAAATGATCGACGCCATACTCATAAAATAATGTTGCCCTTACCAAAACTTGACATATTCAAAACCAGTTTAATGTATTCAGGTGGTGCTCTTTGGAATTCAATCTTAAGTAACGATAACGTTGGCACTAGTCTCAATTCTTTCAAACAAATCTATCACAAGCATCTAATGACAGACTTTGTGAATTCCAGTTAAAAATACTATGTCAATTTTTATCTTACATTGGATTGATATTGCTAAGTGATTGTGTTTTCATTTGTTTTGTGAAGTGTGTGAGTGCATGCGTGTGTGTGCATGTGTGTGTGTGTGCATATGTGTATGTGTGTGTGTATGTATATATATATATATATATATATATGTATGTGTGTGTGTGTGTGTGTGTGTGTGTGTGTGTGTGTGTGTGTGTGTGTGTCTGTCTGTCTGTCTGTCTGTGTGTGTGTGTGTGTGTGTATGTATGGGTGTGTGCTGATAATTTGTAATTATTCATGTGTTGTGTCTTCATATATGGATAACTTTGTTATTTTGTATTTTTTCTTTTTTTTTCTTGACATTAATTATTTTCTTAACTGTTGGCAAGATGAAAAGAAGTGTGTTTAATATGCTTATTCTTTTCCAAAAATAAAAAAGATTCGTTCGTTCGTTCGTTCTCTTATCCTTATTCCCTGCTCAGTCTACTTTTACTTTTGTTTTGGTGTGGGAGCATAGGTACGTCTACATGTGTCTTTTTTCTTCTACGATTGTTCGGTGGAAAACTGAGATTGACAACCGTGAAATGTTCACTAATACGTCTGATGTAATCATTCATATCACTGATAATCATTCATTCAAAAACGTAGAAGATGTCAGTTGATATTAAAAAGCACCGACGCGATGCAAACCTCCGCCAAGAGAGATAATTTCGTTTCAGAAACATAACCTCTATAGTTACAGTTAAACCAGAACAGAAGAAAGAAATGCATTGATTCTAAACAGACGTTCACTGATCAGGAATATATTGTGAGCTCTGGTACTAATGATCAAACAAGAGTTATCTTGTAGTTCATAGGAAAAGGCACATGTGTGCTACTTTTGTCTCTGATTAACGCTCTATTAAAAGACTTTAAGGGTGGGGTTTTATTGTGTCCTTTCTTTTCTTTTCTTCTTTTATTTTTTCTTACAATGCACCACAATACATCATTCAAAATATGGACCGGCTAAAAAAAAGTTGTAAATAAAAATAATATTTCTAGATTTAATAAAAGATTGATTTAAGGGATTCTTTGGGTGATCCCCTAACAATCCACCAAAAAAACCGTTCATAACTTTTTGAATAACACTATTGACAGGGGGGGGGGGGGGGGGGGGGGAGGTAAAATACCACAACCTCTTAAGGGCCAGCCACACGTCCACTAAAATCGTACGACTGTACGATACGACTCGATCACGTGGCATCAAAGAACAAATGTGATTGGCGCATCGAGATCACGCGATCGAATCGTATCGTACAGTTGTACGATTCTAGCGGACGTGTGGCTGGCCCTTTAGAGACAGGCTTTTGGTGCAACTCCCCAAAATGAAAAACAAGCTGAAAGGCGCATCAGTCCAGGGGCCGCCCAGGGCCCCTGCGGGGTACAGGGGCAGAGTCCCGCCGGGGGATTCAGAGGGGTAACGCAAGAGAGAGAGAGAGAGAGAGAGAGAGAGAGAGAGAGAGAGAGAGAGAGAGAGAGAGAGAGAGAGAGAGAGAGAGA
>CM065682.1:40919965-40929965 GCA_017654935.2 Phymorhynchus buccinoides | reverse complement strand
AACCCTGATTCCAACATTTTCATGTTCAAAATTATTGACATTATTCACACGTTTTTGTGTGTAAGCTACCGATTGTAAACATATTTTGGGGGGTGGCGGCGGGGGGTTTGTTTGCTTGCGTATGCGTCGTATTTTATGCTGTGACATTTTTACTTGTTTAGGTAATGAGTCATGTTATGCATTTATCAAGTGCAAATATTTTTTTCTCTCCATGTAATACCGATAAGATTTTCGTGTCTTGATTTTATTGTTTTTGTTGTTGACGTTTTTACAATTGTGATAGGATTCTTGTTTATTTGTCCGCCAGCGTTGTAGCAACTTAAATGTAATTACAGTTACTTTGCTGTCCTTGATTATTAAGTCAACTAGCATAGTAGGCCTACCTAAAACAATTATTAATGTTCTAACCACACAATTAAAACTCAGGTTCTCCCAGGTTCTGTAGACATTGATGGCACTGAGATCAAGCTATCGGCATCCGTCCGCAATCTAGGTGTTACTTTGGACCAAACCCTTTCTTTCAAACAGCATGTTTCCAATGTTTGCAAGGCTTGCTATCTAGAACTTCGAAGAATTAGTTCCATCCGTCGTTTCCTCTCTCAGGATGCCCTGAAGACTCTAGTATGTGCTTTTGTCCTGTCTCGCCTTGACTACTGTAACTCACTTCTTGCTGGCTGTCCATCAGTTCTCATCTCTAAGCTCCAACGGGTCCAGAATAATGCTGCTCGTCTCATTTCTCGCTCCCCTAGGTACGATCACATCACTCCGGTTCTTCGTTCCCTACATTGGCTCCCAGTTCAATCACGTATTGACTACAAAATTCTCCTCCTTGCCTTCAAGTCACTGAATGATCAAGCTCCCCAGTATCTCTCTGATCTTCTTCATCTCTATGTCCCAGCTCGCCAACTACGTTCGTCTTCTGATTCTCGTCTCCTTTCCATTCCCTCCATCCGTCTCAAATCTGCTGGCCAACGTTCTTTTTCTTGTCAAGCACCATCTCTGTGGAATTCTCTGCCTTCTCCTCTCCGACACTCCAACTCAGTCTCCTCATTCAAAACCTCTCTTAAAACCCATCTTTTTCCTGCTGCGCCCTAAATATTTGATCAGTTGTCTATCGTTGTGTGCACGTGAGGGAAGATTGATTTAAGAGGTTTGTGCTGTGTTTTGTGGTGTGTGTGTGTGTGTGTGTGTGTGTGTGTGTGTGTGTGTGTGTGTGTGTGTGTGTGTGTGTGTGTGTGTGTGTGTGTGTGTTGTGTGTGTGTGTGTGTGAGCATGAATGTGTGCTTGTGTGTATTTTGGTTTTGTGGGTTGTGTGTGCACGCATGCGTGTGTTTGTGTGCGTGTCTGTGTGTCTGTCTGCGTGCGTACGTTGTGTGTGAGGATGTTTGTGTATGCGTGTTGGTGTATGTGGTCAGTCCATGCGGTTCAGTTGCTGTGACTTACCGAATGGGGTATGAACGAGTTGGCGTCAATAATTGTGTGTTTATGTGTGTGTGTGTGTGTGTGTGTGTGTGTGTGTGTGTGTGTGTGTGTGTGTGTGTGTGTGTGTGTGCGTGTGTGTGTGTGTGTGTGTGTGTGTGTGTGCGTGTGTGTGTTAGAGAGAGAGAGAGAGAGTTGCTTTGCATATGCACTGTTGGTGGTTGGTGTCACTCTTGAATGTTGTTTTTTGTTATCTGTTGATGAATAATTGATTGTAAAGCGCTTTGGGCTCATCTGAGGTAAAGCGCTATATAAATGTACTGTTATTATTATTATTATTTTTCCTCCAGCGAAAAAGCTGCTTCCTACAAACCGACGCGCACATTGCCAGCAGTAGAACAACAGATGGTGAGGAGCAGCAGGAGCAGTATTTGTTGACGATGTGGTGTAATGGGATCATGGGGTCTGCAGTGCCCCGCATTACGTTTTTCATTGCCCCGCTGTTTGTTTATAATACTGCTACCGACTCAAAAACCACAAACCCACTTTTTTTTTTTAAAGGTGGACCCTGACGGATGAGGGTTGTTTTTGTAAGAAACACGTCGAGATCACCAGGAAAACACCCTTTACAGAGATTGCAACATTCAGTTTGCTCTAGTTTCCTAGAAATCAAACCGTCAAATCGTCGATTCCTCCTTGGCGGAGGTGCTGGAAGTCAAATTCTTTCACCTTAAGAGAAGGTGTGTGCCGTCTCTTTTGTAATGGCCGCCAAATCGTTTGCACGAAATTTTCGCAATACAAGCCTTTTTTCTTTTCTTTTTTTAAATTTTATACAGTTTATCTAAAGGGGTTTCGCTCACAAGAAAGGAAATAACTCCAATGTTTTTTTTACTGCACTACAAAAATAAAGAAAACGCTTCAACCACAATGAGTGACCTCCACCCACCCCATCCAAAATAGCTACTCTCTCCAGCATCCCCGCCAAGGAGAAATCGACGTTTTGACGATTTTGACGGTTTAATTTCTAGGAAACCAGAGCAAAGTGAGTGTTCTGATCCTTGAAAAGACTGTCTTTCTGGTGATCTCGACGTGTTTCTTGCAAAAACTCATCCGTCAGGGTCCACCTTTCAAGGAACGGTTTAGAAGGATCTCTTGAATATTGCTTTCAGGGGGTTCTGATCTGTGGGATGTAAATCTGCAGATTCGGTTTTTGTTACCTATTCAGGTTTTTGTGTTAATTATCTGCAATATTAATTTTGTTAGCAATCCTGTTCGGGCTTCTCGGAAACCTCAAAGGATTATCGACAGGTCCTATAGAAGCTATAAAAAGAAAACACCCTGGACATGTTAGTAGAAATATCAAGCACAATCGAGCCGTTTTTGTGGGAATGTGTTGGTTCTTATGGAAAAGAAAATCCACAGATTGATAATAAGCCTATGCAACTATGCCAAGTAATATTATCCAGTCTTGACAGAAATACTAGAACTAGTAATGATCCTAACCAACTATTTCTATCACATCCAACGGGAACGAATTTTGCCTAATGATCTTTTGAAACCCTCATTCTTTTCATTCCAATTTTGGGGCTGTAAATCTTGGACTTATTAGCACGCCTTCCTTTAGAAATGTTATACTATTCTAGAACTTCAGAGGGGCATACAGAATGTCGGCAGACTTGCTATCAGAATGCAGAGTTCCCTCTCTTAGAATAACAAACCTCAAAAGCAATACTCCCAAGTATCTCGGACGCTTACCATTCTTCCCTGAGAATTGTATCTTTGATTAGACTACAGTATTTTGCTCCAAAGGAGACATCATACGTCATTGCATCCCTTTGAACGCTATAAGGAACATCACAGTCTCTAGATCGCATATCATAATGTGCCCTGGTCAGTCTAGCAGTAGGAATACTAATCAAGTAAGTGTCTCAACCTATGTGAGGAACGTAGACCTATATAGATCAAATACCGTCTCAGCATTCCGGATTCAGAGTCCACAGCCGCTTCAGCTTTGTGCTTCAAAGACCTGCTAGATAGCATATATGTGACTATTATATTGCAGCTAGCCAATCTCGTTGGAGTCTGCGAACACTAGTAGTTTGAGGCTTGGCTCTCAATTTCAATGTTACTGTTACGTCCATTTGTCAGCCTACTGGGTATCTTAGCGCTTTCGCAAAGATCAAAATAGGACTGTATTGTAATCAAATTAATTTCTAAAGAATATTTTATAGCTTGAGCATACAGATATACACTCCCCTGCGCGAAGCGCGTACCACACACACACACACACACACACACACACACACACACACACACACGCACGCACGCACGCACGCACGCACGCACGCGCACGCGCGCGTGCGCGCACGCACGCACACACACACACACACACACACACACATACGCACGCACGCGTGCGCACGCACGCGTGCGCACGCACGCGCACGCACACGCACGCGCGCGCGCACACACACACGCGCACGCACACACACGCACACACACACAGCGTGTTGCTGTTGTTTTTAAGATTCGAACAGGATGGGGTTTTGTCGTTTTTTCTTTCTTTCTTTTTTTTACAGCCCAAGGTTGTCTTGCCAGCAGACGAAGTGAAGAAAAGGTCAGTAGTACTATACTACAGAGAGGCGAGACAAAAAACAAACTGGTTGTTCCTGATGAGCAACACATGTAGACTAGCCCACCCTCCCCTATATCTCTACTTCTACTCCCCATCTTCCCCTCTACTCCTGCCCACCCCCCACCCCCCTTCATCATTTGTATCCCGCTGGTGTACCTATACTATAGATTGAAAGTAATATAAAGTGGAAATGAAAGAGTAACGGAAATAGTGAGCCCAAATTAAAAATAGACAGTATTGCAGTTACCTTTTTCGTTGCCATCGGTGTGTGTGTGTGTGTGTGTGTGTGTGTGTGTGTGTGTGTGTGTGTGTGTGTGTGTGTGTGCGTGCGTGCGCGCGTGCGTGCGTGCGTGTGTGTGTGTGTGCGTGTGCGTGCGTGTGCGTGTGTACCGGTTTATGCTTGTGTGCGTGCGTGTGTGTGGTTTATAATTTGTAGGGCCTACATAAATTACTGTCTAACCGAGTACAAAAATGAGTGTGCATAGAATCATGCACTTTGTGTTTATCTGTTAATCTGTGTCTGTGCATCTGTAATTTTGTGCAAGAACACGAAAGCCTAAGGTTTGTACAATCCTTCCGGAGTCATTCTGATTTATTGGTGCCAATGAGCGCTTCGAGCCGCCCAAAGAGAGATCACTCTCCCGTCTTATCTTCCTACTCTTTGTCTAATAAGAGGCCAAATCTATTTGTTTTGCCGCACGCAGGCGAGCGAGAGCGAAACACGGATAAAAAGAGAATGAGTTTTTAGTTGTTAGAAAACTGCCTCTAGATGGAACGCCACATGGTTCCAAAGGCTGATGACGATAACTCCACCTAAGCAGTGCATTTAGTGCGGTTCGCTTGATTCCACCGTTATCTAAATGGGCTACAGTTGTTCTGATTACACTGCTCTCGCCACTTGTTTATGATGTTGCACAAGGAATTCCGAAAAGAGACAGAACGACTGCACTTCCTGGGCCACCTTTTCCCTATTTCCCTTATTACCAAAACCGCAGGCCCCGGGCCCCTTCTTCCTCAGTTTCTCATCACGGTAACTCCCTCTCTTATGCTCGGTGTCCATCTGTGTTCTACCGACAATTTGACAATCGTGTGAAAGGTAGCACACGCCTTGTTGCTTTTGACTTTCTGACAGGTTATGCACACAAGCAGGTCTGCTTCTTTTGGTCTCCCCGCCTTCCCCAAGATCCAAACAACATGGGCGACAACAGACGAAATGCGTACACAACGCACGCCAGTCGGTGTGAATGACATGGCAGCAGGTGTGAGAAATACACAGAATGAAACAAAAGAGATGCTTTGTATTAGCCAGGACACAAGATGTACACCGAACCTTACACATCTCCGTAATAGATAACGACCTCCTTGATTCTTCTGAACGCTTGTATTACATCACCCACATATCTCCGCCTTAATTGGGCTCCCGTAGTAATTCATTAACGACAGGTGAATGATTGAAAGACAAAGGCAGTAAAGAAGAGAAAAGACTTTGAAAGGATACGGAGGGAAAACAAATCAACTGTGATGAACAGCAGACAGCCTCAACGCTGACAGGTGAGAAATGGCGACTTGCACGAGAGGCGAGGGGAGATGGACACGGTATGTGGTACACAGGTAGGCCTAAAGCCAGTCTAGGCGGTTAGTTTTCCAGTTAGCTAGTTCATTTATGGCACTACGCCATTATACAGTCTTATACAGTCTTCACAAAAATAGCATGACCAGTAAGTTACAGAAAACGAACAAGTTTTTGTTGAACAATGTTAACATTTTACTAAATGATAATGTGTGTACTATGTTTGCAACATTGCACATAATAAAAGGTTATCAATTAATTCGACGGATGACAGCTTTTGGGCAGCTGCTCTTCTTCCATGTTGAATGCGTTGGAGATGTCCATAAAATGGCATATTTTCGCGTCGCTATATTTCGTTGCTCTGTTCACAATAGTATTTAGGATACAGCAAACATTAAGATACGATCTCGTACAAAAATACATTATCTCATCTGGGTAAAGGTAAAGATGTGCCCCCCACCCCCACCCCTGCATTTCTCGGTTAATTCCATTTTCCGTTTTCGCCTTTCTTACCAAACATAAAGCTGTATTTTATTAACCTTTTCAGCTCATTATCTTTTTGGAATAATAACCCTAACCCTAACCCTAACCCTAACCCCCCCCCCCCCCCCCCCCCCATAGGACGGAACAACGTAATGAACCACGACTGTGACAAATGTCGCGGTGTACTGCACTACATAGGGGGGGGGGGGTCCTATTAAATAATGGCCTTTATCATGACTGCAATTAATTATTGAAGAAAGATAATTAGCTGAAAATGTTCATAAAATACAGCTTCATGTTTGGTAAGAAAGGCAAAAACGGACAAATGGAATGAACAGAGAAACGTAGGGGCATGGGTTAACCAACAACACATATTGTACATGAAATCAAACAACTATAATGGCAACAATAAGCTTATAGGGCGTCTATCCACACATTTAAATTTACATTATGGCAGCTGGCAAATACAAGACAAAAATATAATCATGCTGTAGACAAACTAAGGAAATAAACGCCACTGTGTGGCCCCGAAAAGGGGACAGCATAAAACAATGCATAAAGGACACATCTTCAAGGGCGTGTGATAGCAAGTAATGTAGTCCTTAATCTTTCTTGAAGTGTGCATTCTAAAGTACATTCCTGTCTGATAAAATAAACGAGAACTAGACAGGCAAAACTGCGATGATTCTTGTATTGTGCGTGAAATGCGATTTTAATTTGTAATCCCATGTAGATTCGTGATTATGAAACACAGTTCCAAATGGACAAAATTTAATTAAGCTGGAACGAATGTTAACTTTGTGTGTTTTATATACAAAGGTAGCATGACCAGTTCTGCACCCAGTAATATTACCAATCCCAGTAGCTGTGGACTTTCAGCCTGTAGCCATTGCATTGACACATTATTACCTGAATGAATGTACTGGAAGTAAATGTTGATAAACTTTAATGTAGGACGTAGCCTACACGCAACTCTTTCTATAAACCCATCAGGTGTAAACCAGACGAGCGTGAGTTCTCAAATCCTCCCATTTCTATTCTATCCGTACCTCAATACCCATCCCTATATTCTCTTCTCTTTTGGCCCTTAGTACTGCTCAAATGGCTTTTTGTCCGTCACCGAAGGTAACGGACTTTGCGATGGGCTGGTTTGTATTTTTTTTTTTAGTCCGTCACCAAGACGGACTATTGCGATGGGCTGGTTTGTATTTTTGTTTGTTTGTTTGTTTGTTGTTGGGGTTTTTTTGGGGGGGTTCTGTCTGTCCCAAGGATATCTCCCGAACCGCTTGACCGAATCGCGTCAAATTTTGTGTGAAGGTGTGCCTCCTTAATAGGAAGAGATCGGCGCAAACCATTTTGCCGTCGTGACCTTGACCTTGACGTACGACCTTGAAAACCGAACATCTAGTTTTAGCCATATCTCGGGCACCGATCAACATAGGATGTTGAAACTTGGTATGAAGGTGGTTTGGCTTATGCCCGTTCTGATGATGGCATACCGATCAAGGTCAAGGTCAAGATAAAAAAGATCGCTGGAGCCTGAAAATCGGAGGGTCATTTTTTTCTCCTTCTGTCTGTCCCAAGGATATCTTTCGAACGGGGTGACAGAATCACGTCAAATTGTGTGTGCTGGTGTGTCACCATGAGAGGAAGGCATCCGCGCAAACCATATTGCCGTCGTGACCTTGACCTTGGCGTACGACCTTGAAAACCGAAAATCTTTCAGGGGCCATAACTCCCACACCGTTAGTGTTAGAGTCTTCAAATTTGGCATGAAGGTACTTTGGCTTATGCCCGTTCTGATGGTGGCATACCGATTAAGGTCAAGGTCACGGTCCGGGCGATCCGTAGGCCTTGAAAGTGATAGGGGTCTACACATTGGGTTTTAAGCCATATTTTCCACATTGGTACTTGACAGAAGCGCTTCAGATTGTGTGTGGTACTGTATACCCTAGAGAAGAAAACATCCGAGCATAAATTATCACCATGCTGACCTTGACCTTGAAGTGTGACCTTGAAAACCGAAATTTCCTTCTTTGCGCTATATGTTTCTTCTTCAAGCTGTATCTCGTGAACTAGAAGACAGAATCCCTTCCAATTTTGTGTCAGGATGTGACACTCTACGGGGTGTCGCAAGTGCGTGGCATTGCTGGTGACGGACATGTCTGCCGCTCGGCGACGCCCTTGTTTATTTTATTTTTCTGTCTGTCCCAAGGATATCTCCCGAACCGCTTGACCGAATCGCGTCAAAGTTTGTGTGAAGGTGTGCCTCCTTAATAGGAAGAGATCGTCGCAAACCATTTTGCCGTCGTGACCTTGACCTTGACGTACGACCTTGAAAACCGAAAATCTAGTTTTAGCCATATCTCGTATCGTTTGTTGACATTAGCATGTAGTACGCGCCAACAGTAACATGAGAGCTGCACAAAAGATGATTTTCTACAGTAATGGGAAAATAATGATACAGCTTAGTCTCTTGTTGAAGGTGGTGACTCTCCATAGAGGGGCCTGTGCACTGGCTCAAGTGCTGCAGCCCCAAAAGGATGGGTTGGCCTTTGGGGACCTTGTCCAACGCCAGTTGTCCTCAAATCCCTTTAGCCGAGTCTTTGTGTACTCTGGGCACTCTCCACTATAAACAAATTCAAGCCCAGCCGGCCGGAATAGCATCCGTCCCTTCTGCTATCTGGCAGTCATGATCGGAAACGAATGACTGGCATACATATTCTCTCCTCCTCCTTCTCGAACTCTACCCATCCACTTCTCCCTATCCATCTTATTATCCTCAGCTATATACCTCTGTTGTAAGCCAACTCCCCGACAGGGTGCAGTAAGCACGTAAATGGCTCCCTAGTTGCCCTATTGTTTGGATGCTGGTGTGGGATGTTAGATTAAACCTTGTTTGCGGGATTGGTCATTATCCTCACCGATTGTCTCCCCCATCCGCCTGCTGTATGTGGAATGGAGGAGGGAATGAGCGGAGGAAGCTGCTGCTGCTGATTGCTGTTGTCTGTCTGATGTTGTCAGAGAAGTGCTGGCATTAGCAGACACACCCTTAGAACACGGTGCTAAACACTGAGAGCCTTATCTACAGGATGCACGCCGAAATGGGTGTAAACTGCACTGTCCTTTCTGGGTAAACAATAGGAATGGCTTTGGTTTTGTTTTCTCTTTGTTGGTCGTAGTTTGACTGTATAAAATGGACTCATAAGACAATAATATAGACTTTCTTTTAAATTAAAAGTAACGCAGCAAAGCAAAAAAGCACCGTGCTAAGACCACAGACAGTTAAGTGTAACTAGCATTCAAAACAATAGAAACAAATAACAAGTAGGAAGACTGTGGTGTATATTTATTAGGCAAATATTTCGGGCCACTGCCCTTTGACCATGCCTGTCTCCTGCCAGAAAGAGTCGCATTTAAAATAAGTGTAACTATATAGTCTGTGCTAAGACTTATTCAAGCGTAGAGCTAACAATAGGGTTGCAGGGGAGGGGAGGGCGGTATGAATGCGATTAAAAAGGTATGGGATCAAGTCGAGTGATTTTGTCGTGGTGATAATATTATTATCATCATTGCATAACATTTGTTTGTGGACTGACGCTTCTGGTTCGCCTTTGTTCCAGAACATAATTATATTAAAATTGTTGCTGATTAGTTTCAAACCACATAGAGTGATATTGTTCCCTCGGGTGGATTAACAATAATCATGTTATGCCAAGTTGTCACGATCATTTTTTTAACCCTCCTTTCGAAACGACAATCGGAGAAATCAAGGCTTTCTTTACCAGGTGCATTCTTAGTTTTAAAATCCCGTCACATGAGAAAGGCATTGCATTGAACTTGTCTATGTACTATCTTTCTTTCAGAAAATGTCATTATTGTCTATGTTACAT
>CM065682.1:40899965-40914965 GCA_017654935.2 Phymorhynchus buccinoides | reverse complement strand
ATCGCTCTTCTCTATAGAGAGGGACTGAGGCCATTATGACAATCACTAGAAATTGTTTGTTTGGGTTTTTCAGTAATCCGTTTTTTGTGGACTTTTACCAAGAGTCTTCATCTTGAAACTCATAGACGATGATTGGTTACTTGGTTTCTGGATCAAACTGATACACACATAATTTTTATTTCATTATCAGTCACGGTGTCCCAGTTGCCACATGACGTCCATTCACTAACATTGATGTAGTGTGTGGGTGCATCATTCAACCCTACCCCTCCTCCGACCTTCAGTAAGCTGATGGGGCACCCAACGGCCATAACGGTTCTGAAGATCCAGGTGTTCATGTAAAATGTTATCAAGGCTTCCTGATGAAATGCCTATTGTGTTCTTTATTTCGTCAGCACTTATTCCAAAAATATTTTCAACAAGAGACTTCACACTGGCTACGGTTTTGACAATTACAACGATCCCTTGACGATTGTAACGGTCACTCTCTTCTAACGTCCGTCTGCCAAAGTGGAAATCCTTGTGCCGGTTGTAGACTATTGTTTTTAGTAGAGCAAAGTCTTAAAAACAATTTACCAGTGTGTGGTACATTTGTTTCAATGTCTTTCCCTGAGCATAAGTGTACAACATCATCTGTAAAAACAAAAATATCGGATTGAAAGAGATTCTCTCAGCTTGTGATCAACGTTCACCTTGGTGGACATTTTGCTTTGCTCAACGGTTTTTGTCAGGTGAAAAATAAAGACATATTGCAACATACGTATCACGATAATGGTCTATCGCATGACATCATTTGCATTTCTGTAATGTCAACAGAATATTCACATCCAGAAACTTATCAGAACCCCTCGTATAAGTTTCCCGAGTTTGCGTGTGGTTTTCTTTCTCTTTCTTTTTGTTTCTTTAAAAGTTGGTTTGCTTGCCAAACTAAAACTGATGTAGTGTTTGGCAAGGAATTCAGTGTTTCGTTTACTTAAGGTAAAACAGAAAAACACAAATTCTTTCTTAGTGTTGCCTGTGTTTTCTTTATTCGCCTTCTTTTCTTCGCCCACGCCCCACCCCACCCACACGTACCTCTTGTCTTACATTGTCTTGTCTTTCCTTGGTCTAATATGCAACGTAGGCGCATTCCTTGCAGTCGGACAAGGGGAAAGTTACGAGTCATCCACTGAGACACAGAACATTATATTAGGCACTGCATGAATATTTCGTTATTTCGGCCTCAGATTCTATCTAAGCAAGCATGCACCCAGTTCGTATTCAACAGTGTGTGTGTGTGTGTGTGTGTGTGTGTGTGTGTGTGTGTGTGTGTGTGTGTGTGTGTGTGTGTGTGTGTGCGTGCGTGCGTGCGTGCGCGCGTGCGTGCGTGCGTGCGTGCGTGCGTGCGTGTGTGTGTGTGTGTGTGAGTGATCCCAAGATCAGAAAGAACCTGCAGAAAATGCAACGTTAGGTGGTGAGTATCATTTTATAATGGAGTGTTCATATTTTTCTGACTTACGAAAGCAAATTATCCCTAACAGATTACTGTATCCCTGATCTGTGTTTTCTTTTTGTAATTTATTTTCTGCTAAAAAAAAGGGGGGGGGGGGGGGGGGGGTTTACTAAAATCAAATAAATTCATTAAAGCATGCAATGTTGTATAAGTTTGAATCTTATGTTTGTTTAAAGTTGAAGTTTGATTAAATCCTCCATGCCCCCAATAGGGGTCAAAGGATAATAAAATCTTAAATCTTGTGTTTTATTTGAAACCATAAAAAGAAACCAGGCGGATGGACGTATTTTCAATCAGCAAAAGTGAACACTGAAAAGGACAAAAGAAACGAGCAATTGTTACCCCTTTTTAAGCCCCCCCCCCCCCCCCCTCCCCCATCCTTCTCCATATATATAAACAACCAAACTTAGTTTACCAGACAAGGATTACGTTTCATCGGCTTCACCTGGGAGGTCATGTTTCTGTGCATGCCTATCTTTGTTCTGTCTCTGAACAGCTTGCACGCACGTATACACGACTAACATCTGGATTGTCCGCGTGGAAGTAATCAATAAGTGAATAAGGCAAAGAAAGAAGGGGGGAAATATATACAAACGTGTCCGTATTTCCCCTAATCCGTATGTTTTTGTCTTTCTTTCTCTGACTTATTTACGGATTGCGCATGGGATTTTAGCGTTGTACTGTGTACGAGGTCTTACACTTGCTATTATAAACAGATTTAAATCACACTTGGTAGAACCTATTGTCTCACATAGGCCTACATGTTTGCACGTGATTGTAAAGAATTTTATTTTCAGTTTTATGTGTCAAAAGCTCTCGGGTGAACACAGGAATGGTCAAACTTTACGTCACATTTGTCTTGAAGTTTAGATTAATGAAGACGGTCTATCGGTTTACATTATCACGGATTGTACACTTTCACGCCCGCAAAACTATCTGATGCCACAAAGCTGCTTAAACAGTACTACATGAAAGATTACTTAAATTCCATTTAAATCACAAACTTAAAAACACAAGGGAAAAAAAAGAAGAAAAAAACTAACATCAAAATCAGAACACTATTAAGATGTAGATTCAACACCCCCCTCAACACTATTTTACAAATAACAAAATCAGAAAACTATTTTCAAAATAAATGAAATTCAAAAATAAAGTTCGGGCTCGTCCGGGATTCGAACCCGGGACCTCTCGCACCCGAAGCGAGAATCATACCCCTAGACCAACGAGCCGCTTCGTTTTGTGCAATTCGAATTTAGAACTTGATGCCAGAAGCCGAATGAAGTTTAGATTAGCGTCCAATCAGTCGTAGACACTTATGGACGATATTCCTGAAGACAGCAGGGTCTTCCCGGGGATGGAGACGATGCGATGGTGATGAGACAGTGGTTCTGGACGTGACGTCGTAGTCGATTTCCAATAGCGTTGTTAACTCTTGAGGATAGGGCTTCACAGTCTGGTACTGTGTCGTTTGGACGGATGTCCAAGTCTGGGCTTTCTTCCTCTCCTTGATGCTTAGGGTGGGATCAGCATCGTCGTCGCGGGGCAGAGATGTTAAAGCATTGTGAGACCGCCCGTAGGTTGTCGATCTCAACTCCCACGTTTCTTGTCCAAGGCTGCTGGCTGCTAACCCCTCTCCCAAAGGCCGTCTTCAGGACCACCGGGCATGTAAAAATGTAATAATAATAATAATAATAATAATAATAATAATAATAATTAGCATTTATAGCGCCTAATCTTAAAAAAGCCCTAAGCGCTTACAATAGGCCTAATAAATGAATAAACCAGCAAGCAATATAAAGAAAGAAACGACAAAAATATATTATACACACGCGTGCGCATGCGCACGCGCACACGCACGCACTAAACACAGACACACGCACGCACTAAACAGACACACACACACACACACACACAAACACACACACACGAAACGCTACCACACGCGCACACACACACGCACATACGGCACATACACACGCACACGCACACGCAACACACACGCACAAACAACACGCATGCACACAAACACACGCAGATGGAAGGGGCACAGTACTTTGAAAGAAATATAGCAGGCTATGAATTGAAAAGAGTAGTTTTGATAGAAGACTTAAATGAAGAAAGGGAGTTGGCAGAACGGAGAGGTAAAGGGAGTCTATTCCAAGAGGATGGGGTCTGGAAAGAGAAGGAGCGTTCGCCAAGGGTCTTGGTGCGGTAACGAGGGATCTGGAGGAGAGAAGTGTCAGAAGAGGAGCGTAACTGTCTAAGAGGTGTGTAAAGGTTCAGAAGATCAGCAAGACTGTAAGAAGGAGCCAGACCATTCAGGGATTTGTAACAGAGCAGAGAGAGCTTGTATTCGATACGCCTTCCGACAGGAAGCCAGTGAAGAGATTCAAGCATTGGGGTAGAGTGAGAGAATTTGGAACACCTCAGTACAAGGCGAGCAGCATTGTTTTGAATTTTCTGCAATTTAGCGCATTATAAAGAGCATTCAAACGCATAATGTAAATACAAAGAAAATGTGCAACAACATCTAGACCTATACGATCATGAAAATTATATCACACTAAACTAAAATGACACGTAAACACCAGCAAACACATTCAGAAACACACACTCTCATAATGTTAGTCTACTAGATGGAGAGAGAGAGAGAGAGAGAGAGAGAGAGAGAGAGAGAGAGAGAGAGAGAGAGAGAGAGAGAGAGAGAGAGAGAGAGAGAGAGAGAGAGAGAGAGAGAGAGAGAGAGAGAGACAAACAGACAGACAGACAGAGAGACAGAGAGGGACCGACCGACCGACAGAAGACAGGTAGGCCTATTACTAGGTAGGTATAAGCAGGTAGGTAGACAGTTATGCATATACTGTACGCACCCAGGAAAGCAGACAGGCAGCGGACAGACAGACAAAAACAGAAAGGGTTGGGTGGGTTTAGGGTGGGGTGGAGGGAAGAGAGTTCTCAAATCATTTGGCTTGCAGTCTATGCGGTTGTTCTGTATTATTTTTTTGTCAGTTTGTTATTTTAAACTATAGTTTAGTTGGTAAGCCTGCTTTTATTAACTTGAATGTTCCAGTGCTAGGCTGTCTATATCGTCAACCCAGTGATGCACTGGCTAATACAAACTTTGTTTGGTGCAACAATGTTAATCTAAAGCTGAGGTTTAGTAAGAAGTCGATCAGAGAACACAATCATGGCCTTCCAGCTGTTACGTTCAATAATGCACATAGAGTCCTTTCAAATATGGAAAAGGGCATCTAAATGTGGAAGATGACGTCAGTCGCTTGAAAATGTGGGTTTACAGCGAAAGTTTAAAATTGTTATCTTTTAACCTTTCAAACTGACACTAAACTGACCTTAACCCTATCCCAAACCTGGAACCGTGAAATACACAACAAATAAAACTGTACTAAATAACTGAGAAATCTGACCGGAAGGGCTCAATGTGCATTATTAAACGGCTTGGGGTTTTTTGTACACGTGTCTAGGGCAAAGTATAATAATATCAAAAGTAATTCTTCCAGATAAAAGAGATGGCTCGTTGGTCTAGGGGTATGATTCTCGCTTTGGGTGCGAGAGGTCCCGGGTTCAAATCCCGGACGAGCCCGTTATTTTTTTCTTCTTGTTCTCTCCATCTTTTTCTTATACTTATTAGTCCCCTGTTTCTGAGACCAATAAGTTTGCTGCGGTTTTATGTTAGTTTTTTTGTTTGTTGATTATTTTCTGTCTGTCTGTCTCGTGAACCGCTGGATATAATCGCTTCAAATTACGCGTGGATTTATGAACAAAAGGTCCCATAGAAAAACTATAACCGCTGACATTGACTTTGAAGTTTGACCTTGAAAACATAACATTCTTCTTGTTGCTATAATTATCTTTCGTAAGTTGGACTTACGATGTTCAAACTTGGTATGTGGACGTTGGCTTAGGCCTACATTATGGTAATTCCAAAATGTCAATGTAAGTGTAAAGGACATAGAGACCTTAGACGTATTGAATTGGTGTTCTGCCAAAACTTTCACATTTATTTTTTATCGTAGTACAGGCTCAACCATTTTCACGGGGATTCCAAGTTATATTGTTTTAAATCTTTCAACTTTTCGTAGTAAGGCACAAGGCGAAGAGACGCGATATTACCTTTAGGGAATATCATTATCATCGTTGTCGTCGTCGCCATTTCATTTCATATCCCGCTGCAATTCCCCCCAAAAAGCCGTTTGCTCAATTGCAAATTGAAATTAAACAGAAATAAATACATGAAAAAATCAGAAAAACTAAGATGAGTGGGTTGACTGAAATTACTAAATAACACCTTACATTAACTTTGTAGCATAAGATGGGAAAATAAAATATCGACAACAAAATTGAAGGATTCAAACACTAGATAGGCCTACTGAGCATTTTCATCATCACCTCTTCACCTTTTCTGATAAAGAAATAACTATGATCATACCTAATGAAGAAATAATATAAGTTTTCGAGTGAGTGAGAGAGAGAGAGAGAGAGAGAGAGAGAGAGAGAGAGAGAGAGAGAGAGAGAGAGAGAGAGAGAGAGAGAGAGAGAGAGAGAGAGAGAGAGAGAGAGAGAGTGTGTGTGTGTGTTAGATGGGTAAAATAAGAGAATAAAAATAAAAATAGGGCTCGTCCGGGATTTGAACCCGGGACCTCTCGCACCCTAAGCGAGAATCATACCCCTAGACCAACGAGCCAACTGAGAAGGCAGGGACATAATTGATGAATAACCACGAGCAGCCGTTGACGGAGGCAGAGCTACTGTGCGTTCAGATAAAATTTCGAACAGCCTATTCTTTTGCCCGTTTGTCTCCATCCCCCCCCTCTCTCTCTCTCTCTCTCTCTCTCTCTCTCTCTCTCTCTCTCTCTCTCTCTTCCCCCCCCCCCCCCCCCCCCCCGTGCATGTCACGGACCTACAGTCACCATGTGTCTCCTTTCAGTTATTCAGGATTGATTCAGTTTCTGGATCTGGATCTGTTAATACGTCGCAGACGCCACTTCTGACGATAAACGCGACGGAACTAGGAGGGCCGCATTCCCTATTAGAATTAAAAGAAAAAAATAGAAAGAAGAAAGACCTACTGCTTACCCTAAACAGCCGGAAGGGCCCAGGCCCCACTTCCAGAAGTAAGCACACACACAAAAAGAAAGCCTAATGATCTAGTGGTCAGTGATTTTGTCATGTGTTTGTGCACTTCTGAATTTGTGCATGTTAAACATGAGTATGAAAAGTAGGATTGGGTTTATTTTCCCGTATGTGCTTACTTCTTAATTTATGCATGTTTAAAATGAGGTATAGTTAATAACATTAGGCTTGATTTTGGCATTGTTGTGTTACCATAGGGTTGTATTTTGCATGCTTTATATTGCTTTGTCTGCTCATTTTCCTTTTTCATTTCTACTTTTATATTTGTAATCTTTTTTTTCCAGAGGGATGGATGTAAAAAAGCAAGTTATTGCTTACGCTATTACCCTCTATAAATAAAATTCATTCAATTCAATTTTCTCTCTCTCTCTCTCTCTCTCTCTCTCTCTCTCTCTCTCTCTCTCTCTCTCTCTCTCTCTCTCTCTCTCTCTCTCTCTCTCTCTCTCTCTCTCTCTCTTCTCTCTCTCTCTGCTGTACAAGTTCTCTGGTAGCCTAAACAAACATCTGTGCGGCGGGGTGAAACTTGAAGAAGAAAAATCTGTTTAACGTTCTCCGGTCTGAAACACACATATGGGACATTAGTAGATATACAGATGGTGGGAACGATCCTGGAGGCAATGCCCGGAGGCAGTGTAACACATGCAGGAAAGTCTCGAATTTTTAACAATACAGATATTATTGTAAAAAAGGTATGTGCGCGGGTAGAGTAAACAGGAGAAGCGTATTTACATGATCCTCTCAACATACACATACACGCCCCCCCCCCCCCTCCCGCATACACACACACACACACACACACACACACACACACACACACACACACACACACACACACACACACACACAGAGTTACACACACACACACACACACACACACACACACACACACACACACACACACACACACACACACACACACACACAGTGACACACACACTGACACCACTCGCACGCGCAAGGGGCGTCACGGTGACACCAGAGAACTCACTTGCTAGAAGTTCTCTGGTGACACGCATGCATAGGCATGGCTGTCTGATATTCAGTTTATTGTGATAAGAAGCTTTTCCTTGAGTAAATGCGCCTCTTCGCGAGTGTTTACAGAGCCCAAGTGTAACTTATCTCCATGTGTAAATAAATACCTCCCATCTCCTGCCAGCTACAACAACCAGCAAAACGAGGATACGAGATGTAATGCGAATAACTGGAAACTCCGGTACATGACACCTTCAGAGGGAATGAAACACAAGTGTGCTTCTGGTGTCCTCTGTGTGTGTGTGTGTGTGTGTGTGTGTGTGTGTGTGTGTGTGTGTGTGTGTGTGTGTGTGTGTGTGTGTGTGTGTGTGTGTGTGTGTGTGGTGTGTGTGTGTGTGTGTTGTGCTTGCGTACCTGCGTGTGTAATATATAGGCGCGGCGTGGGGGGGGGGGGGGGGGGGAGGAGGACGTGTGTGTGTGTGTGCGTGTGCGTGCGTGCGCGTGTATGTGTGCCGGTGTGTCTGTCTGTGTCTGTGTGTCTATGTAGGCCTGTATATGCATTAGAATGTCAGAGTAGTTATACTGATGTGTGGTCTCCGCGTGTGCGACCGTGTGTGCGTGCGTTTGTCAGTGTAAGTGTATGTTTGCGTACAAGCGTGTATGCGTATTTGCTTGTCTGTATGTGGAAAGGAGAAGAGGCAGGTATCTTTGCCCCATCTTGAGTTGAGTACTGCGAAAGTCAAAAAGTAGTGTGACTACTAATTAGAGTGCAAACGGAGAAGGTGTGTTAGAAATAGCAACAGGGTGTAGCTGGGACTAGATAGAATACCAGTGTACAGCAGTATCACATTACACGGACGGTCATTAACTAAAGGCTGTCTGACTCGTAGCTAGACGTGTAGCTTGTACCTTACATGGGACACACGCACTGACACACACACACACACACACACACACACACACACACACACACACACACACACACACACACACACACACACACACACACACACACACGCACGCACGCACGCGCACTCACACACACGCGCGAGCGCGCGCACACGCACACACACACACACAGACACTGTGACACACACACAGACACTGTGACACACACACAGACACTGTGACACACACACACACACACACTGTGAAACACACACACACACACACACACACACACACACACACACACACACACACACACACACACACACACACACACACACACACACACACACACACACACACACACACACACACACACACACACACACACACACACACACACACCAGAGAACAGGGAATGGTAAGAAGACAGGGAAGAGACAGGGGTATCGTAAGGGGGGGAGGGGGAATAGGGAGGTGGGAGGGGGAGGGGGATTAACGGATTCCGAGGTTGACATGGTTGATGTGGTCACCCATCTTCAATGTCACGTTTATTATTACAGATACAGTGGCCGTGCTGCGTTGGTTAAGGAGGGGGGAAAGAAAGAACGAGGGGGGGGGGGGGGGGGGGGGGGGGGGAGAAAAAACTACGCCGTTGACAAATGATTTATCAGTTGGAAGTGAAAGGATGTAGCATTTAAGGGCCACTTAAGGTGCCAACTGTTTTCTATAGGTTAACTATAGTTTACGTAAAACAGCAATGACAACAACAACAACAACAATCTTGAATTCTTTCTTGGATGATCTAAGATTCTGTGTTCTTTTGCATCTTTTGATGCACATCTCTGATGTGTTCCATTGCAAGGAGATGAAAGTCGACATAGCACAGACAGGTAATACAAGTATATTTAAGTCACAGAGACTTATTTCTGTGAAATTCGGGCTGCTCTCCCCCGGAGAGGGCGTCGCCGCAAGCGCAGCGCCTACCCAATTTGTTTCCTTTTTTTTTTTTTTTTTTTTTTTTTTGTTGGGGGTGGGGGGTGGGGGCAGGGTGAGGGGGGGGGGGGGCAGACTTGGGAAAACAAATTGGCCATACCAGGCAAGTGGCTTTCCTTTAAACAGAATTTATGAGTCTTAGTATTAAAACTCAAAAGAAATTATAATTATCCGACATTTGAATGGCTCACTACTTAGTTTTCACACATGCTTTGCATGTCGTTGCTTTTAGTTAGGATTCTCCCCTTTAGGGAGAATACTATTGTTATTGTAAGAATTCTTCTTTTTCTTTTTCTCCCCCTTTTTTGTCCGATTTGGTTCACATTTTCCGGACAATTGCGGGGTATTAAGGGATCACGAAATTTGCAATATTAAAATTAATGATTTATGCGAAAATTCGGCGAAATATTGCCGTAAAAACGCGAAATCTGCAAAATTTCAATATTGAATATCTCGAAAACGGCTGGACCGAGCGCATTCATATTTTGAGTATTCACTAGCAAGTTAATTCCAACACTTCCGGTATATTTTCGAACCGGAAGTACCAACCGAAAGTACTCTGGCTGGAAACCTGCAGGTACATTTGTGTTCACTAAAAAATAATAGCCCAAACCGGAAGTGACGTCACAAAAATAACTGTTGGATATTATAGCCCTTATGTTGGCCCAGGTCTGAAAGGAGTTTGTTGGTTATAATTATGTTAAATAAATTTGGTTGTGTCAAATTCATTGAGTGTGTTTTCTTTCAAATATACAAAACAAGCCTTGTACCAAAAAAAGGTCAAGCTTATGAACCCTTGTATGACCCATTTTGTGTCTCCAAACATAATATGATAGATGCTAAACAAAATTCAAATTGAGTGGACTCTCTTGGTGGAGATTTGCGATGTGTCATTGCTTTTCCTTCGCCCGAAACAAATGTTGTCATGCTTAAAAACGGTTAGTATACATGTTTACCATTTCACACCCCTTTTTTTTTTTTGGCATGCAGATGCCCTTCTTTTTGGTATATTATAATGTCTAGGTTATGTCTGAATGTTCTATACGAGGAAGATAAAAGAGGTAGAGACAAGAACATTGCTAATTCTGAAGTTGTTTTTTTATTCTCTCACTCTCTTTTTTTCTTTTCTTCGTGGAAAGGGCAAATTATGTAGGGGACAGTAACAAAGAAGAAGAAAGAAACCGAGAAAGAAAAAGAAAAACGGCAAGAACTTTATGTTGCTGTTGACCCTGTCTACACTGAAGGTCTGCATGTATGTCCTAGCTCTCTGTCTGTCTGTCTGTCTGTCTGTCTGTCTCTCTCTCTCTCTCTCTCTCTCTCTCTCTCTCTCTCTCTCACACACACACACACACACACACACTCTCTCTCTCTCTCTCTCTCTCTCTCTCTCTCTCTCTCTCTCTCTCTCTCTCTCTCTCTCTCTCTCTCTCTCTCTCTCTCTCTCTCTCTTCCATATTAATTCCTAATAAGTATTTTGCCGACCCTCACACCTGTCTTTTACTGTGTTTTTCTCTTTCTCTGTCTGCTTCCCTTTGCCATCAAGCGATGTTGACATGCATCAACCAAGACATAATTGCGCGTACGCGCGCGCCTGTATATGTGTGTGTGTGTGGGGGGGGGGGGGGGGGGTCTGTCCGCGTGTGTGATTGTGTGAGTGTGTAAGTTATCGTAATCATCCGCAGCTGCAACAGCATCGTCATCGCCGTCGTCGTCGTTGTCGTCCATCCCTATCGTCGTGATCATTGAGCCATTGCTGTTAGCTTGTCATGAACATTGATATGATCATAGATGTCAAAAAGAAAACACAATATAAGAAACGTGGTCAGACTTTAACGCGGTGACAGCTTGGACGTGACATGGCCTTAATTGTCATCAGGGCTAAGAACAACATGACTTGACTAGCAATATATATAACTGTGTGTTAAAACGGGGCTTTCCTGGTATTGCAGTACCTCCGGGATCGACCCTACTATCTGTGCATTTATAAATGTATTACGTGTACCTGTTCCAGGTCGGAAGACGTTCAACACAGTTCTTCTTCTAGCACTATAATAAGAAACACAAGTTTGGAACGCGTGGTTTTAACACTATCTGGATGAGATCTACAGCACATTAGGCAGACTAGCTGCTGATTGCTGCAGCCACCAACAATAAATCTCCGCTAGCTGCAGTGCTGACAACCAGTGCACGTCTGTAGTGCAGTTCAAGAAACATCTTTCTTGTACCAAAACTATAACTCCGATCCATTGCATGCAGGCAATGCGTGTTTGAATAAATGAATGTCATCTATCCTTCCCTTGCTTCTGTAATACTCCTCGTGATAGAAAATTGTCTTGGATCAAAAGATGTTTTATCTGCAATTGATTGTATGCAGTGCATGCCTATGGTTGAAATGAAACAGTGTTTGTCAGCTACTGTCTTCCCTTCCCTGTTGCTTACCTTTCCTTCCCTATACAGCTTCTCAATGTAGGTATTCAAAGCAACCCCAATCCTCAACAGCAAGAGATAAAAATGTCTGCATACTCGCAAAGTTTTGTTTCGGACCTCCACTTCCCTTCACTGTCAATTCCTGTCAGCCTTTCTCTTTCAAATCACTTGCCAAACTCGTGTCATTTTGAAGACGTTCTGACTGTTTTCGGTCATGTTTTGTTGGTAAATTTTGCCGTTATTTACGCCGTTCAATACAGCGACCGAAAGTCATCCAATCAGATTTTTTGGTTGTTTCATAAAGTTTTATATTTTGTGTATTTCACGGTTTAGGATTATGGCTAGGGTTAGGAACAGGGTTAGGTACAGTTTAGCGTCAGGTTGATAGGTTAGTATGCACATATTCTACATAATTATTAGCTCAACGCCGACATCTGCATATGACCTAGGTCAGTTTCCACATTAGGATGACTTGTAGGCTACGACTTCCGGACGGAGTATGTAGGCCTAACGTCATTTAATGTCTCTCGACCCACCCCTCTCTACTCAGGCTTGGAGTGCGGTCCTAAGTTTGAAATGCCAGGAAATAAAATGGTTAAAGTCCCTGTATATAAATGACAACACTTGTTATCTTGATGATCAAAACCAAAAATCCTCAGGCGATGCTTTTCACTCGACCAACTTTGGTTGAAATCATTCCGAATGTGTGACAAAACAGACGGTAAAGGTAAAGATGTGCCACCCACCCTGCATTTCTCGGTTAATTGTATTTTTCCTTTTTTGCCTTTCTTACCATACATAAAGCTGTATTTTAGGAACATTTTCAGCTAATTCTCTTTTTGGAATACTAACCCTAACCCTAACCCTAACCCTAACCCTAGCCCTAAACCTAACCCTACCCCCCACTATGTACTGCAGTACACCGCGATTTGTCACAGTTGTGGTTCGTTGCGTTTTTCCGTCTTATAGGGTGGGGGGTAGGGTTAGGGTTATGGCTAGGGTTAGGGATAGTATTCCAAAAAGGTTATTAGCTAAAAAGGTTCCTAAAATACAGCTTTGTGTATGGTAAGAAAGGCAAAAACGGAAAAATACAATTAACCGAGAAATGTAGGGGGGGTGGCACATCTTGACCTTACAGTTGACAAGTCCATTCATTCATAACTGTAGTAGCGCTACACTACACTATAATAGTTAACTATACTACCACTAGTCGCTCGGTGCACTAGATGTCAAGGACTTGCAGACCAAATAAACCGTGCATTGACTGACGTGACAGATACACTGACAGATTGACACAAGGCAGTAGGTGGAAAACATGTCATAATTTGAACCGTGCCACATGTGCTAGTTTGTTGAGGAAAATCTCTTGAATCAGCGCAAAAAAACTTGTATTCGTTTATTTATTTGTTTATTTATGTACCGGTTTATTTATGTTTGTTTGTTTATTTATTGGTTGGTTGCCTGGTTGATTTATGCTATTCATTCATTTACATTCATCATACGTACAAATTGATTGGTACAAACCGTTCAGTTACTCCTCATTATACAATAGGCTACTTTGTCTCTTGTCTACATCGTTTACCTGCCTGCTTGCCTGCTTGCCCGTATCTCTCTCTCTCTCTCTCTCTCTCTCTCTCTCTCTCTCTCTCTCTCTCTCTCTCTCTCTCTCTCTTCTCTCTCTCTCTCTCTCTCTCTCTCTCTCTCTCTCTCTCTCTCTCTCTCTCTCTCTCTCTCTCTCTCTCTCTCTCTCTCTCTCTCTCTCTCTCTCTCTCTCTCTCTCTCTCTCTCTCTCTCTCTCTCTCTCTCTCTCTCTCTCTCGCTCTCTCTCTCTCTCTCTCTCTCTCTCTCTCTCTCTCTCTCTCTCTTCTCGCTCTCTCTCTCTCTCTCTCTCTCTCTCTCTCTCTCTCTCTCTCTCTCTCTCTCTCTCTCTCTCTCTCTTCTCTCTCTCTCTCTCTCTCTCTCTCTCTCTCTCTCTCTCTCTCTCTCTCTCTCTCTCTCTCTCTCTCTCTCTCTCTCTCTCTCTCTCTCTGTCTCTCTCTCTCTCTCTCTCTCTCTCTCTCTCTCTCTCTCTCTCTCTCTCTCTCTCTCTCTCTCTCTCTCTCTCTCTCTCTCTCTCTCTCTCTCTCTCTCTGTCTCTCTCTCTGTCTCTCTCTCTCTCTCTCTCTGTCTCTCTCTCTCTCTCTCTCTCTCTCTCTCTCTCTCTCTCTCTCTCTCTCTCTCTCTCTCTCTCTCTCTCTCTCTCTCTCTCGCTCTCTCTCTCTCTCTCTCTCTCTCTCTCTCTCTCTCTCTCTCTCTCTCTCTCTCTCTCTCTCTCTCTCTCTCTCTGTCAGGCTCCTCTCTCTCTCTCTCTCTCTCTCTCTCTCTCTCTCTCTGTCCTCTCTCTCTCTCTCTCTCTCTCTCTCTCTCTCTCTCTCTCCCCCCTTCTCTCTCTCTCTCTCTCTCTCTCTCTCTGTCCCCAGGCTCCTCTCTCTCTCTCTCTCTCTCTCTCTCTCTCTCTCTCTCTCTCTCTCTCTCTCTCTCTCTCTCTCTCTCCAGGCTCTCTCTCTCTCTCTCTCTCTCTCTCTCTCTCTCTCTGTCCCCTCTCTCTCTCTCTCTCTCTCTCCCAGGCTCTCTCTCTCTCTCTCTCTGTCCCCAGGCTCCTCTCTCTCTCTCTCTCCTCTCTCTCTCTCTTCTCTCCTCAGGCTCCTCTCTCTCTCTCTCTCTCTCTCTCTCCCTCTCTCTCTCTCTCTCTCTCTCTCTCTCTCTCTCTCTCTCTCTCTCTCTCTCTCTCTCTCTCTCTCTCTCTCTCTCTCTCTCATTCAAGGCCTTTTTCCCCGTGATGGTTTTAGGTTTGTTTGAGTTTGTTTTTTGCTTCCTTCGATTTTTTTTCCTATCTTCTTGTCATTTTGAACTTTCTTTCTTTCTTTTTTACTTCTATTTTATTTCTCTCTCAGGTCCTTGACTTGTAACCTTCACCCGTTCTTTGCCTACTTCTTTCTTTCTGGGTATTTCTTTCTTTCTATCTATCTTCAAGCCAATCCAATAAATAACAGCATATGCACGTGTGGTGCAAATGAGCCAATCCCTCCTGACTG
>CM065682.1:40889965-40894965 GCA_017654935.2 Phymorhynchus buccinoides | reverse complement strand
TGAGGGTCGTAAACACGAAGGGGTGTTTAAAGTACAAGTTTGCTCAGATGCGACCTGGTATAGTGATAGTGAAGGTGGAATCAGAGTAACTCCAGTAGTACTGGAGTTTATTTGGTGGAATTTATATCCCAAAACTAGATTGGCTCTTTTACATTGTGACGCTGCAACCAGCAATGTCAAACGTAAACGCAGACGACAGACACTTTTGGCAAGATAAGAGGGTGGGACGTGAACGACCACAGAAGGGGATTCCCCCACCTTATTCGCTCCTCCCCTCCCCCCCTTCTCAACGACATGACACGGTGGCGCTAGACGAGAAAAAAAATGTTACCTGGACCCCCCTGTCTGGAAGACGGCGCGGACGGAATAGACTGAGCCAGTTACGGCCGGCCGGTGTAGTGGGTGCAGTGAATGCTCAATGTGTGTCGGTCGCAGGAGTCGACGGAGTAGGGCGACTTTTTTCGCTAGCCTAGCATAGCCTAGCGAGCACAAACGGACTTGTAGCCTTGCTGTGAGAGTCGGAGGACTTTTTGTGAAGGGGGAGCAGTGTAGTAGGACTTCAAGTCTGAACGCTCTTCGCCCTTGCTGGTGCCGTCTGCTTGCCACCGTACCGAGCACGATGGCGCAAAGGTAGATTCTGCTTTTCTTTGGGGTTTTATCAGAGAAACTTGTTTGTTTTATGTGTGTTTATTGGAGGAAAAAAAGTGAATGAATGCTTTCTTATTTTCTGGTTTTGTAGACTCGTAGTGCCTTACTTTTCATGATCTAGGCAATAACCTGACAGTGTCGCTCTGCATGAAACTGATGTGTCAAGCTGTGCGCATGTTTACTTTTCCCAAGTTTGCAAGTGTCGTCTGCTTCGTTTCAAACTGTCACTGGTTTTGTCAGCAGATCAGAAAGTTGGACAGTTAAAACTTGGAAGTATGTGACTGTCGAGTGTAATGATGAAAGTTCGTTTAACGTCCTCCGGCCTGGAACAGGCACATGTGGGACATTTATATAAAGATGGTAAGACGATCCTGGAGGTACTGCAATACCAGGAAAGTCCCGAATTTTTAATCGATAAAGATTTTTTTTTCTCGAATTTTTAATCGATAAAGATTTTTTTTTCTCGAGTTGGGTGACACGAATTAAATAGCCTAGGCTATGTAAGGCTAATGTTTCAGTTTTTCAGTTTCAGGGTTTCCATTATTGATTTTTTTGGTTTACCTTTTTTTTCGAGTACTACAAATTAATGCTGAATGAAATTTTCGTCAATCATTTAATAGTTATGGAAAAGCAGTACAGGTAATGCTGTAAACATATTAAAGACCCCGCACGTCACGAGTCAAAATCACGGGTTTCATGTGTTTTCCCTCTTATAGCTAGTAAGGAATCTTAAGAAATCTTCCTAGTATAAGAGGGAATGTGACACGTGACGTGCGGGGTCTTTAAAAACTAACAAGGATATTAAAAATCTTAAATCTGTTATAATTGGCAGAGGCTCGGGGTACGGGCCCGTATCTCACATTCTCCAGGCTACGCCGGGTACAGCGCTCAATCACGGGACGCATAAATTGTGCGCAAATGTTTTCACAAACTAATAACATTAACTCTGACATGTTCCTATCCCTAACTCTATTCCTTACCAAGATGCGTTAAATATACGAAATAAGAAAATGCATTTGTTGACGAAAATTCGACTAGGAAGAGTTCCTATCCCTGAACATGGTCTGAGTGTTGCAAGAATGCCGTACCTCTAGCCACTGTGGTTATGATTACTTAGTACTTTCCAAGTAAACCGTTCAGAAATAAATATCCACATGCAAGCTCAGGTGCATTAAAATTCTGCGAAATGTCCTGCTGTGAAAATGGTCAAAAAGTTTAAGTCAAGGGGTTTAATTCATCATGTCTTCAGTTTTTATCACAGTCAAAAAACGAAAAAGGTTCTGAAATATCACATGGTCTGAATGAAAGCAGGGCCTACACACAAGAAACGCATAAGTGTTCGAAACGTTCTTTGAAAAAATATTAGGATCTTTCTTCAGTTCCTGATGTCCAATGTTTCAAACGTACTTTACAAAAATTAGAATTGTCTGTTATTACTGAGAATAACTTCAAGTATCTGTAACACTACAGACAATGGCCCAAGTGTTTCACATTACAGATGATGTATCTAATTTTATGGGGTTAAGAACGGTTGATTTAGTAGACCTACATCTTGTGGGAAGTTTGGAATGGATTCTTACAAACAATATCTAGGAACAGATGATAGACAAAACATCCAAAATGGATGTTTGCTTCTTAAACTTTTCACTGGCTCTGCCTAAAATGTTCTACAGCATTTTATTTGTATGTTTGTTTGTTTTGGTTTTTTTTTTCTTTTGTTTTTTTTTTATTTCGTATTAAATGGTCTTTGCGCGCGCGCGTGTGTGTGTGTGTGTGTGTGTGTGCGTGTGCGTGTGTGTGTGCGTGTGTGCGTGCGTGTGTGTGTATGTGTGTGTGTGTGTGTGTGTGTGTGTGTGTGTGTGTGTGCGCACGCGATCTGCGTCTGTGTTTGTATGCATGCGTGTATGTGTGTGCATGCACGTGCCTTCTCTCTCTCTCTCTCTCTCTCTCTCTCTCTCTCTCTCTCTCTCTCTCTCTCTCTCTCTCTCTCTGTGTGTGTGTGTGTGTGTGTGCGTGTGTGTGTGTGTGTGTGTGTGTGTGTGTGTGTATGTGTATGTGTGTGCGCGCGCGCGTGTGTGTGTGTGTGTGTAGGGCCATGGGTGCACGGAGACAGGCCACATTGGTGCTGTGTGCACTGGTCGGGATACTTACTTCAAAGGTGGACACCCAGCGCCTGGACAGCGACAGTTCAGGTGAGAGGCGTGACATCTTCATACAACTTGTCATCAACGATTATGGTCACTTTTTTTGCAATTGCCATTGACGTCTTTTTCATCATCACCATCATCTATGATCGTTGTTGTCATCGTGACTATCATCGTGATTTAACGGACGATTGTTGTCTGTCATCATTCGTTTACAATCGATTTTTTTCTTCTGTCTTTATCTGTTTGTCTCCAGTTGTCAAATTTCTGTGTAGACCTCTCTGTTTCCGGACCTGAATTTCAATTATGTCTGTCTCTCTGTCTCTGTCTCTCTCTCTCTCTCTCTCTCTCTCTCTCTCTCTCTCTCTCTCTCTCTCTCTCTCTCTCTCTCTCTCTCTCTCTCTCTCTCTCTCTCTCTCTCTCTCTCTCTCTCTCTCTCTCTCTCTCTCTCTCTCTCTCTCTCTCTACTTTGTTTGACCCTGCCCCACTGTCCCCTTTGACATTGGCAGATGGCCCAGTTCAGTAAAACATTGTTCATTGTTCATGTGCATTGTTCACTGTGTTTCATGATTTGGTCTGTATCGCTATCTCTTACAAGTTCTCTAAGGCTTTAACTGCATTTTGGATGCCCCCCCCCCCCCCCTCTCTCTCTCTCTCTCTCTCTCTCTCTCTCTCTCTCTCTCTCTCTCTCTCTCTCTCTCTCTCTCTCTCGCTCGCTCTCTCTCTCTCCTGTTTTGTCTGTATGTGTTCTCTTTTCTCAGTCTCTGTCCCTCCACCTTTGTATCTTTGCTCTCTCTCTCTCTCTCTCTCTCTCTCTCTCTCTCTCTCTCTCTCTCTCTCTCTCTCTCTCTCTCCTGTTTTGTCTGTATGTGTTCTCTTTTCTCAGTCTCTGTCCCTCCACCTTTGTATCTTTGTTTCTCTCTCTCTCTCTCTCTCTCTCTCTCTCTCTCTCTCTCTCTCTCTCTCTCTCTCTCTCTCTCTCTCTCTCTCTCTCTCTCTCTCTCTCTCTCTCTCTCTCTCCTGTTTTGTCTGTATGTGTTCTCTTTTCTCAGTCTCTGTCCTCTCCACCTTTGTATCTTTGTGACATGTCTTTCTGCCTCCTTATATTCAATCTGTATCTCTTTTTCTGCTTCTTTCTTGTCTTGCTTTATTTCTTCCTTACTTTGACTTTGAACCATTTCACTCTCGATGTATCCAGTCAAGTTTGTAGATCTCTTGTGTACACATTCGTTTTGCTCAACACATTACAACGAACATTCAAAACCTGATAAAAGCTAAGGGCGTTAATGGGGGCAATAAGGAGAAGTTGGCAAAGAAAGCTCTAAAACTATCGGGTGGTTAATCGGTAGATCACCTAACCTTGCTAAATGTAAATTCCGTTTTCTCTTTAAGATAATTATAGGTCTAGAACTTTGTAAATGACTCACCAAGTCACATATCAATGACCTCTTTCTCCTTCCCTTGAAAACTGCTCTGCCCTCGCTCCTGCCTTCCCATCTACTTCCCCCTCGACTTCCCCAAGTCATTCCCCTGCCTTTTACAGTCGTAATGTCCCATGAATAGTTTACCTCTGTCACGGAGTTGGAAAGATATAAGAGACGCATGGGGTCGAGGTAGAGGTGGGGGTTGCAGCGATGATAGGGTGAGGGAAAGGTGTCTTTTGCTGTGCGCAGCATAATTTGTGTGTGTGTGTTTGTGTGTTCCCTCTTTCTTGGGATAGAGCTGACGTGATCGCTGTCACCAAATTTCACACGGCTAATTTTGGGTCTGATGTAGTTAAGCTAGCATTGACTGATTGATGAGACGTGGCTTTTCTTTTCCTGTAGTTATATTATGCTTAATAAAGTGTGTAATTCAACGACACAGCTTGCTTTCCCTGTTCAACATTCACATCCGTGCTTCCTTATAAATACATTAAAACAATGTTGAATTTCTGTTGTTATTGGGGTGCGTGGTTTGGTGGGGTGTTTTTTTTTTTTTGGGGGGGTTAGGGGGGTGGAGATGTGAGGGTGGGGATGGTGCTACAACAGTATGGGGAAAACAGAAAATAAACTTTAAATCATTTTGGTTTGGAAGTATTTTTTGGGGGGAATGCTAACGAAATGATCTGAGGTTTATCTCACATCGAAAACTTGAGCTCGTTGTATCCATTCATTGCTTTGCATTCTGTAGAATGCAATTGGAGTTAACGTATATGTAATCATTATT
>CM065682.1:40864965-40884965 GCA_017654935.2 Phymorhynchus buccinoides | reverse complement strand
TTCTCTGTCCTGGGAATGAGTTTTGCAGAAGTTTATGTTTTACGTCCTCTCGGCATAGCCATATGGGACATGAGTTTTGCAGAGGGGATTCCGTTCATTTTATACGTTAGGGAATCTTCTGAGATTGGTCGAGAGATAAACAAAAATGTTGTTTCTTTTCTTCTCGTGGTTTCTAGACGCCAACAAATGATATTGTTTTTTGTGTTAAAACTCCTTCGTTCTCTTGTTTTGTGTTGTTTGTGGGGACTCTGTCTCTCTGTTCCTGTTTGTCGGTCTCTGCCTCTGTCTGTCTGTCTGTCTGTCTGTCTGTCTGTCTGTCTCTCTCTCTCTCTCTCTCTCTCTCTCTCTCTCTCTCTCTCTCTCTCTCTCTCTCTCTCTCTCTCTCTCCCCCCCCCCCCTTTTCTTCTTCTCTTGTTGCTTGCTCCCTCCTTAACCTTTTGATGCATTGGTTCACGTTCCATTCATTTTGTTTGTGTGCAAATTGAAGTCAGGACGTCCGGAAGGCATTCGACACAATACACTACAACTGATAACTTAAATTTGGCGACAGTGCCACACGATCTTATACGATTATCTGATATCAGAGCAGGGTTAGCACTATAGTGTCTGACTGTTGCGATTATTGACCCACAGATATGATAAGAGGGTACAGTCGTTTATTCTACCTTCACTGTTGAGAAGCGACTCCGGCTTTCTTTGTATCATGCTGTAGAGTTCTACACCTTTCTGACACTAGCATGCCATAATAGTTATTTGATAGAAGAGAGCGGGGAAGATGGCGACGATGGATGATGATGAGATTAGCGTCCAATCGGTCAGAGACCCTTATGGACGGTATTCCATAAGACGAAGTCTTCTCGGTGAGGTCGTGATGATGGTGATGATGGAGTTGATGGGACAGGAATTCGTGATGTGGCAGACGTCGTCCGGTTGATGATTCCGGCACTACGTTGCACACCCCTTACAGACGTGTGTGCACCTCCGGTTACTGGAACATTTCGGACGGGATCCGAGTCGAAGAGTATCTTGTCCTGATGCTGAAGTCAGCATCCATGTAGGTTGTTGGTCTTGATGCAGATGTTGGCATCTATTAGGCGGTAGGAGACTTGAGCATTGTGAGACAAGCCGAAGGTTGTCCAGGTGCTCCTGTAGTCCGCTGATCTTGTTTCGTTGGTGTGGTCCATCAAGAGGGGTCCCCTGCCCAACAGTAGGTGGCGCTGTGCTGAAGTCAAACACCCCAGAGGATGAGAGATGGTGGCAAAATTGGGTTACACATTTTATAGTTCAATGGAATGGGATGCAGCGAGGGAAAGGACCAATGATATGAAAATACTAAACAATCACCCATCGAACGAATTGAGGTAAAGATGTGCCGCCACCCCTGCATTTCTCGGTTAATTCTATTTTTCCGTTTTTGCCTTTCTTACCATACATAAAGCTGTATTTTAGGAACATTTTGAGGTAATTATCTTTTTGGAATACTAACCCTAACCCTAACCCTAGCCATAAACCTAACCCTACCCCCCACCATGTACTGCAGTACACCGCGATTTGTCACAGTTGTGGTTCGTTGCGTTTTTCCGTCTTATAGGGTGGGGGGTAGGGTTAGGCTTAGGGCTAGGGTTAGGGATAGGGATAGGGTTAGTATTCCAAAAAGGTTAATAGCTAAAAATGTTCCTAAAATACACCTTTATGTATGGTAAGAAAGGCAATAACGGAAAAATACAATTAACCGAGAAATGTAGGGGGGGTGGCACATCTTGACTGTTGCTTTTTTAAATTACTTAATTATTATGTACCTTTACGGTTTCTGTTGATTAAGTGAAAACACGTTGAACTTGGGTACGTTTGCTCATAGATCCCAGCAAATCTAGGTGGAAAAATGAAACAGATTTGAGATAGGGGAAATTTGTCAGGAAGAGAGGGTTAATTAAGTGGACTAGGAAAGGCGTCATGTTTGATTGATCATGATCACTTGCACGTAGAAATACCACATCTATTACATCATCTTTTATTGTCAGTTAGTAACAGTCATATATTCTCTTTCTGTATATTTTTGTGTGAACTAGTATTCTTTCCTCTTTCTTTTTTTTTCCAGATGAGAAGATAATGATATTCATAAAGGTGCATTCTTTCTTTGAGTAGATGCATTGTTGTCACTTGGGTTTTTTCGGTTCACAATTCATCATTACTCGCGCATCGTTTCTTTCTTATTGCTACATATGTTTACATCATCATTTTCACATTTTCCTACTATTGTTTTTTTCGTGTGGTGTTTTTTTTCTGCGCCATGTTCGTGTTACTTTTCTTTTTTGTTATGTTCTTATCCATGTGCCCTTGGTTTACCATCTGCTATGCATGCATGAGTATTTTCTTCTTTTTTTTCCTTCTTTTTTTTCCCCCTGTCTTTTCTTCCCTTTCATTCAATATCGTGCTACAAGGAAACCCAAAACAATGCAGATCGACACAAAATACCTAACTGGCAATTCACATGTTTGGCCCTCATTTCTCAGCTACCTGACTAATGATTTGGCAACAGACGAACGGCGTGGAATTTCCCCTTATTGGCTCCTAACCTCCGTCTTTTTGGGGGTAGAATGCTTCGTTCTCTTCTTAACTTAACTTTTCCAATGTGAGAAATGAGGGGTTGTAAGTGGGTGCTGGTGGTGTGGTAAAGGTCGAAATACACGTTGTTCGTTTCCACTCTTTCCTCGTAGCAACACAGTGATACTCTTGTAATGATTGTACCTGCCTGTCACTGTGCTGCCATGGGAAAAGACTGAAAACTAGCAACGTGTATTTCGACCTTAATCAGTGTAGCTGGTGGCATATCGTTCTCTCTTTGTGTCGTAGCAGCACAGTGACACTCTAGTAATGATTGTACCTGCCTGTCACTGTGCTGCCATGGGAAAAGACTGAAAACTAGCAACGTGTATTTCGACCTTAATCAGTGTAGCTAGTGGCATATCGTTTCGTAGCAGCACAGTGACACTAGTAATGATTGTACCTGCCTGTCACTGTGCTGCCATGGGAAAAGACTGAAAAGTAGCAACGTGTATTTCGACCTTAATCAGTGTAGCTGGTGGCATATCGTTCTCTCTTTGTGTCACTGAGCTATAAATATATAACGTTTATTTATAGCTCAGTGGGTCGACCCGACTTTTCCGTGTTTATTGCTCTTCTCCGTCACATTTTTTTCTGTTTTGTATTATATATCATTTTTGTCTACTCTGCAGTTCATTTGTGATTTTTAGAATTTACAGCTACACCTAAGAGGGTTGTTCTTTCGCAGTCATTACACTATCAACTTGGAAACACTGCATAAGCATGATGTGCTCCCTTTTCCAATGTTGTTATTTCCCCAGAAAACTTATAATAAGGAAATGAGACGAATGTACCTCGTCTAACCGTTTTATATGATAGGTTCTTTACTCTTTTTTTTAGAAACAGTAGCTAGGGCTATTTATCGGACCACGGAACAGGACAGAGTCACAGGGATCTCACTTGAATGGTTGCGAAAGAGTTCGGGGTTGCGGGAAACTCGACGTTATGGAGGAAGGCTGAACCTTCCATCCCCCTTCCACTACCTTGATAATTATTTTCTTGACTGAATCAGATAACCTTTTACTGCTGGTAAACACACTGTTTTCAATATAATTAATTCCGACTCCTTTGTGTGTTGGGACTGTACTGATGATAGTCAGTTCTGCAGGCAAACGTTATGACAATGTTACTTCTCGGATCGACACTGTGTCCGAAATACAATTGATCCAGAATGAAGAATAGACGCTTTTCGGAAAAAACAACTAGGGGAGAGCACTTCGTGAAAATTAGAGTTGATTACCTCCATTACTCGGTCAAACGCCATAGCGACAATGCAACAATGGCGTCGAAGCTTGAAACCGCAGGATGCGAGTCAGCGACTTGCAAACATTTTTTAAAAGAAAAATTAGGGGTGGCCAGTAGCCACAAACTGATAAAACTTGCACAATGTGACGTAAAAATATAAATCACATAAATTTTTAGAATGACGCACGGTGTTCTAAATGCTGTATGTCTGCTCAAACACACGAGTCGATAGGCTACGAGAGCTGAAGGCAGAATGACTTCCCCTGTTTGACCGATTGAATTAGGCAAGATCACTCCCACATACCATGAAATTACTCCCCTTAATTCTTTCCGAACAATTCCTATTGCGTCTCTTCATCTCTGCCCACATAGTTCTCATTACCTAACTTAAATTAATTATCTGCTAACTTATGTGCCTCCTATTTTTGAATGCCATTATATACACTCTGATCATTCGAACTGGAAGCACACCCAAATGGGGGGAGTTTCTAGGTATGCTCTTTCAGAGCGGAGTTGCAAGCATTTCGTTGACGTGATATCTGCTGTCAGCTTTTCTACTCTCATTTATTTATTAGTCCCCGAGCCGAAGGTTCGGGGAGCTATTGTTTTTGTCTGATCCGTCCGGCGTGCCTCCGTCCGTCCGTCCGTCCGTCCGTTTTTCTCAAAAACTATTCAGTCTATCATCATTACATTTGGTATACTAGTTTGCCAAGATGCAAGCTATCCACTGATGTATTTAGTTTTACATTAAGGTCAAGGTCGCGCCAGTTACGGGGTTCAAACCCCAAAACACATAATCGCTAATATCTCGCGAAGTTTTGCATGTATTTCAATGCAGTTTTTTTCACAACATTTCTTGATGAATGGTCTATAACACAGTTGTCATGAATTTTTCTGTGCGCTCGTGTGCGCATGATCGCGCGCGCTCAAATCACGGGTCCGAACCCCAAGGCTATATATAAAAAAAGCTATTCAGTTACGTGCTGTTCTGATGCGTTCTTATGTAGTTACGTGCTGTTTTTATGCGTTTTTATGTATGTGTACAGCCGACACATTCCGATTTCCGAGTAACTCGGCGATGCTGCGAGGGGACTTTGCAGCCGCTCGGCGTTGCACTTGTTTCCTTTTTGTTTTAAACTATCGGAATGCTGAAAGCATTTTGTGAATTCTTTCTGAAATTACTCTCTTTCGTACCCGTTGTTCTGTGTCTGTTTTCGGTCTCTTATTATTTGCATTCGTCATCTTCAGTTTTCCCCCAAAATATAAGATTGAGACAGTTCTTTTATTTGCACGCAGTGTTAATGTTCCAAGCAAATGATTCATTGTCGGAATGAAAAGAAAAGAATCGGAAACGAACCAATACAAGTGGTATGCACAACAATCCTCTAAGGCCTTTGAGAATGTTTGGTATGCAGAACACATTATATCCCACATAAGATAAATAGCTCAAGGCTTCTCACCTTGTTGCACACGCACATCATATATAACATGGAGGGCGCAGGTAAACACTTCAAGAGGTCCAGTTACCCACATGTTCCATGGTGCGTTTTGTTTACTAACACGTGCGCGGATTGTTGGCAGCTGGGAGTGTTGAAATGGCCTGGTATGAAGAACTAAACTCTTCTTCGATGTACCTGGTCCATGGGAAGGAAACAGGGATGCTTACATGATAGTAACTATGTATATCTGCATTGCTTTTAAATATTTCAACTATTCGGGTGAAGAAGTATTCACAAGTGTTGCAACGAGAATGGAAAACAACTCGTAGCAGTATGTCAAATAAGAAGTTTGTCAGTCGTGTTCAATTATAATAAATTACTACTACCTCCCAAATGTTGAGGATTCTAAGGGATTGTATTGGGCTCTAATTGACTTAGCGATCCTACTAGTGTTAACTTATTTTTTTATGCACTAACTCCAGAAAGCAAATGCCTTTTAGTTGAAATGGACTGAAGTTTGTGTATTGTGAAGATGATGATGTGCCCAGGATATGAGGACTTGAGCCAAAACAGTACCCACAGGCCAATTTACCCCCATGTCTAGAGATGGGGAGAAAAACCGGTTTGAACCGAAAAACCGGTGCTAAAGTTTCGCGGTTCGAAAAACCGGTTCGGTTGCTGTGAACCGGTTTTTTAACTGCAAGCTGAAAATAAGTTTTTCTTAGAATAACGCATTATTTTCGAAAAACAACACTGATTCTCAGCGCAGATTGGGTGTTTGTGTAAACCAAGAGTAGCTGTTTCTAGTTTGTGGTGGTCTATGGCTTTCATGACTGAGTGTTGAGTTGAGTGTGTGTGTGTGTCATAAGTTTCTTTATTGTGTGTGCATATGTAGGCCTATGCGCGTGCGTGCATATTCTGACAAATGTGTTTGCATTGTGAAACTAGTGATGCGAGTACTGGTTAAAAAAAAACCGGTTCGGTAAAACCGGTTCGAAGAGGGCAAAACCGGTGTTCGGATTTTTTAACCGGTTCTCAACTCTACCCATGTCTGAAACACTGAGAGCCAGTGCAATGCTACCTGTTTTGATTTTGATAGTCAAGATGTTCACGAAAGACCAAACCTATCGTTTTTGTATATAAGTGTTTACTACTGTTGTTGCTTTTATGTTATTATTTTTTCAATGTTGATTAGTTTTGCGTGTGCAGTCCTTACTGTGCAACTTAAATATTAGAGTACGCTTTATAAGCTCTTAGCTTGTTGTACTCGAAGTTCATAAATGTATTGCTGCTTTGTTATGATTTTCTATTCTTGAATAAATTCTTGTTTAAACCAAACCTATCGTAACGTGTGTTTCATCATTAATTTTTTTTTATATCCATAGCAAATGTTATTGGTGGGAAGGGCAAACTAGTAAGCGTGTGATTTTAAATGTTTTGAATTATTAATAGATATGAAATAAAAGTATTGGCGAGGTAGTCTCAAGTGATGCAGGTGGATGCCTAAAGAATCACTGTCTCTCTGGAACTGTGTCTGTCTGTCTATCTGTCTGTTTACCTGCTCTCTCTCTCTCTCTCCCCTCCCTCTCTGTCTGTGTGTGTCTCTCTCTCTCTCTCTCTCTCTCTCTCTCCTCTCTCTCTCTCTCGCTTTCCCCCTCTCTCCCCCTCTCTCTCTCTCTTCTCTCTCTCTCTCTCTCTCTCTCTCTCTCTCTCTCTCTCTCTCTCTCTCTCTCTCTCTCTCTCTCTCTCTCTCTCTCTCTCTCTCTCTCTCTCTCTCTCTCTCGCTTTCCTCTCTCGCCTTTTCAATCATTTCAGCGCCGACCATCATAATCACAACACTTCCATCTAAATACCAATAATGATGATCATCAGTAGTAACAACAACACACCTACGAGTGTAGCTTGCCAGACCCACATCCCCACAGCTATTTCTAATTAGTGTCAACCTTCCACCTGAGAGCCCGGCATCTTTCCTGAGTCCTTTTGATGAGGAAACCTCATTAGTGGGAGCATCTGAGGCGGTCATTTTTGACATTATCGCCAAGATAGCAGAAAGGCTGGAACGAGAAGAGGCAGCAGAATAGTAGAAAGAAAGACGAGCAAAATGGGCCAGTGTGTTGTGTTACAGCATCAGAGCTAAGGGACGTCCAAGAAGATTAAGAATCGAACAGCAAACACCATTTGTACTGAATAATTTGTTTAATTGCGAAGTTCCTCTCCGACTTTCCGTTTCCTTCTTTTTTTTATATTGTTGTGAATTGTTCACACTTGTAGTTCGAATCATGGACAAAGCAAAATAGTTGTTTGAAATAAACGAAACCCAAACTGCACCTAGTACCCGTGTGTTTGTTTTCTTTAAATTGATATGAAGCTAATGGTCGGTTTCTTAAGCTAAGTAACAATGATTGGAAGTAATATAATAGTTTAGTGCAGTCTTTTGTTCGTCTTCTTCCTGTCATAGCAGGGCTACCAGGGACTCCCATTTGGGGGTCTATGAAGCACTAAACTTCTAAAGGACCCTCTAAACGAATGTGCAGGGGGTCCCAGGGATGCACTAGAAACATCTTTTTATCATTCGCAATGCCACTGGGACCCTCTATCCCGACTCTAGGACCCTCTATACTGTAAGTGAAGGAGTCCCTGGGACCCCTTGTTTTGCGAGACGATTGGGAGCCCTGCATAGTAGAACATTTCAGATCCTTTTTTTGTTTTGTTTTCACACAAACTCACCATGCACACCCTTTGCACTCGGACACAACACGACTCAACCATAATGGGTTTGTATTTTACTGTAAAGCAATGTCGAAGGACACTCTCTTCGTTTGATTTTAATACAATTTCGGTTTTGGTATCCTCATAGGGATGTGATTGATCTCTTACGAATAAAGAAAAGCATAAATAATAAGATTAAAGAGAAATGTCAGCTCTGTTTGTGCCTCAGCAACCCGTAGTGAGCTACCAGACTGATATAATAGATTAACATTCACGGACAAAAAACGTGTTTATCTATCGCCCATAAATCAACTCGAATGAAAACCTTTTTAACCCCTTGACTGCCAGAGAAAATTAAACAAACAATCATAGGGCAAATCATGCCATGAACAAGACAACTGATAGAGCCAATCTGGCAACATGGTCTGGGAATATTACTCTCTTGACTGTGTTAGAGCAAAAGCCAGCATGTCATAGTTATTCCTCTTCATCTGATGACGTCATCAGTGATGTCATCAGGTCAGTACGTGATGCGTTGGTGGCAGTCAAGGGGTTAATGTATAACATTTTGGCAAGACAGCGACAGAAGCAGGGAGAAACAGAACTCACCTTCCACAGGGTTTGCTCTGTCTGGCATCGTACGAGTGCAGCAGTCGATGTGCGCATTTCAGGGTTTCTTATCGGTTTCAGATAAGGCAAATTCCCAAAGTTTCTTTCTCACTCGAAGGTTCTTTCTTTGATTGTATTTTTCTTGAAGCTACTTTCTCTTCTTCTTTTTTAATTATTGGCGAGTTATTTAAAGATCTGTTTATGTACTTTGTTCGTGTTCAGTTTTTTTTGGGTTGTTTTGTGTGTGTGTGTGTGTGTGTGTGTGTGTGTGTGTGTGTGTGCGTGCGTGCGTGCGGGGGGGGGGGGGGGGGGGGGGGGTATATATACGTGCGTTTGTGTAGTATCATATAATATGTGAGAGAGAGAGAGAGAGAGAGAGAGACGAGGAGAGAGAGAGACGCACGCACGCACGGCACACGCACGCACGCACGCACGCTCACGCACGCACACACACACACACACACACACACACACACACACACACACACACACACACACACACACACAACACACACACACACACACACACACACACACACACACACACACACACACACACAGATGAAGAGAAAGAACAAATGGAGAGATGTGGGTGCGAATGACTGTAAGGAGGAAAATATTGGAAAGACAAAAACAACAGAGAATGTGCATTAACAAAAATTGTTTAACGTGCATTGCTATTCTGAACAGAAATAAAAGTATCTACCAGATTTCACCTCACAGTACGTAAACAGGCTCAGCACCTTCCCCGTAATCGATAAGCAAAGGTGCAGACAAAAACGTGATTCATGTAAGAAAACGTAACATCAAAACGTTTCCTACAAACTGTGGTGTGAACAAAACCCTAGGTGCAAGACTTATTTATCCACATGCTCAAATGCTCAAGTTACAAAAAGGTGTATTGGGAAGACAAAACGTTTGGATGCGCGCGCTGTGTGTGTGTGTGTGTGTGTGTGTGTGTGTGTGTGTGTGTGTGTGTGTGTATGTGCGTGCGTGCGTGCGTGCGTGTGTGTGCGTGCGTGCGTGTGCGTGCGTGCGTGCGTGTGTGTGTGTATGTGTGTGTGTGTGTGTGCATGTGTGTGTTTGCCTGTATGTGTATGTGTGCGCACGCGCGCGCCTTGCTGCGTGTGTTACTTGATTATGAAACTACACGTGCGTGCTCCATGTGTGTGCGTGTGCGTGCGTGCGTTGGTCTGTATGTGTATGTGTGCACACGCGCGCGCCTTGTTGCGTGTGTTACTTGATTATGAAACTAAAAGGTTGGAGGTGTAGTAGGGGAAAGGATTTATCAGTGTTGGTTAGCACAATGGCTACAGTGGTTAAAAACGTCTCCACTAAGAACTTATTTTTCTGGTTTGAAATGCAAACTAACAAATAAGAGAAGGGGCAAAGAGACTAAGGCAAACGTTCTAAACTTTTTGACTAAGGCCTATTGATTTTAACTCAGATCGTGATCCCAGTCAGATGTTGAAAATAACATTTAGAAAGTGAAAAATAACAGCAACAACTCACGTTGCAACTATAGTCTATATGTGTTTATGCATGCTGTCCTCTCTCTCTCTCTCTCTCTCTCTCTCTCTCTCTCTCTCTCTCTCTCTCTCTCTCTCTCTCTCTCTCTCTCTCTCTCTCTCTCTCTCTCTCTCTCTCTCTCCCTCTCTCTCTCTCTCTCTCTCCCCGCCTCTCTCTCTTACCCTTAATCTCCCCGCCCTCTCTCTTAACCTTAGCTTCTACCCTTACCACCCACCCTGTCACTTATTCCCATACGCATTCCCAACAGCCACAGAAACATTAGCAGAATGATTTATATTTGCAAGACATTGATAAGTCAGGGCAGCAGCCTAGCGGTGTGAGCTGCCGACGTAAAAGCCGCAGCTCCAGGGGCGGTGGATTACGCGATATACAGACGACGTAATCGCCGCTTGGATAAGATGCGGCCACCATGGCTCCGCGGGGAGTCAGCACACCTGCTGTACGGCTGTTATACTGTTTATTTCTTCTGTGCTGATGCACTGCACACGTTGAGTCTGTTTCCTGTTTTGACTGATGTATACCGAGGCAGTGGGTGGATGCCTCGTGCCTCCATCCACGAGTCTCTCCCCTGATACTGCACGTTTTCTGTACCACTGATGTTACTGCACTTGTTACGTGTGTTTCCTGTACCAGTGGTGTACATGTACTGCACGTGCTACGCTTGTTTCCTGTTTTTACTGATGTAGGGGAGGCGCATTGATACAGTACCTGCCACGCAATTCGTACCACCTGGTTTCCTATCAAACGATAGACGATAGAGGGTTAATATTTGTGGGTGAAGTTTGGACAGGGGAAGGGAAGTATTTTATCACAACCAAAATGCAACGAAGCAGAACACTCTTGGCAAGGCAAAAGGATGTAATTTTGTTTCCTGTATTAGTGATGTACTGGACACGTTAAGATTGTTTCCTGTATTAGTGATGTACTGCACATTGTTTCCTGTATTAGCGATGTACTGGACATGTTACGTTTGTTTCCTGTGTTAGCGATGTACTGGACACGTTAATATTGTTTCCTGTATTAGTGATGTACTGCACATTGTTTCCTGTATTAGTGATGTACTGGACATGTTACGTTTGTTTCCTGTATTAGCGATGTGCTGGACACGTTAAGATTGTTCCTGTATTAGTGATGTACTGCACATTGTTTCCTGTATTAGTGATGTACTGGACATGTTACGTTTGTTTCCTGTATTAGCGATGTACTGGACACGTTAAGATTGTTTCCTGTATTAGTGATGTACTGGACACGTTAAGATTGTTTCCTGTATTAGTGATGTACTGGACACGTTACGATTGTTTCCTGTATTAGCGATGTACTGGACACGTTAAGATTGTTTCCTGTATTAGTGATGTACTGGACACGTTAAGATTGTTTCCTGTATTAGTGATGCACTGCACATTGTTTCCTGTATTAGTGATGTACTGGACATGTTACGTTTGTTTCCTGTATTAGCGATGTGCTGGACACGTTAAGATTGTTTCCTGTATTAGTGATGTACTGCACATTGTTTCCTGTATTAGTGATGTACTGGACATTGTTTCCTGTATTAGTGATATACTTGACACGTTAAGATTGTTTCCTGTATTAGTGATATAGTTGACACGTTAAGATTGTTTCCTGTATTAGTGATGCACTGTACATTGTTTCCTGTATTAGTGATGTACTGCACATGTTAAGATTGCTTCCTGTATTAGTGATGTACTGGACACGTTAAGATTGTTTCCTGTATTAGTGATGTACTGGACACGTTAAGATTGTTTCCTGTGTTAGAGATGTACTGCACATTGTTTCCTGTATTAGCGATGTGCTGGACAGTAGGACACGTTAAGATTGTTTCCTGTATTAGTGATGTACTGCACATTGTTTCCTGTATTAGTGATGTACTGGACACGTTAAGATTGTTTCCTGTATTAGTGATGTACTGCACATTGTTTCCTGTATTAGTGATGTACTGGACACGTTAATATTGTTTCCTGTATTAGTTATGTACTTGACACGTTAAGATTGTTTCCTGTGTTAGTGATGTACTTGACACGTTAAGATTGTTTCCTGTATTAATGATGTACTTGGCACGTTAAGATTGTTTCCTGTATTAGCCTAGGTGCACACTCACACAATTTCTTGACCATATAGTATACATGCCCTTTTTCATGTCACAATCACATATGTTTGTTTTATTTCTCTATGTGTTATGTTTTCTCAAGATATTATGTCTACATCCATAAAATCTAGAAACGATTAAATGTCAAAATGCAACTAAGGGAACTTGAACTACCACGACTTAGGTCAAATCCCTTGAAAAATATGTCTATACTCTTGACTTATGAATCATGACCTAGTTTGGCTGTCTTTTTTTTCTAAACCTGCCTTTCATGTTTCTTTTTCCTTCTTCTCTTTACCTTATTAGTAGGTCGAAATCTCTTTATAGCTGTGCAAATTGCGCTGCAGCAGATTTCAATCGAACTGCACCTGAAGATTAAACTTGAAATTATAGACAAAGTCGTTGGAGGGAACGTTCAGCGGATGTGTCTTTGCGATAAAGGAGAATGGAAATTGTTGTTATGAGCACATACGTTTCCAGACAAGGAACGACACGGGTAGATTTGGTGGGTTGTTTGTTTGAAGAGGTTCATGGACAATGGTGGTTTCGGTAGACTGGCTCTTCATAATCATCGTTCTTTTGACTGGCTAGGCGGGTATCTAGAGTATACATACAGGCTTGAAAGACTCAGAGCGGATTGAAAAGAAATGCTAATGTGTGTGTGTGTGTGTGTGTGTGTGTGTGTGTGTGTGCGTGTGCGTGCGTGTGCGTGCGTGTGCGTGCGTGTGCGTGCGTGCGTGTGCGCGCGCGTGCGTGTGCATGCGTGCGTGCGTGCGTGCGTGTGTGCGTGCGTGTGTGTGTGTGCACGCGCCTGCGTGTGTGTGTGGATATGCGTGTGTGTGTGTATGTGCGTGTGTGTGTGGCTGTTTAAAATGTATATTGTTTGTGTGTATGAGATACAGAGATAGACAGACAGGCATATGGACAGGCAAAGAAAGCTAGTGTTGTGAAAAAGGATTGACGAATATTTTGTGCTTGTTTCTTAGTACGCCCTTTACCTTGTGTATACTAATGGCATGTCAGACAAGGTAGTTGTCCCTACTCTTCCCATTTGTATCTTTCCTAAATTCTGACAACTTCATAACATGCTGCTCTGAACGACTTTATTTATTTCTTTATAAAGGAAACGTTTACAGCGCTTAATCGTAAAGCTCTAAGCGCTTTTTTGCCTGCCCGTTTGTCTACTTGTCCTGTCCTTTCCTCTTCTCAAACGCATTTGCATCTGTCTCTGTCTGTCTGTCTCGTACACACATACACACATGCGCGCGCGCTCGCACGCACGCACGCACGCACACGCACACGCACACACGCACACACGCACACGCACACACACACACACACACACCACACACACACACACACACACACACACACGCACGCACGCGCACGCACACGCACACGCACACACACACACACACACTTCATATGCCTCTTTTACCTGCCCGCCTGTTTGTTTGTACCCCAATCCCCCCCCCCCCCCCCCCCCCCCCCCCCCCCCCCCCTTTAACTCGCCCCCCCCCCCTTCCCTCAGTGTTCCGCCTCTACGTCTTCATAATCATATCGTCCTCGTGTCTGTAAGTCTGTCTGCCTGTCTGTGTGTGTCTATCTGTTTTCTCCCCACAAATCACACACACACACGCACGCACGCACATACACACACACACACACACACACACACACACACACGCACATACACACACACACACACACACACACACACACACACACACACACACACACACACACACACACACACACACACACACACACACACACACACACACACACACGTGTAAAGCCCGTCGCCCAGCTCCACTGGGCTATCGTTTGTCTTCTTGCTTTACTAGCCGTCCTTTTTACTTGTCTTGTTCCTTGGGTAGAAAACAAAGACAGGCTGTCCCCAACCTGTTGGAAAGACGACAGGACTTCAGTATGGTAGGACCTACACTCCCGTCTGCCAACAATAACAGCAACAGCAACAGCACGATCATATAAATATATGACATGTCCTTTCCCTTTGCTTTAGACTATCTAAGCCAGTCATGTTGAAACACACACATACACACACAAATATACTCTGTCTGTGTGTCTGTCTGTCTGTCTGTCTCTCTCTCTCTCTCTCTCTCTCTCTCTCTCTCTCTCTCTCTCTCTCTCTCTCTCTCTCTCTCTCTCACACACACACACACTCACACACACACACACACACACACACACACACACACACACACACACACACACACACACACACACACACACGTCATATGACCACTCTCAGCGTCATTGAAGGAGTCCTTGTACTGCGCAAAGTAGTCTTTAGATGGACCTCAATAAAACATTCGTATTCGTATTCTCTCTCTCTCTCTCTCTCTCTCTCTCTCTCTCTCTCTCTCTCTCTCTCTCTCTCTCTCTCTCTCTCTCTCTCTCTCTCTCTCTCTCTCTCTCTCTCTCTCTCTCTCTCTCTCTCTCTCTCTCTCTCTCTCTCTCTCTCGTCAAGAATGGTCGACGCTGGGCTATGAATTGTATTTTTGAGATTTGAGAATACCGATTGACTATTCATGAATGGTCATGGTCTGATTGAAGGCGTTTCTAACTGTACTTTTATACAACTTGTCAAGGTGTTAAAAAGCACCCCATCCCCCTGTAATCGTCACACACACACACACACACACACACACACACACACACACACACACACACACACACACACACACACACACACACACACACACACGCACACACACATACACGACTCATGCACACACACACAGTCTCTCTCTTCCTCCTAAGTCGGCACGCGAAGCGTATCCTGACGATCACAATGGCAGCAGACGTCATAATGACCACTCTCAGCGTCATTGAAGGAGTCCTTCCGGTACTGCGCAAAGTAGTCTTTAGATGGACCTCCCGTCGAACCTTGACCCCTCTCTTACATACTGTACTGCCATTCCGTCGCAAAATGTATTACTAAAGAAGAGAGTGAGCGAGGGACGTGGGTGAGAGAGAGAGAGAGAAGAGAGAGACAGAAGAGAGAGAGAGAGAGAGAGAGAGAGAGAGAGAGAGAGAGAGAGAGAGAGAGAGAGAGAGAGAGAGAGAGAGAGAGAGAGAGAGAGAGATTATCTATCCTCTGTCCTCGTTTACACAAGACAAAATTGTCCAAAGTAACACAAAACAAAAATGAACATGATTTTCTATTGGTTATTCCATGACGAAGGTAACCCACCATTCTCCCACCCGCTTTCCCCTGAGGAGATAAGGTGTACGTGAGGGAATGGTTACTAAATCTCAAAACAATTATAGTAATTAATATAAAGGGACAGGCCAGGTTGAACCGTAGACCATCAAAGGAACAAGACCTGATGGGCAGTGAGAGATTAGGAGGCAGAAATAGATAAAGAGATGAAAGCTGGGCATTACTGAACGGTCAGGTGAGCGGCAGGTAGCATTTAATTAAAGCAACACGGTAGCTGTTCTTGTGTGGCTAAAATAGCCTAACAACGAAATGTACGTACAATAAAGAAAACCCAAACTACAAACTTGAATGCAAATAGTACAGCCAATTGCATACAAATATAATAATCGGACAATCTTATTGCATTCTTCCTATTGTCTAAGTCTTCATGTACATTTTGTTTTAAAGGGACACCCTGACGGATGAGTTTTTGTGCAAGAAACACATCGAGATCACCAGAAAGACAGCCTTTTCAAGGATCAGAACACTCATTTTGCTCTGGTTTCCTAGAACTCAAACCGTCAAAACGGCGATTCCTCCTTGGCGGAGTTGCCGGAGAGAGAAGCCATTTTGGACGGGGTGGGTGGAGGACACTCTGAGTGGTTGAAGCTTTTTCTTCTTTGCACTGCAGTAAAGAAAAAACGTTTTTGTTTTTTTGTCTCGTATTAAGTCCAGCGTTTTCAGTGAGTGATTTTAATTCAGGATTTTTGTTTCTTTTACGTGAAAGCCCACAAAATGTTATCATACAGGGAAATAATGTTTGGATGTAGTAATTTGTGCCTTTTGTAATTTGAAGTCAATGGGAAGACGAATAGTAAGTTTTACCGTTACAACAATTTGTGTAAAAAGTTTTCTTTGTGTTTTTTCTTCTTCCTTTCTATGTGCGCGCGTGTGTGTCTTTGTCTGTACATAATTATGTATGTGCGTATGTTTGTTTGTGAGGATGGATGGGGGTTGCAATATGAGTAGCTAGATTTGAAGCACCTGTTGAGATATGACTGAAACCCTACATCTGAGCCCGTCAGGTGAATCAGAATGGTCAAGTAGTAAATATTCAAGGTTTTACCAAAACGTGCCCTATTCACCCCGCCTCCTCCCAAGGCCATGAACTCACGCACCTCACAACCTACAGCCTTTCTTCATACCCCTCTAAATCTGCCAGTCTGTCTATCTGTCTCTGTCTCTCTCTCTCTCTGTCTCTCTCTCTCTCTCTCTCTCTCTCTCTCTCTCTCTCTCTCTCTCTCTCTCTCTCTCTCTCCTTTATCCTTTATCCTTGTAAAATAAAGTTGTCCAGTGTCCAGTGTGTCCACTCTCTCTCTCTCTCTCTCTCTCTCTCTCTCTCTCTCTCTCTCTCTCTCTCTCTCTCTCTCTCTCTCTCTCTCTCTCTCTCTCTCTCTCTCTCTCTCTCTCTCTCTCTCTCTCTCTCTCCACGTGCGTGTACAGTCATTGCATGAGAGACTGTGTACATGTCTATTATATTTCTCTGCATAGTCACATCATAAAATCAATTTTGTTTAATTAATCATAGTCAATAGTTTCAAGTCTTTCTATAGCCCTTATAAAGGGAGGAAATGGCTCGAAGTTTCTCTTACTTTTTGAAAGAATAATACACAAACTTTTTATTACCCGGCCAGAGGCCGAGGTATTGCGATCGGTTTGTGTGTGTGTCTGTGTATCGATTATCTTAAACACTACTGTTTGGACTTTGATTAAAATTTGCAGAGGTGTAGACAGCTTGAAAAGGAAGCTTCCTTTCGTTAATCAACACCGTGCTGACCTTGACCTTGAAGTTTGACCTTGAAAATCGAAATTTCCTTCTTTGGGCTATGTAATTTTCCCCCAGCTTTATTTCGTGAACTAGTGAACAGAATCGCTTCAAATTTTGTGTGGTGGTGTACCATGGTGCAAGGAAGTTTGTATAAAAGTTCAGCTGTATCTCGTGAACTACTGAACAGAATCGCTTCAAATTTTGGGCTATGTATTTTATGCGTTCTGTAAGGGTGGAAAGTGGTGTGTTTATTGGGGGGTGGGGGGGGAGAGGACATAACTCTGGCCGGGTTTGCATTATCACAATGCGTTGCTGCCGCTCGGCGATGCCCTTGTATGATTATCTGATTTTAGAAGATATTCCACTCCTCCCATTTGGTTTTACTTACACATTTGGCTAAGTAAAGCGGTGTAAGAAGTGTGTCCGTGCCTGTGTCTATTCTAGGCTGTAGCAGAAATGCATGTTTACGAAGGAGGTTGATGTGCTCAATCTGCAGTAAGAAAGGCAAGACTGCAAAAAACGGAAAGAACCGAGAAAATGGAGGGGGCGGGGTAACTTGCATCTTTGCCGCCGTTTAAGCAGCAGCAGCAGCAGCAGCAGCAGCAGCAGCAGCAGCAGCAGCAGCAGCAGCAGTAGTAGTAGTAGTAGTAGTAGTAGCAGCAGCAGTAGTAGTAGTAGTTAGTAGTAGCAGCAGCAGCAGCAGTAGTAGTAGTAGTAGTAGTAGTAGTAGTAGTATCATCAGCAGTAGCAGCAGCAGCAGTAGGGGGAGTAGTAGTAGTAGTAGTAGTAGTAGCAGTAGCAGCAGCAGCAGCAGTAGCAGTAGCAGCAGCAGTAGTAGTAGTAGTAGCAGCAGCAGCAGCAGCACTTTGAAAGCATTCGGCGAGACATTTCTCCATAAATGGTCTAGGAGCACGCGTTGGGAATTTTGTCGTTTTGTCCGATTTCCATCAAAGTAGCAATGACCGTGAAGACGTATTCGGTATTTTCGAAGAAGCATGTCTAAAAAAAAAAGTTGTCTGTCTGTTTTTCTTTCTTTTCTATCTTTCCCAAAGGTTACCGAGAATACCTTGAGATATACCTACGTCGCAAAACAAAACAAAAGTTGAATTAACCCTTTCACCGCCAGCCATGTCAGCCAACAAATACCATTAAACTTAACTGGGTAGACAAAAAAAATCTGCAATATTGGGAATTCTTCTGTGACATGTATAACATTAGGCCTATCCTTACCTCCCAAAATTAAAAAAATAGGGTCTTTGGATAACATGTCCGGATTAGATGGGTGTTAAGCCATTGTGGTGCATAAATGCGGTGAAAGGGTTAAACATCTTGAACACAAGGACCGAGAGAAGATGTGTACTGAATAAACAAGACGTTGCTTTTGGTATGACCACTCCTACGGTACTCTGTTGTTGTCACACTCAGTAGGGGATCAGTTGAGATACGACCTTCGAGAGAGTGTATGTATGTAAAAGACCATCTTCATGTTCGCCCAGTGAACGTAATAACACGCAAGGCTGGTTTAGTTGGTTGAGTCGGCGCGCATGGCTGCACCAATGTAGTAAAACTGCCTAACCAGCGAAAAACGTTTGTGTCTTTTTGAGACGAGGTGGGGTGGGGGTGTCGATGGGGACAGGGGTGGGGTGGGTTAGAGGCTTTTGAAATGGAATTGTGTGTAGACTAGATCTGTCAAAAAGGATATCATTTATAAACCTTTTTTTATACTCTCTCTCTCTCACTCTCTCGCTCTCTCTATGTATCTCTTCTTCTTCTTCTTCTCCTTAGGCAGCCAACTTCATCACGTTGAAGATTCTGCTGCACTTTAGGAGGTAGTACGAAAAAGAGAAAAACAGCAAAAGATAGAGTACAAAGCGAAATGGTAACATTATGGGGAAATAGAAAGAAAGAAATGATTGCAAGATAGTCAGGAAATAACTGAAGTATGTACAGATACACAGTTTACTATGTAGAAAAAATTAATGAGATTTAAAACCGAAAACAGTTAGTTAGATATGTGAAGATTTGATTTGGGAGGGGGGGGATGGAGGGGGGTTGGGGTGGGTGTGTGTGATAGAGGGAAAGACGAGTTAAAGGTCATGCCCGACCGTTAAATGTCTCTCTCTCTCTCTCTCTCTCTCTCTCTCTCTCTCTCTCTCTCTCTCTCTCTCTCTCTCTCTCTCTCTCTCTCTCTCTCTCTCTCTCAGAGACAGATAGACAGACAGACAGGTATTCTTTGATCTCTTGTTTACTTATTCAAGCCTTTTTCATTTGCCTTCATTTTACACGACAAACTCGTCGATCAAGTGTTTATGCGGCTAATGCGTCTGCGAAATTGATTGAAAGACGGGGTTAACTACATTCAAATCATTGTCAACACGGAAACCTCATAGAACTACTTGAACTGATAAATCGAGGCAATAGAAAGGCGATTATAATTACATAGGCAATACAAATAAATAATACATCTCTTATGGCTTATTATTGGACTTTATCCTATTCGTCACGGTTTATGCATCTTGGAATTTTGTATAGGAAAGCTTCTCGTCGGCGGCTTTTGGCTTTTTTTTAAATTATTATTATTTATTTATTTTTATAGAGAGGCCATTTTACACTTGCCTTTTTTTTTTACCGGTCTCAGACCGGCTTGAAAGTGGTTCTGTGCATTTACATGACACTATAATACTTACGTCTCTTAAAATGTCGTCTATCTGTTAAACTGTTTCTCAGTCCGGATGACTTGGAAAAGTGTGGCATTCATTG
>CM065682.1:40859965-40862465 GCA_017654935.2 Phymorhynchus buccinoides | reverse complement strand
AAATTTAAACCTGTGTTGTGTAAGATGATCCCCCTTCTTACTTTCTTTTGATGATAAGTATTTGTCCTTTACTATACTATATTAAAAATAGATAACAAAATGCATTACTTGACTCATTTACCTGAAAGAAAATACCCAGTTCGCACGCGTGTATCACAAAGAGTGTCACTTTGTTGAACAATGTCATTCAAAAGAGTCTTCATAAAAGGCAGAAACCCGAACCACATCCGAGAGCAGAGCGGAAAGTTTGTTTGGGCAAAGTCAACAAGGACTTTGCATACTCAAATAGTGCCACTTTATTTTTTTTTTCCAAAGACACGATCGTTATTTTCGATAGAAGGACAAGAATAGTCTGCCCCCGCCCCCCTCAATTTTTCGCATTCAACATTTTAACTTAGAATATCAGAAGCAACATTCTGCCATTTTTGGGAAAGGGACAGGGTTAGGGTCAGCCTAGGATTATGTTCATAAAACTGAAAGAAGCAAACTTTGAGATTGAGGGTCGTAAACAGGAGAGGGGATGTGACGAGGTAATGGGTTAAAAGGCTAAGTCCCTAGGGAAGACTTTTAGTGTGTTAAATTTTCACGTAGAAAATTTGCCTTTAGCCCACTTCTCTAGGGTATGGGAGGTGAGCAACTTTCCCGGCCCCTTTTCATCTAATAAATTTATATTTGTGCCCGGGTTCTGGCTCGTATGATTGTAAGAAATACAAGTGGTTGATTTGCTCTTAATGGCAGACAGAGAGAAGTAGGGTTTTACATGAAATTACAAGACTCCCACTCTCATCAGTCTGACCAAAGGGTTCAGGATTATTTGACACTTGTATTTTATTTACTCACAAAATCTGCATAAGATTATGCAACAATAATAATAAAGCAGCTCAATGGCGCCAAAACAAAATATGAATGAAAAAAACAATGAAATCTGAAAGGATTTACAAGACTTTTGTCTTTCTAGAAGGTTAGCCCCAAGCGGGAAGGGTTACTAATCATCTTCATTGTCCGGAGGAAAGTTCAAGTGATTGGCGCGGTTCTGTAAACTTAGCTATTGTCCAGTTCCTCCGTAGGGATCGGCGAGTGCTGGGGTGGCTGGGCTTGCTCGTCAGGTGAGAGTAGCTCCCAGTCGTTCCAGTTACGGCTTCGCGGGATGGCACGGTTCAGGCGTGGTCTCCTCGCGGATTCTGGGTGCGGGGCGTCTTGGCGGCGTTCCCGTCTTGGTGCTTGTGAGTCAGGGATTGTGCGTCCTGACCACGATGCCCTGCTGATAATCACAGGAGAAGGTGGATGTAGATCTCTATGGCTTAGAGACAAGGGGCTTCAGTCGGCAGGGAATTAGTGGATCCCAACCGGCTAGAAGGCTGCCCTTGTACAATAGCACTAGTTAATAAATAAACTGAATTTCAGTTAACAAACTGAGATCAGTAAAACATAAAAGGTGATCAAGCCAACATCACTCTCCATCCAACACCTGGAAAGGAATGGTATCATAAAGTGCAAGATTGCAACCCACAGGCTTCCTACTAAAAATAGACAAAAGGGTTAGTAGGCATAAAATCCGGTTCTGGTACCAAAAGAGTTAAAGTCAAAAACACACACACACAAATAATCAGTGCACATAAATAGAACAGAATGTTTACCACTTCTTTTCAATAACATATCTATCTACTCCTTATTCATCATTGAACATAGGATCTAGATCAAAAATAGGATCAAACAAACCAAATCTCAATCACCAGCCATCAATAATACTCACTAGTTGGGCTATTATGACTGGCTGGGAGAGAGGTTGAGTCTGCAATGTTGCTCTAGCCAGGTTTCAGCGTCTTGTGTGAAAGTATGTGTAGGCTAACTTTTTCTCACTACTCAAATTATAGCCTTCACTTTCAAATAATGAGACTCTGTGATTGGTTGATAGCAGTCGACACGTCACAAGATGACGCTATAATATTATGCATACTAGTACCGAACAATCACGCGCCGGTTACATCCTTATCACATGCCGACATTCCTATCCTTCTCGTGATTAGAAAGGAAGGGTTCAAAGGGCGCCGACTGTGGGGGTCACTTTCTCGTGATGGGGAGGTAGATCGGGCTTCAAAGAGACAAATGCCTTAATCGGCGTCTGTTTGATGGTGGATGGCAATTAAAGTGGCGGCCGGCCCGAGAAATGAAAAGGGGAGGGGGGGGGGGTGTAGATAAGAAAGAGGGGTCGCGCGGGACCACTTACGTCACAGAGGGGGAGGGCTAAAGTACAAAATTGTCGAAAATACGGCCGATGGTGTATGTATGTGGCTGTGGCGAATAAATAACTAATCATACTTATGCACTCAATTCATTCACACAGGCGTGTGCGCGTTCACACAGTACACACAAACACACAATATGCACGTGCATAGAAACAGATAGAGGGGAGAGAGAGAGAGAGAGAGAGAGAGAGAGAGAGAGAGAGAGAGAGAGAGAGAGAGAGAGAGAGAGAGAGAGAGAGAGAGAGAGAGAGAGA
>CM065682.1:40849965-40857465 GCA_017654935.2 Phymorhynchus buccinoides | reverse complement strand
TAAGAAACACGCTCCGTTTGCAGATAGTTCGCGTGGCGTTTTGTTCTTGCCAAACAGCGAGCAAGCGGCGAACTATCCGGAACTAGTAGGGGGTGAATACGTTTCTTGTTGTTGATTGGTCCATTAAAGTTTGTTGGTTGTTGTTTTTTACCAATCAGACAAGCGCTTGTAATATTCTTCCGCAAACGTTTTCTAAAGTGTTTCTTAGGCCCCGTTTGGCGTAAGCGTTATTCGCGCGGCGACCGTTATCTACAGAAACTCGATCCTGTCTCAAACACGTAAAACAAAATCAGTCATTGTGTATAATACTATTCACCGGGTGTTCTCTTCTTGGGGTTCTAGACGCTTTGGTCGGTTGGCCATCTAATCGCAGGTGCTTCTAATTTAGCATGGAGGTTACTTCAGCCGTTTCAAATGCTCTTTCAAAGTCAACAAATTTGAAAGACCAAAACAGGTTAGGCCTATAAGATGTTCTTGGAATTTCCCCAGATTCTATGCAAACTGACCGGAGTTTTAAATTGTCTTGATCATGACTCTGTTATTGCTCAGTGGAATCTTTTGCTTTCTTTTCAATCAAATATGAAGAAGATACTGATTTACATTAGACCATCGAATCCACGAGAGAGAGAGAGAGAGAGAGAGAGAGAGAGAGAGAGAGAGAGAGAGAGAGAGAGAGAGAGAGAGAGAGAGAGAGATTGATTGGAAATAAAATCATTCACCCTTCATTTATCCTCAACACCTCTATTTCAATCGAGACCCAGTTTGAAAAAAAACAAGTGCAACGCCGAGTGGCTGCAAAGTCCCCTCACAGCATCGCCGAGCTACTCGGAAATCGGAATGTGTCGGCTGTACACATACATAAAAACGCATCAAAACAGCCCGAGCTACATAAAAACGCGTGAAAACAGCACAAAACCGATTAGTTTTTTATATATAGCCTTAGGGTTCGGACCCGTGATTTGAGCGCGCGCGATCATGCGCACACGAGCGCACAGAAAAATTCACAACTGTGTTATAGACCATTCATCAAGAAATGTTGTGAAAAAAACTGCATTGAAATACATGCAAAACTTCGCGAGATATTAGCGATTATGTGTTTTGGGGTTTGAACCCCGTAACTGGCGCGACCTTGACCTTAATGTAAAACTAAATACATCAGTGGATAGCTTGCATCTTGGCAAACTAGTATGCCAAATTTGATGATGATAGACTGAATAGTTTTTGAGAAAAACGGACGAATAGCCGGACGGACGGAGGCACGCCGGAGGTACGCCGAAGGCACGCCGGAGGCACGGACGGATCAGACAGAAACAATAGCTCCCCGAACCTTCGGCTCGGGGACTAAAAATGTATGGATCTATAGAATGGTCACGGTCTTTGAATTCGCCCGTTAAAGATGTCAGTAACCTACCTACGTATACACTGAATGTCTCTGGCCATACTAATCCTCTACTTTCCCACCGACCTCTTAGTAAGATATTAAAGAAGTCGGAGTTCTTTCCCCACGACACCCCACTCATGGCTTTCTTTCTTTACCATGACAGATAATGTTATGTAGTCCAGACCAGTCGGGGCACTTAGCACACTTGGCTATGTGTGACAGTCAACAGACTGGCTGTTGATGATGGCTACTATGAATTATTCATGGACTTATAAGACGCATTCTTTTTCATTTCCTTCCCTCCTTTCCACGTGCGTATCCGGACCTCCTTCTTCACGATCTCTGTCTCTCTCTCTCTCTCTCTCTCTCTCTCTCTCTCTCTCTCTCTCTCTCTCTCTCTCTCTCTCTCTCTCTCTCTCTCTCTCTCTCTCTCTCTCTCTCTCTCTCTCTCTCTCTCTCTCTCTCTCTCTCTCTCTCTCTCTCTCTCTGCGTGTGTGTGTGTGTGTGTATGTGTACGTATGTTTAGTTCCTTCTGGGGTCACCATATGGTCAGCATTATGGTCAGTGATGATTTGTTTTTATTCCATCGTCAAAGTGTGTCAGAACTCTCTCTCTCTCTCTCTCTCTCTCTCTCTCTCTCTCTCTCTCTCTCTCTCTCTCTCTCTCTCTCTCTCTCTCTCTCTCTCTCTCTCTCTCTCTCCTCTCTCTCTCTCTCTCTCTCTCTCTCTGCGTGTGTGTGTGTGTGTGTATGTGTACGTATGTTTAGTTCCTTCTGGGGTCACCATATGGTCAGCATTATGGTCAGTGATGATTTGTTTTTATTCCATCGTCAAAGTGTGTCAGAACTCTCTCTCTCTCTCTCTCTCTCTCTCTCTCTCTCTCTCTCTCTCTTCTCTCTCTCTCTCTCTCTCTCTCTCTCTCTCTCTCTCTCTCTCTCTCTCTCTCTCTCTCTCTCTCTCTCTCTCTCTCCATTCCCTCCCCCACTCCCCCATGAGCTCGACTTCAGCCAAGGTTTAGATATGGTTTTCGAGGCAGGTAGAAGCATAAAAGAATGCTCTCTTTATTACGCTCCAGTCGTATATACTGTCGAACACCCACCTAGTTTCAAGGTGAACCTCAGCGGGCGTCTGTCCCGGACAGGCAACGATTCGCCCCATTTAAAACACATTACATCGGAACCACAAAGGATGGAGGAGGTCGTCGAGAAGCTAAAATTGTGGAAAACATGTGGGAAAAGAATAGGTGGGTGGGAAGAGAGACGCTTATTGTCAGAACAGGCAGAGAGAGAGAGACAGAGACAGAGACAGAGACAGAGACAGACACAGAGAGAGACAGACAGAGAGAGAGAGAGAGAGGGTGGAGGTTCGATTGGGATTTAGATAATTCTGTATAATGTTTGTTTTTTAATCTGTACATACATGCAAGGTACATGCTGCCCCTCCCCGAGCTCCCATTCTCACCAAAGGTATGAGACAGGTAGAAGCACTTTTGTTCAGCTGACATCTGAAGATTTGTTTTTAGCTTCCCATCCAAATGACAATGCTTAATCTGTTGTAAGTCAGTCACCCAACAACCAATATATGTGGTCGGGTCCATTGAGTCAGTCAACCGATCATGGGTGGGACAGTCAAGCTACTAACTTTCAAGCCACAGTTTAGAAAACTTGACGTTTGGTTCAGTCACTTTCTGCTGCTCTTAAACAAAGTATCTTTTTTCCACAGAAAACAAAACAATCACACTAAGGAAAAGGTGAAAGTTTGATCTGCAGTTTGTTACAAATTTGAAATGCGTAAACGGAGTCAAAGCACTATATAATATTGATTGAAAACAAAATCCAACGCTGACAACGTCTTCCTGAAACAGGCTGTACTGCTCAGCCTCGTTTTCGCTCGCGTGACCTTTGACCTAGCTCATTAATAAAAGTGAATGCTGATGCTATGTATGGACGGTTTAGTGAGCGGTCAATCAGGTCACAAAAAGTCTCTGGACAAGAGGTGTTTTCAGATGACGATTACCATGTAACGTAAAGAGGTGTTTTCAGATGACGATTACCACTGGATACTTAACGTACATGCACAAATGCACATAGCCCAACAGATATGCAATTGATTGATTGATATCATTTTAAGATGTTCATCGTCATCATCATCATCATCAAAATAAATTTTAATTAGAGCACAGCAAAAGAAGCAAAGGCAACGCATGTTCGTATTTACTTAGAAGAAAAAGCCCTCAGAAATAAGTTTGTATTTTGCACACTTGTTATATGTGCACATAAGTATGCAAGACCTTTTTGCAGCACAGGCCCAGTATATCACCACGAACACATAGACCTGCGTACACACACGCACTCAGACAGACCGACGGTCAATTGGCGATTGTGGAGAGAGAGAGAGAGAGAGAGAGAGAGAGAGAGAGAGAGAGAGAGAGAGAGAGAGAGAGAGAGAGAGAGAGAGGGGGGGGGGCAGACAGAGACAGACCTAGAGAGAGGGGTCCTGTCAGTGAAATCCTGCCCACTTCTGATTGCCCAAAGCGGATCCAGCTGTAGATCTTCTTTTGAACTACAAAGAGCGAAAACGATGGGAAAATGGGTAAGAAGCGTACTTCAAGCGTACTGAAGAGTGTTTTGAAAAAGCGTGGTCTGTGTGGGAGTTGGTCAAGTATCTGCATGAAGGATTTTTTATTAGAACCACTACACCTTTGGGATTAGCTTGGCTTACAAACAAACAAAAAGTGTCTTGGGACACAAAACTCCACGGGCGGAAGCGATCAATGATTGGCCATTTCAGAAAATATAAATTATGTCGGAATGCAGAGAACGCATCTTCGTCAGCACGAGCTGTCAGTATTGACCTCCATGGTCCAGAGGGCTGGAGTCGGATCAGAAGGTGCCGTGCTTTCACTGCCGCTGATACATTGCTTTTTCATGGCGTGTCGAGGTTCAAGACCCCGTGAGCTCCACAGAAGAGCCGCGAAATGAGACACTGCCAGCTCTTATCTGCGAAATCGGTGGCATTTTGTTAGGGCTTTCCCGACTAGTATGGTTTACTCCATGCCATGACCTGTTGCTCTTCAGATTGCATTTTGCTTTTTGTGTTGGAATGTAGAGAGGAATTGCGTATCCCTGCCACCCGATCTCAAATGTTGCGTATTTTGAGGTTTCTGTGTACAAATGCCATTAATGTTTCTTGTGTTTCCTGAGTCAAGATTAGAGAAGTCGCCCGTTCTTCCTCTGGTTACTCCTGTCTTTGAAAGCAAACAGAGCAAACAGTTTTCATGCCGATTTTTTACACTTTTGTATTGTTTTACAAACAGGGACGAAAGCCAGAGCATGGCATGAACCCGAATAGCAGTAAACAACCTCTCAAACTGTTTCCCTTTGAATTGTCAAACAATTTGGTGTTGCAAAATATGGAGACCAAAATATGCTTGCCTTTCGATGGACAAAAAACCAAGTTGCTTTGCTGAACTGAAAACACTGTCCACAGTTCGTTGTCTCCCCTTTTGTGCGGTTCTAAGGACTTTCGATTTTGTATCTGTCCAATAATGAATCGGGTTCTTGACTCAGTAAAGCAATATAATTTGGGAGAACGAGAGGGATGTACTCCAAAAAGAGCCTAGTCCTGCAAGTTGTTGAGCCTGTACGAGTTCACTGCCCGGGCAACAATTTTACAATGTGGCCTTAAACCTTTATTCTGACAGCTTTTCAGGAAATAAGAACTTGTAAATAACTAGGCTTATGGGTGAGACAGAACACCTCATAACATTATTTTGTCTTTCGCCTATAATCAAAGTCTTGAGCAGGCGTGGACACGTTAGCGTGAGAGAAGAGTCCGATTTCCACCAACGCCCCCACACCAGATTTCTGAAGAAATAGCGTGCCCTCAGATGTCCCTTTTGTGTCCAGAGGCTCGGGTTTGTGGTCAAGGGTGTCGATGTCACACGGAAGGCTTGGTTGTCTGTCACCCAAGAGGGTGCCATTTCCGTCCGACCCACCCTGTGTTTCACGCGCACACTGTATGTATTTCACTCGCTCGTTTGCTCCGCTTCCCGCCTCTGGTCCTTCCTCCTGTTCCTGTTGTCACATGCTTTGACACTCTTTTTTGTCCTGTCAGTTGACGGATATTCGATATGAGCGAAGCATAGTCGGCAGGGAGGGTGGAGGGTTTTTTTGTGAGTGCGTGATGGTTAATTAAAAAATGAACGTATTAACTGTTTAGTGGAGGTGGTAAACGAAGAACATAAGCGTGGTCAGTTTGACTTTTTGTGTGGATGTCATAATATATTTAGCACCAATACAAGGGACGTACGGAAATTAATTTTTGTATGCCCTCCAATTCCTACCCCATTGGACCCCCACTTCGCTTGCCCTCCCATCCATCCCCCCCCCCCCCCCCTATACACACACACCCTCCACATCCCGCCCTCCCCCCTCCACACACACACACCCCGTCTTTATTTCTCATTCTTTCCGTTTGACTCTCTTTATTTCTCACTAATTTGAGCGCGAGAGACAGACACTGAGTGAGATAGGCAGAAAGAGACAGAGGGACAGAAACAAACGAACAGACAGACAGACGGGCATACAGACAGACAGAAAGAAAGAGAGATCGCCAAAGTCCCATCATTATGATTGTTTGTCTTGGCAGAAACCACAAGGCCACTCACGGGTGCTTTAACTTGAAGATAACCAAGATAGAGTTTGCTTTCCTGCCACGCTGTGTTAAACGGGGTAATTACACGGGATTAGCGTTGTCTGGCCCCCTGTATGTCTATGTCCGTTGACTTACGCTTAACGGACAACACGGAGCGTTCAGCCAAAACATGGGTAGCTTTGTCTACTTATTTTCTTTTACAAGTCTTGTTTGTTTGTTTGACAATGCAGTGCGAACAGATTTCTTCCAGGTTTAGTAAATGGATTTTGTGTTTCTTTTCTTGGCGAAATATCTATTAATATTTGAACACGCTTTTATTGAAAATCAATGACACTCATACATTTTGTCCGTTTTTATTTCCATCCAATTTCTGCATTCATTTCTCTCCGTGGATGGCTGTGCTTTTTTGGTACTTAGCCCCAATTTACCTACCAGTCTCCTGCTGACTCAAAAGCACTGGGTAACTCACAATAATTTTCTGATCCCAGTTTAATAATCTCTATGATAAAAGTTCTTTTTAACTCACAATATTGGCTATCTCAAAAATGAAATCTCAGTCCCTCCAATTTTGACGTAGCCTAAGCGATTTTCACTGTACTAGCACAATGTACGAAGAATAGACTCAACTGTAGGCCTTAGTAGTAAAAATCTACAACTTGTTCTGCATCGTCGAAATGACTCTTTATTTGAACTTATTGTAGCAAGCCTGAACTGACTGGACACTAGGCGTTCAAAAATGCACATGATCATCTCCAGATATGGAACACTCAATTTTTTAGTAGTTTTTATTTTTTGTGTTTGACGGTTTAAATTAAGGTTTGGGTTAGGGTTAGTGATACGGTTAGGGTCAGTTTAATTTCAGATTTAAAGGTTAAAATATACCAATTCTAAGCTTTCTCTGAAAACCGAAATTGTCGCGCGAATGACGTCACTTTTTCCATATTTGGAGATGATAATGTGCAGTCTTGAACGTCTTGTTGACTGAACGGTCTTGTGAGTGTAGTCCGCAGTTGCACTGTCTGAATGCAAGTAGAAAGCTGGGCTATCTTGTACTTAAGTCACACACACCCCCCCCCCCCCCCCCCCCCCCCCCCTATCAAATTTTTGCATTCGAACAATTCACTGAGGAGCAACATTGTCTTTTGTCTTTTTGAAAAGGATAGGGTTAGGATCAGTCTAGTAGCATTATTTTCATGAACTGAAAGAAGCAGAGTTTGATATTGAGGGTCGTAAACGTGAGGGGATGACTAATGTGCAACATTGCCGAAATCTGTAGGACCGCGTTTGTCCCGGGGGATTACACAGTCAGGCCTCTGGAACTCTCCTGCCGTGTTTCTTGTTTCCCTCTGTTTGTTTATCTAGTGTAGGGAAGGGAGGGTTCTTTGTTTACTCTGAAGTTAGCGTGGGTTAGTTGGTGGGTGGAGTGAAGATTTTTTTACATAATCATGTTGTTTTTTTAATGTT
>CM065682.1:40822465-40847465 GCA_017654935.2 Phymorhynchus buccinoides | reverse complement strand
GTACCATAGATACCATACCATTCCATACCATACCATACAATACAATACCATACAATGCGTTTGTTTAGCTTTTTAAAAGTTGACTCATTTTTATTAAAGGCATACTCGTATAAATACATTTGTTACATTTCATTATGTGTGTTCTGTTTTATCTGATTTTCATTGCTGCAAGAGTTCATTTTAGTTTGTTTCTTCTGTACTGTCCAGAAGAGCTGAACAGCTCACTTTTTTTTCTAAAAGAAAATGACCTATCAAACACGAATTTTGTTTTTATTAAATTGTCTTATAACTCTTGCTTGTTGTTGATATTTGGTTTTCAGTGTTTATTATTTCACAATTATTCGAAGACTATCCAAGATGATTCAAATTCAGAATCTCAACGGACGACGACAACCGTTGAACATCCCTAACCACAAACTCAAAACCTTCTAAAACACCTTCAAAGGGAAAAATAAAAGGAAGATACAGGCATGATAAGAAATGTGACCGTTTGATTTGGCAAAAGGTCTGACAAAGAAGTCTGAAAGAAGTCAAGTCAAGTAAAACAAGTATTGACGATACCCATCTTTTCCATCAATTCTATCCGTCTTCCACGGGAAAGCAAAGTTGTTTTTCTTCTTCTGTTGTTGTCAGTAGGATTTTATCTGTGCTCCAGGGTAGAAAAGTCAGTTAAGTCTAAACAAACACACTGACGCTCTTAGTCTCTGCATGTCCGTCTGTCAGTTAAACCCACAGCCGGCATATAAAGCGTTCACGCGAGGCGCGCGCCAGGTTCACAAGATTATACATCTGTATCGTTACAAATTCGGGACTTTCCTGGAGTTGCACTGCCTCCGGGCATTGCCTCCAGGATCGTCCCCACCATCTTTATATATACCAATGTCCCATATGTGTCTGTTTCATTCAGACCGGAGGACGTTAAACGGATTTTCATTCTCATCGCGCGCGCCATCATTCTCACCACTGCTCGCGACAGAGACGGTTCAACCATTATTTTTTCTCTGTTGCCCGAGCCACTGCGAGGCAGAACTTCGCAGCGACTAGGCTAGCAGTCTATACCCGATCCCTGGGATCGGTAGATTTCCCTTTAAGCAATCAGTCTGTTTGTCTGTGACACACACACACACACACACACACACACACACACACACACACACACACACATACACGCGCGCGCGCGCGCGCGCGCGCACGCACGCACACGCACACACACACACTCACAAATATACACACAGAGAGAGAGGGAGAGTCACATCCAATATCATTTTTTACAAGTTTGAAATGGTTTAGGGATCATTTATTTTGAAGGAAAGGCGTAAAGAGACTTAACTATATTGTTTCATTCTTTACCGATTTTGCATTCCATTATGCACGCTTTTAGTTATAAGCAAAGCCATTCTTTTGAAATATAAAAGAAGAAGAAGAAGAAACCTTGTCCCTTTCCATTTGTAAATGAGGAGCAGTCGGAAGCAAGTGATAAACTTACTGTGATAAAGTATTGACAATGAACATTTATCAACGATTGTTTAATACAATTCGGTACCCAGAAAGACCATCAGTGGTATCTAAAATTGAAGTGTCATTAGTTAATAAAGTGACTCTAAACTTTGTGTGACTAGAGCATTCTTTCAAATGGTTTATCATGTTAAAACAGGTGTTCTGTCAGAAATAGAAATCGACATTCTTCTAATGGATACAGAACTTTTGGCGTGCGTTCTAATGGATACAGAACTTTTGGCGTGCGTTCTAATAGATACAGAACTTTTGGCGTGCGTTCTTATGGATACAGAACTTTTGGCGTGCGTTCTAATGGATACAGAACTTTTGGCGTGCGTTCTAATGGATACAGAACTTTTGGCGTGCGTCTCTGTGTGTTAAAAGCGTGTCAATGTATGAAAACTGCATAATTGTAAGCCTACAAAAATCTAATAAATAAAATAGGATGGAAAACCATTATTTAAAATGATTTCTCAGACGAACGAACTCAGTTACACTTTCGGGTACACAATGGTGACCCTGTATTTTGAAATTATGCTACGCCATTGTCATGAATACTGTCGTTTTCGTGAACGGAAATCGATGGTGTAAAAGTTCAAAGGGCACAAAAGCTCTTGTGATAAAGTTCTTGGGCCAGCTGGACCAACTTCTCGCCTTTATAATGAAGCAAAAAGTTGAACGTTGACCAAGAATAGAACCAGAGCCGAACTCGTATTAGAAGGGATCATTTTAGAGGCAACGTTTTCTGGTCTTGTTTCCCATTGTAGGATTGTGAATCATGATGATAGCTGTTCTCAACTATTGTTATTTCGTTCCAAAGACCGTGACAATGAAAAGGTCACGTGTGAAGGTTTGGAAAATGGGGGTTAAGGTCGTTGTCCGTTGGGCGGTAGTCATTTATTTGGTGACATTTCCGCCTCAACCTCATTCATTGGGGGTGAAAAATCTGGGCCTACTTCGCTTCCAGCTCGTGACACCTGCCCCCCTCCTTCCTGCGTCCTCTCCGGTCTCCATAACTACCCCACTCTCATCTCTACCCTCACTCTCCTGCTTCCTCCCATGCCTCTCGCCATTGACACCCTCTAAATGCTTCCACTTCGTTAAACTTTGTGTTCCGCCCCCCACTTTAGGGTGATGCCCGATTTTCTGCTAGAGCTAATCTCAGGTGTAAGGTTAAAACAGTTTGCCCAGCTGTCAGTCTCTTTTGGGGTTCTTGACCTATGTTCCGCCGTGCTGTGTTGCATTTTAATTTAATGACATGACATAAAACAGCTTGGCATGCCATAGCCTTTGATTTGTTAATATAATTTATCAACATTAGAATTGTTTATTTCTAGACACTTTAGTGCACGACTTAGTGGTGCAATGTTTTGACAAATTTCCTCTGCTTTTGTATACTGTTAACTTAATAACTGTACTTTCTCTACGTTTTCAGTATGAGACTAAGAGTAAGATGTGCTCCCATGTTAAAGACCCACCACGTCACGTGTCAAAATCATGGTTTGCTCGTGTTTTCCCTCATAGCTGGTAATAAATCTTCCAAGCATAAGAGGGAATGTGACACGTGACGTGGGGGGTCTTTAAGATATTGAATAAACTTGATCTTGTTGGAAGAACAGATCTTAGCATCTGCTCTATGCCCCATCCCTCCCCTTTCCTGCAGCCTCTGCTTTCCATACTCTCACCAAGAATAGTAAACTTATATAGGGTCCTTGTGGTGAAAATGATGTTTTACGTCCTCTCGGTCATAGACACATATGGGACATTTGTAAATACAAAGATGGTGGGAACAATACTGGCTGCAATGCCCAGAGGCAGTGCAATACCAGTAACGTCCCGAGTTTTTAACAATATAGATAGGTGTAGCGGTAACCACGCCTCGGTTAAACCTCATCGGCTATGGTACCGCCACATGATGTACAAATAAATAGTGATATAGGGTCCTTGCTCTCACCAGGAATCCTATATAGTACTATACTATTCCTGCTCTCACTCCCATCTCTCACTCTTTCACGCAGGCGTTTCCATCAATACTATGGCTGACTTCCAGAGCCCTGCATCACAATGATATTTGATATTGTTCAGAAATTAACTGCATGCTATGAACTATGTTCACAAGAAACAAACTCAGCATACAAACTACACCAGTCAATTTTTGTAGCCACTTCTTGACGACGCACCTTGGGCTCCAAACGTTGAAGTTTTCTATATCCCAGGCACCTTTACCTTCACCTTTTGTTTTCAAAACAAGTACATGCTGTTCACGATGTTGATCTCCTCTTTGTTGCAGACGCTCTCCGCGAGATCGACCTGCTAAGCGCCATCGGCATTCCTGAGGACACGCGGGTCGGGGTGACCTACACGGCGGGGCTGGACGGCTACCCGACCTTCCTCATCACCTCCCAGGCCTTCATCCGCGAGCCGGCCCAGCTCTTCTTCCGCCAGCCGCTCTTCAGCGAGTTCACAGTCACCTTGACCATCCAGCCTTACCGGCAGGAAGGCGGCTTCGTCTTCGCTGTGGTCAACCCCTACCAGACCATCATCGCCCTGGGCGTGCAGATCACGCCCTTCGGCGAAACGCAGCAGAACGTGGCGCTCTACTTCACGCCCAACACGCGCATCGCTGAGCAGTCGTCAGCCATCGCCAACTTCACCGTGCCCTCCATGGTGGGCCGCTGGAACAAGCTGAGCTTCAAGGTGCTCAGGGACCGCGTGGTGCTCTTCTACAACTGCCAGGAGTACGACCAGGCCTACGGACAGCGCTCCGTCAAGAACCTCGACTTCGAGCCTGGCTCCTCGCTCTACATCGGCCAGGCCGGACCCAATTTCCGACGGAATGTTCAGAATTTTGAGGTGGGTACTGTTTTTGTGGATATTGTCGTTTGTCTTATGGTGATAACATTGCTGTGGAGAGTGTCTGTTTGCAGCTTCTGATGTGAAGTGTCATCATTGTTGCGGAGAGTTTCCTGTGTTGTGAAATGTCGTTTTTGTTACGGAGACTGTTTATGCTTGTGATTTGAAGAGTTTCGTGATTTGTTGTGGGATAATTTCCGAACTGTCTATGCCTGTTGTTGTTGTTGTCGTTCCCTGGCTTAAAGACTCCAGGGATCATCCCAACAGCCAAAGCAATTGAACACTGTGGTACAAATGCACCAGCTAGGGATGAGAACATTAGGCGTTTGACCTTTTTTTTATTACGCCGCCACGTGGGCAGCCACACTCTGACTTCGGAGGATTTTGGACTGATGATATTATGCTAGGAGCTGGCCATGGCTAAAGACAATCCCCGTGTAGCTATGCAGAACATAACAACATTTTGATGTAGCCTTGGTGTTCTAGCTTATGTCAATTGGTCTGACACAGCCTTATGCCAAGGCGACTATGCTTGTGATTTGAAGAGTTTTGTTATTTGTTGTGGGATAATTTCCGACGGAATGTTAAGGTGGCCTTTGTTACTGCACTGCAGAGGGTTCTACTGCAGATATTGTCTTTTGTCTCGTGGTGAGAACATTGTTGTGGAGAGTGTCGTGTTTTGCTCTAGAGGTTTTTTTCTCTCCAGAGGGTGTTGTTTGTTTTGTGGCTACAGTGCCTTGATTTTGTTGTGAAAAGTGTCGTGTGTTTTGTTGTGGAACGTGGCGTATTTTGTTGAAGAGAGTTTTTGTGCAGAATCAGTTTTTGTTGTGCATTATCGTTTTGAAGTTGTTTGATATCATTGAGAATGTGTTTCGTTTTCGCTTTGTCTTGTATATGTTTTGAGTTTCGTATGTAAGAGGTCGACAATGTAAAAAGAAACAATGGCATCAAAGAAAGATGCATGTTCTGTAGCCTAATAATAATAATAATAATAATAATAATAAGGGATATTTTTATAGCGCGATACCCCACAGTGGGCTCATCGCGATTTAGAATGACATTATAAAAGCATTGCAAATTATAAAAAGATTCAACGTATATAAATTGCACAAAAACACACATATAGTTAACATTATCATATTAAATAATAAAAGATTGAACATACATAAATTATACAAAGTACACAAAGCCTCAGTCCATACTCTCTCCCCCCCCCCCCCCCCTCTCTCTCTCTAACTCATAAAATGTTTCCAAAGGATCATTCTGGGGGTTGTTTTCATGCCCTAACTCACTTCGAACATCTCAGTTCTGATTGTGACCTTAAAGGGGTACCTTGACGGATGAGTTTTTGCAAGAAACACGTCGAGATCACCAGAAAGACAGCCTTTTCAAGGATCCGAACGCTCACTTTGCTCTGGTTTCTTAGAAATCAAACTGTCAAAACGGCTATTCCTCCTTGGCGGAGATGCCGGAGCGAGTAGCCATTTTTGATGGGGTGGGTAGGAGGCCACTCAAGTAGTTGAAGCTTTTTCTTCTTTGTAGTGCAGTACACAAAAAAATTGGATCTATTTCCTTTGTTGTGAGCGAAACTCCTTTTGGTAATCTGTAAGTAAAAAGGCTTGTATTGTGGAAATTTCGTGATTTGGTCTAAGCGACTCAGGCTGCCATTTCACTGAAAGAATCTGACTTCCAGCACCTCCGACAAGGAGGAATCGCCGATTTGACGGTTTGATTTCTAGGAAACCAGAGCAAAGTGAGTGTTGCGATCTCTGCAAAGGGTGTTTTCCTGGTGATCTCGATGTGTTTCTTGCAAAAGCTCATCCGCCAGGGTGCCCCTTTAACAAATGATCGGATCATGGAGTAAAGTAAGGACACGAGGAGGGAGCTCCCTATAAAAAACAAAATGTCGACTGTGTCATAACGCTGTCTACGTTGACACGAATGTCCAGAGAAGTAGTTGGTCACTGTTGTCTTCAAAGAAATGAATGATTGCAAAGACACTTAGCTTGTGTGAGCTAAGTGTGTTTCATGATAGTCATTTCAAAGGTCATGATGGCAGTAGGTTGTACTGTGTGTGACCTCCACTAGGCTACCGCGGTTTGGGCTGTCTTTAGTTTTGGTGTCGTTTTCCTCTCTTTTTTGGGCTCCTCTTCCCCCCCCCCCCCCCCCTCTTGCTCTCTCTCTCACTCACTCTCTCTCTTTCTTTCTCCACACCCACCGCCCCCTCTCTCTCTCAGTGCGCGCGCGTGTGTGTATGTCTAATGCCTTATTGTGTTGTCCCCAGTTCCTTTGCTTTTCTGTGTCGATACCCAATTCCCCGAAATTTCGTTCTGTGCTTATTAGTTTTTATCGTGATACATTTTTGCATTGTAAACCCAACTAGTGCATCTCATCTCATACCCACCCACCCCTAACCCCCTCTCAGCACACAACCTCTTCCAAACTCTGCAGAGTCTGAGTTTGCTATGTGTGGTTTCCCCTATGGGGATACTGGGGGTGTGTGTCTTTCGTTCAAATAGTCCCCCCACCTTCTAGACGTTGTGTGCTTGTATCTTCCTCTAATCAGTCACTTTCTGACTCTGCCTTTTCCCTTTACTTACTATTATGTACTATCTTTCTGCTTTACTTGTCCATTCTCCTGTCTAGATGCTGAAACTCTTACTAAGATTTTATCCATCCGAAGACTGGCATTTGGGGGCCTATTTCTTGGTTAGACGCATAACGGCAGCATGACGCATCTGCCCTCATACGACTGGAAGCTGACAGCGATCGACGAAGAAGGCATGTGTGGTGCATCTGGACGTGGCTGTCGCGGGAATATTATTACACGTGTAGTTTTAGTTGAGGTTTTTAATCGCGATAAGCAGTGATCTGGGGAAGCAGGTTGGACCAAAAACAAAATGTATCTAGGCCTACCTCCAGGCAGAATTCCCTTCCCATTAACCGATTATATTCATTTTGCATTCTGTAGAGCATTCCATCAATAAAAGGAGGAGAAAAGGAAAAGCAAACACACTCCACAATGCGCTCAATTTTAAAGCATACTGTGTAAACATTTTGTGGACATTCAGTGCTCCTCTGGGATCCTCTGGGAAGTGGGATCCTCATTCAACTCACTTTCTCTCTTTCTGTCTGTCTGTCTCTCTTTCTCATTGATCGTAATCGAGCGCGTCTCTCTCTCTCTCTCTCTCTCTCTCTCTCTCTCTCTCTCTCTCTCTCTCTCTCTCTCTCTCTCTCTCTCTCTCTCTCTCTCTCTCTCTCTCTCTCTCTCTCTCTCTGCGTGCGTGCGTGCGTGTATATGCATTCACGCACCCTGTTAAAAAATGATGTGCCGTAAAATGGTCTTACTCTTAGTACTATTCATTTTGTTCAGTTTGCATATGATGCGCAGCAAACGTTCCTCGGTAAACACCGGGCAATTATTCACAACTGTAGATTTCACTCACTCAACTACATCATAACATGTATATTATCCATGTACACTCTCTTTCTGTGTGTACTCTAGGCATACCCCCCCTCCTGCAATTCTTATCGGGTTTTATGGTTTTGTACTTGTTTTTGTCTGTATCTGCAATAAAATAACCTTCCACCCACCATAACATAAGTTATGCAATCTCTGTGCCATTGTCCCTGTTTTTATTTTCCCTCTCTCTCTCTATCTTTCTCCCCCCTTCTCTCTCTCTCTCTCTCTCTCACTCTCTCTCTCTCTCTCTCTCTCTCTCTCTCTCTCTCTCTCTCTCTCTCTCTCTCTCTCTCTCTCTCCCCCCATATTTTTTCGGAGTTCTGAGTTCTCTCTCTCTCTCTCTCTCTCTCTCTCTCTCTCTCTCTCTCTCTCTCTCTCTCTCTCTCTCTCTCTCTCTCTCTCTCTCTCTCTCTCTCTCTCTCTCTCATTCCTGATCTGTGTGTCTGTCGGCTGTCACTAGTCCCAAAAGGGCTGGCAAGAAGGCAAAGACATGACACACGTCACTTCAGGAGGAGGGGGTATAGTGGATCATATAATTATAGTGATGATGTGCGGTGTGTGTGTGTGTGTGTGCGTGTGCGCGTGCGCGTGCGTGCGTGCGTGCGCGTGCGTGTGTGTGTGTGCGTGAGAGAGAGAGAGAGTACTTGGGTAACCTGAAGAAGTTTATTACCTTTTTTGAGATAGGGGCAAATACGGGGGTAGGGGATGGGGGGTGTCAAATTTTGTTTTATTTCTGCAACTTTCTAAAGACATAATTATCTGGGTTTTAGTGATTCTCCGCGTATCATTCTCTTCGTCTTCATCTTGTTTAAAATGTGTGGTGTTCTGTGCATATTGCCTCGTTGTTTTCAATACAACCCTGTCTGTTTCCATCTGTCTGTTTGCTCTATCTGCTCCGTCTCTGTCTCTCTCTCTGTCTGTCTCTCTCTCTCTCTCTCTCTCTCTCTCTCTCTCTCTCTCTCTCTCTCTCTCTCTCTCTCTCTCTCTCTCTCTCTCTCTCTCTCTCTCTCTCTCTCTCTCTCTCTCTCTCTCTCTCTCTCTCTCTCTCTCTCTCTCTCTCTCTCTCTCTCTCTCTCTCTCTCTCTCTCTCTCTCTCTCTCTCTCTCTCTCTCTCTCTCTCTCTCTCTCTCTCTCTCTCTCTCTCTCTCTCTCTCTCTCTCTCTCTCTCTCTCTCTCTCTCTCTCTCTCTCTCTCTCTCTCTCTCTCTCTCTCTCTCTCTCTCTCTCTCTCTCTCTCTCTCTCTCTCTCTCTCTCTCTCTCTCTCTCTCTCTCTCTCTCTCTCTCTCTCTCTCTCTCTCTCTCTCTCTCTCTCTCTCTCTCTCTCTCTCTCTCTCTCTCTCTCTCTCTCTCTCTCTCTCTCTCTCTCTCTCTCTCTCTCTCTCTCTCTCTCTCTCTCTCTCTCTCTCTCTCTCTCTCTCTCTCTCTCTCTCTCTCTCTCTCTCTCTCTCTCTCTCTCTCTCTCTCTCTCTCTCTCTCTCTCTCTCTCTCTCTCTCTCTCTCTCTCTCTCTCTCTCTCTCTCTCTCTCTCTCTCTCTCTCTCTCTCTCTCTCTCTCTCTCTCTCTCTCTCTCTCTCTCTCTCTCTCTCTCTCTCTCTCTCTCTCTCTCTCTCTCTCTCTCTCTCTCTCTCTCTCTCTCTCTCTCTCTCTCTCTCTCTCTCTCTCTCTCTCTCTCTCTCTCTCTCTCTCTCTCTCTCTCTCTCTCTCTCTCTCTCTCTCTCTCTCTCTCTCTCTCTCTCTCTCTCTCTCTCTCTCTCTCTCTCTCTCTCTCTCTCTCTCTCTCTCTCTCTCTCTCTCTCTCTCTCTCTCTCTCTCTCTCTCTCTCTCTCTCTCTCTCTCTCTCTCTCTCTCTCTCTCTCTCTCTCTCTCTCTCTCTCTCTCTCTCTCTCTCTCTCTCTCTCTCTCTCTCTCTCTCTCTCTCTCTCTCTCTCTCTCTCTCTCTCTCCCTCTCTCTCTCTCTCTCTCTCTCTCTCTCTCTCTCTCTCTCTCTCTCTCTCTCTCTCTCTCTCTCTCTCTCTCTCTCTCTCTCTCTCTCTCTCTCTCTCTCTCTCTCTCTCTCCCCTCTCTCTCTCTCTCTCTCTCTCTCTCTCTCTCTCTCCTCTCTCTCTCTCTCTCTCTCTCTCTCTCTCTCTCTCTCTCTCTGGTGTGTCAGTGGACATGTAATAAGAGATGAAAAGGCTGATGGAAAAACAGTGTGTCGAGTGCTTTTAGTTTCTCACTAATCGGGAAACAAACAAGACTAGACCCAAGACGAACTAGGGGGACAGAGTGGGGGTTGACATAAACGACAGGGAAAGTTAGGGTCTGGGTTTTGTGGCTAGTGGGACCGTTAAAGGTGTAAACCAGTTACTCCGGAATGAATGCCAAGATTAGCTAGTTTTAGCACGGGTGTTGACGTGCTCTTTTGAATTTCCTTGACTTTTTCTTGTTTTATACTAGTACCCTTGACAGAGACACGTTTGCTCATTCGCACGCATGCATGCATACACGCACGCGCGAGTGCGCACACATACACACACACACGCGCGCGCGCACACCACAAAGTACATCTATCTCTCTCTCTCTCTCTCTCTCTCTCTCTCTCTCTCTCTCTCTCTCTCTCTCTCTCTCTCTCTCTCTGTCTGTCTGTCTGTCTCTCTCTCTCTCTCTCTCTCTCTCTCTCTCTCTCTCTCTCTCTCTCTCTCTCTCTCTCTCTCTCTCTCTCTCTCTCTCTCTCCTATAATAAAGTTTTCCAGTGTCCAGTGTCCTAACAATCCCCTCTGTTGGTCGGTCTTTTGAATCCTCTCTCTCACTCTTTCTTTCTGACTCTCTTTCTCTGTATGGATGTGTGTGTGTGTGTTTGTCTGTCTGACGGTCTGTGTGGGTGCAAAATGAAATGTACTGAGAGAGATAGAGACTGACAGACAGACAGAAGACAGAGGCTGAGACAGACACATAGACAGACAGACACTAAAGCCAGAGGGTATAGGCTAGTGTAAAAAGACGATTTTGACTTCATTAGAATACGTATGTTTACTATCGGTACTTTGCGGAAATCCCCACTCCCACCCCATCATCTCCTGTGGGTGATGAGAGGTTGTGTGGCTAGGAGATAATGAATGACTAACAAATGGAGAAAGATGGGTCTGTCGCGGAGATAAGGTTATCTTCATCGACAAACAATTTAGTGATGTAAATGACCTGACGTGTCCCCTTTGGGATGTTGTGGTTTTTGTCACGGCTGTGTTTGCGTTTCGAGGCGGTTGTCTGCTGTTTATTCGTGTTTGTACGGATGGTGGACTCTAAAAAATAATGTAGTCTATTCAGAAGTTGCCTGTTTATTCTTAGCGTTGACTTGTTGACTGTTTGTTTTCAAAACGCGAGCAAAAATTAAAGATTTTTTAAGTGCCTGGCAAATGAATGTGTCTGTGCATGTTACTGGAGTTGGGAATCGTTTTACATTTAAAATGTAATAACTAAATCCAGTCGAACAGTGGTATGAAGGAAACGACAGGCGCAGCTTTAGTTTGCTTGAAACAAACAGGGGTTAACCCCAAACTCTCTCTCTCTCTCTCTCTCTCTCTCTCTCTCTCTCTCTCTCTCTCTCTCTCTCTCTCTCTCTCTCTCTCTCTCTCTCTCTCTCTCTCTCTCTCTCTCTCCTCTCTCTCTCTCTCCACACCCTGCCATACAATTTTGAAATGTAAAGATTGTGTTTACAGCAATCTCGACAACTGAAGTGTACAGTATCAGTTCATTTATATATTTATAATTTTTTTATAAAGTAATAATTTACAAGAGTTATACATTTACTCCGGAATCGCAATCAAAGATCTTGTAGTCTACCTAGAGGCTTTTTGTCGCAATGATGCTTGATAATAAAATAAAAAATTAAATGTCTTTCTATCAGATGTGTAATTAAAGTAGGGGTGGGGTTTGGAAGTGGGTGGTTGGCCCTAGTAGCAAAATTAATTTCCAGTACTTACAGAAAGTGGCTTAACGAGAATTTGATACAGGCTATACAGTGAATTTTCGCAACAATTTGCCTCATCACCAGGGCACCAAAGGTGAACACTAAAGTCTTGATAGTTGGTGGGAGAGAGAGAGAGAGAGAGAGAGAGAGAGAGAGAGAGAGAGAGAGAGAGAGAGAGAGAGAGAGAGAGAGAGAGAGAGAGAGAGAGAGAGAGTTTGGGAGTAGTTTTTCAGGATAACTGTAGATGGGATGAGCATATTCGAACTTTAGCTAATAAAGTAAACATGTTGATTGCTTGTCTCAGAAACTACAAATATAGACTAAGCCGTAAAGCTCTAGAAACTATGTATAAATCTTTTGTTCTACCAAGTTTTGACTATGCAGATATTTTATGGGACAACTGTACAGACACACAAGCAAATTCACTAGAAACTTTACGTTTGGAAGCGCTTCGTACCATTACAGGAGGAGTAAGGGGAACTAGTCATGCAAAACTGTATAAAGAATCAGGCTTTTGCTCACTAAAAGAAAGACGAAGAAGACACAAATTAATTCAGTTTCACAAAATAGTCAATGGCAAATGCCCTCAATATTTACAAGATCTTCTCCCTTCCTTAGTATCCGAGGAAAACCCCTACCATAGACGCCGACCATTAGATAGAAGAGTACCACGATCCAAAACCGAACTACATAAAAATTCCTTTCTCCCTAGCACTACAAACTTATGGAATAATCTTCCAGATACTATTAAAACACTCGATTCTATTAGTCAGTTCAAACGTTATTTATCTCTTACAGATGTCACAGTCCCCCCTTACTATTATGTAGGATCCAGACAGAATCAAGTTAACCATTGTAGACTACGTTTAGGAATGAGCAATATTAACGGTGACTTGTACAACAGACACTTATTAAATAACCCCAAATGTGCATGTGGCCGCAATACAGAAGATGCTGAACATTACCTGATGCAGTGTAGACATTATGCTGCTGAAAGAATAAACACGATCTCAACACTTAACCCATGCATCACTAACACCTACACCCTACTCTTTGGCGATCAAAGTTTATCAGTGTCAGAAAACGAACAAATATTCAAAACCGTGCAGCAGTTTATAGAGCTAAGTAAAAGGCTATAAAATTCAAACCCCTGCTTCCTTTCCAGCTCTTGCATCCTTACCAGTTCATGTTCTCATCTAATATTTTAACTCAGTTAGTTGGTGTATCTCTGTTTTCATCTTGGCGTCTTTTCATGTAATCCTAATGTCATCATCGTGTCCTATTTCGTTTTATTGCGACGTGGGGTTGGAGTTCTGGTCTGCAGAGTGGTGTGAGGTGGAACTCACTCTCTCTCTCTCTCTCTCTCTCTCTCTCTCTCTCTCTCTCTCTCTCTCTCTCTCTCTCTCTCTCTCTCTCTCTCTCTCTCTCTCTCTCTCTCTCTCTCTCTCTCTCACTCACTCTCTCTCGCTCTCTCTCTCTCTCTCTCTCTCTCTCTCTCTCTCTCTCTCTCTCTCTCCCTCTCTCTCTCTCTCTCTCCCCCTCTCTCTCTCTCCCCCTCTCTCTCGCTCTCTCCCTCTATCTCTCTCTCTCTCCCCCTCTCTCTCTTATCATTTTTTGGGGTCGATTTTGCTCCTTTTGACTATTGCTATGTCCATTGTTCGTTTGGTTTGTTTGTGACTTTCTTTTCAAAAATATATTGCTTGTATTTCCTGGTAAAATTCCGCCAATGTTTATACTGTGTAATTCGTTTTGAACTGAGCCCGCCATAAGCGCTGCTTGTTGTTGCTTCAGTTATGTCATAGTTGTTGTTCATGTTGATTTGGAAAATAAAACATTTAAACCACAGAGAGAGAGAGAGTTACGTAGAGTAGTTACATGGATTAGTAGGTACTTTTTGTACAGAAAAACTAGACAGCAAAAGAAAGAAGGAGAGAGATCGAAGGGGGTGGGGTGGGGGTAGAGTGGGATGGGGAATGGTTCAATTTTGAGGGAATGGGGAGTTGAGGATTGCTACATGTTTTGGGGGTCAAATAGCAGCAGTGGTATATGGGTTGTTGCATCATCAGCCTGTGTAAAAAAGAAAATAGTGAAAATAGACTAAGACAGCTTTCGTACTGTAGTAAAGAGTTGTAGTTTTGCCAATTACATCTCAGCATGTCTCCTACTATACTAGCAATGGGCTGTCATACTGGGTTTGTTGTAGACACATGTCGTTTCGAAATACATTCCTTCCTATGTATGTGGTATTTTTGTAGCTGTAAAGGGTTGAGGGAGCTTTGGGTTTTTTTGTATCCTTATCTTCCGTTCCCTCTACCTTTACCTTCCCACGCGTTTTGCTATTACATATTTTGTATTGTGTGACTGTACAATAACTGGATAATGTTGATTTTGTAAACTCTGGCTTCAAAGAAAGACGGTCATTTCTAGCATTGGTAGGGCTATAGATGTGAAACATCACGGTCCAAGACCAAGACGCATGCGAGAGTCAGAACCAACAATGTAATGCCAGTTGTAACACCGCCATCATCGCAGATATAATGGCTGCGCTCGGAACAGAAAATGTGTTTAATTGTTCATTTGTCTGGAATTCATCGTTTGTCTTTCAGCAATTCACACTTAAATCAAAGCTGGACAGACACAGACAGTTATTAGCTGAACGCATACTTTTTAAAAAAAATTGTATTGACAGATGATTGTGTTTCTGTTAAATTATATGTTCTTTTAAAAACAAGTTCACCCATGGTAAAACAGATTTGTAGCTATGATTTGTGCGCTACAGAAAGGTACAGAAAGGGAATAACTGAGTCACATTTTGTATATCCTACCCATATGACCCTCAAAATGAGGGGTTTCCTAATGGGTTCACACCCGGCTTGACGTGAAAGAGAACAGTAGGCCTTGGGCGGAGAACAAGCCCCGTCTGTAAAAGGCCAAGGTGCTGTACAGGAGCTAATTTATTGTTAGCACGCGAACATTATCATAGGCAATGCGCCGGTCGGAACGAGATAAGTCTTCCGCGGCGTTCATCGAATGAGAAATTGGCCTGCATGGTCTTTGAATCACGCACCATCAGTCAAGCGCACCAACATTCCCCAGGACGTAAGGGTGGGAAACAGTTTGCTTATGGATATTGTTTTTATGTAAAGATGATTGGAAGTGTGTGCAAGTGAGGTGCGTTTACTCTCATAGTGTATTTAAACCGGTTCGTGGATCTACTATGTCATTCTTGAGAGAGAGAGAGAGTACAATAAATTAATGATCTGTTGATCAGACATCACATAAAGCATTCCATACCATGTTATCTGAAGAATGTTTTTTAATGTGGCCGAACTATGACATTGATTTTAACAATGTAAAACAGCTTCTGCTTGGTGGGATAACTGCCAAATAGGTCTGTCTACCCACCGATTGAAATAGTGAGGCTTGGAGAGGAAATAATAGAAATGAACAAAGAGAGGGAACTCTCCGTTAGTTAGATCCATTGTACCAAAATTGCTTACGAAACCCATCGCCTAGCACTATATGAATAAATAAAGAGTCAAAGGGAAGCAAACCCGACATCATCCCGGCAACGGTGATGGGTGTCGTAAGCCATTTTGGTAGAGGGGAGCTAACTAACGGAGAGTTGCATCCCTTTGTTCAATTCTAACCACAGTTTCTTTTAGCCTGTGGTCTACCTACCATGACGGTACAGTCTTGGCTCGACAATGAACATTACTCAAGGACTAGCAGTCTCGTGACACATGATGAGTTGTACACACGATCAGATTGTACACACTTCCAATTTTTTTTTTGGCGGAGAGGATGTTAAATACAGTGGTGGGTTGCCGTGGGAGGCAGCTAGGGACCCACCAACGTTTTAGCGTTTAATGAGGCATCGCTAAATACCACAGTAAACACATACCCGTGCCCGCCATACCGTACGCTCTCTGCCTCCAGGCACATGCCTGGACACAGAAACCAGTCCCATTATTGGAACAATCAAAGGACCGTCGCGGTCAACGGTAGCCTATTCTCCAACAGGTTCAACGGTAGCCTATTCTCCAACCGATTCAACGGTAGCCTATTCTCCAACAGGTTCAACGGTTGCCTATTCTCCAACATGTTCAACGATAGCCTATCCTCCAACATGTTCAACGGTAGCCTATTCTCCAACAGGTTCAACGGTAGCCTATTCTCCAACCGATTCAACGGTAGCCTATTCTCCAACAGGTTCAACGGTTGCCTATTCTCCAACATGTTCAACGATAGCCTATCCTCCAACATGTTCAACGGTAGCCTATTCTCCAACAGGTTCAACGGTAGCCTATTCTCCAACCGATTCAACGGTAGCCTATTCTCCAACAGGTTCAACGGTTGCCTATTCTCCAACATGTTCAACGGTAGCCTATCCTCCAACAGGTTCAACGGTAGCCTATTATCCAACAGGTTCAACTTCAACTTCAAAGAACTTTATTGTCTCAAGACTGAGAAATTAAATTGTGGCAACGCCTGCGATTCAATCACATGAAAACACAACATTTATGAGATCTCGAAAGCATGCAAAACAGCATAAAAGAAAATAGTATGCAGAATCAAACACAGTAAATCGATCAAATCATTTCCAGACATTCTAAGATACAAACACTACATACAACATGCGCGATATCAACATAGTTCCCACATATGCTAAGATAACAGTACAGAAAAACATTCAAATATAAAAACTAGCCGGCAGTACATTAAGATAATAGATAATACAAGATTAAATATAAACATTATACATACATTAAGATATACAAGATTAAATATAATCAAGTATACATACATTAAAATAATACAGGATTAAATATAAACATTTGTTAGATACATACGCGTGTATATATACACACATGCGCGCGCGCGCACACATACACAAGGACCCCCCCCCCCACACACACACACACACATGTATACACACACACATGTACACACACACACACACACACACACACACACACACACACACACACACACACACACGCACGCACGTGCACGCACGCACGTGCACGCACACACACACACACACACACACACACACACACACACACACACACACACACACACACACACACACACACACACACACACACACACACACACACACACACACACACACTCTGTAAAATTCAGTAGTGGGAATACAAATAGACTGGAAACAACTGTAAGAGAAGAATGCAATGATGTAAGAGAAGTGTTCATTTGTTCAGCATAGAAATTGACATTGGAATAAAACTGTTCTTGCATCTGACAGTCTTGAGTTTTGGAGTCCGGTAGCGTCTACCAGAAGGCAGAAGCGTGAAGCATTTGCTGAGCCCATGACTGCAGTCACTCGCAATCATTCGTCCTTTTCCTTTCACTCGCCGCTCATACAGCACATTCATACTCTCCTGTCTCACACCCACAATCTTACCAGAAACATTCACTACCTTATTCAACACATTCTTACTCTTAACGCTCAAACTACCAAACCAACACATAAAGGAAAAGGTTAAAATAGATTCAATAAAACATCTATCGGTAGCCTATCCTCCAACAGGTTCAACGGTAGCCTATTCTCCAACAGGTTCAACGGTTGCCTATTCTCCAACAGGTTCAACGATAACCTATTCTCCAACAGATCAACGCCATCAACGGTAGCCTATTCTCCAACAGGTTCAACGATAGCCTATTCTCCAACAGGTTCAACGGTAGCCTATCCTCCAACAGATCAACGCCATCAACGGTAGCCTATTCTCCAACAGGTTCAACGATAGCCTATTCTCCAACAGGTTCAACGGTAGCTTATCCTCCAACAGGTTCAACGGTAGCCTGTCCTCCAACAGGTTCAACGGTAGCCTATTCTCCAACAGGTTCAACGGTAGCTTATCCTCCAACAGGTTCAACGGTAGCCTGTCCTCCAACAGGTTCAACGGTAGCCTATTCTCCAACAGGTTCAACGGTAGCCTATTCTCCAACAGGTTCAACGGTAGCCTATTCTCCAACAGGTTCAACGGTAGCCTATTCTCCAACAGGTTCAACGGTAGCCTATTCTCCAACAGGTTCAACGGTAGCCTATTCTCCAACAGGTTCAACGGTAGCCTATTCTCCAACAGGTTCAACGGTAGCCTATTCTCCAACAGGTTCAACGATAGCCTATTATCCAACAGGTTCAACGATAGCCTATTCTCCAACAGGTTCAACGGTAGCCTATTCTCCAACAGGTTCAACGATAGCCTATTATCCAACAGGTTCAACGATAGCCTATTCTCCAACAGGTTCAACGGTTGCCTATTCTCCAACAGGTTCAACGATAGCCTATTCTCCAACAGGGATGTAGGAAAACGGGTGTAAACTTAGTCAGGGAAATATTTACCCTATTTCACGGACTATAAAGCGAATCATGTTATTTACCTAATTAGGCGCATCCCCCAAATTGTACACGATTTTGTTCCAACACTTTCTAATTGTATGTCTATTATAAGGTGCAGGGGTCTCAGAATGGAGGAAAAAGTATTGCCTTATTGCCCATAAAATAATGGTAACTGACATTGTGCAAACCTCCAGTGAGAAGTCAGCTTGTCTTGTCCAAGTTATTTCGCTTTGTCTGACTGGTAGGCGAACGCTTGTGCGCGTTTGTGTGTGCGTGCATGTGTTTGCGCACGCATGCATCTGTTATGCCCTCACAGAAAACGAAAGAAAAGGCTTTAAAATGGGGGAAAAGGTAAAACGTTAAAAAGTTAAAAACCACACACACGCACTCGCACGCTCTCACATACACGCGCGCGTGTACACACACATACGCGCGCGCAAGCACAAGACATACGTGACAGTCTATTAAATTAAAAGGGGCTTCTACGCTGAATGCAGTCTCAGGGAAGGGGTCAGAAAGGGGTGTTTTGCGAAAAGGGGACAATGGGTTACCTCTTTGAAAACCTTACTGAAGGCGTCAGTGACCTGACGGTGTAGGCAGGCGGAAATGACATCCACACACAAAGAATCTTCCCCGGCGACGGACGTGGAAGTTTTCTTGTTATTTTTTTTGGGGGGGAGGTTTTTTTTAATTTTCTGACGATCGACGCAACACAAGAGGTAGTGGACCACATACTATATTTTCCATTAATTAACGAACGTCTCCAGAATTCTGTTATATTTTTCCGGTGCACTCAATTGCGCCGCTTTTCCGTAATCAATTGCGCCGATTATATTATTTAGGGCCCTATTGTATTATGTAACACTGAGACCATGTTTAAAAAAATAAACTGCACAAACGGATGTTTTGGTTTATCGAAGTGCCACATAACACAATCCCATTCACTAAGTATAATACGGAGTTCTGTATGGGATATTAACTTCAGGGGTCGACCTGGGGTGGATGAAAGGAAGTCGGTGCAAGAAGTATTGGTGTTTTTTTTAGTTACAAGTGCATGGAAGATTGAAAAGAAAAGCAGGTGGAAAATCCAAAATGGGGCGGTGGATGAGGGGGGGGGGGGGGGGTAAAGAGGAGGAGAATGAATAGAAGAAAAAAAGCTTCAAAATCTTTGATGGAAGGTCCAAAACGATAAGTATTTTTTTAGTTTCTCTTACCATATATACTGTCCCCCCAAAATACGCATAACTTGTAGGCCTAGTCAAAGTTTCATCTTAATTTCAAAACTTAACAGAAAATCACACAATGCGAATTTCTTTTTCAAATTCGACATGGTGATAGCTGAATGTATGGAGAGTTCATGTTTATCCTCAAGTCATTCAGTCAGTTGATATCCTTGGGTGTGAGGGCTGTCGAAACAGTAGGGTGTGACCGCCTTGAACAGCAACAAGTGCCTGGGACACCATCGGCATGGGACTCGATCAGACGACGAATGTCTTGCTGTGGGATGATGTTCCACTCCTCCTGCTGTGCATTCAACAACTCGCGTTGATTCACTGGCACATCTTCTTGGCTATCCACGCGTCTATCCAGTTCATGCCAAATGTGTTCTTTGGAGTTCATGTCTGATGATATGGTTGGCCAGAGAATTTCGTGGAGGTGATTGTCGGTGAGCAACTGGGTGCCGAGTCGCACAGTATGAGTGAGGTCCGAGCCTTGTCCTGCAGGAATACAGAATTAAGGTCGCGCAGAAGAGACAGGACGTGTGGACACAGAATGTCCTTAGGTATCGCTCTGCAGTTAGGCTCCCTTGCACCAGCACTAAGGGATTCCCTTTCGTAGACATTTGCGAACGAGTTGTTAACTCTGTGTTCACGAAACTGCATGAAATTCTATCCATGCATGGCACGTGGGCATGAAAAAAAATCGCTTTTTTGACATTTTAGGCACTGTATGCGCATGAGCAGAGAGAAACACTGACAACGAGCACGACAAGGACCACTGGGTGAACATTTCCAATAGTTAGGTGGATATGCGTGCAGCAATACAATGACGGAAACGACATTTGAAAAAGTATGCGTTTCTTTTTTTGGACAGTATAGTATGGGGGTAGGGAAGGGGAGAAGAGGACACTGATTTCGTCCGTGTTATATCCCGCTGTGTTGCCTATCAGATTGTGTTACTTACCTTTTGAAAGTGTGAGATGAGTTTTGGTGTTAAAAGATAATATGTGAGGAAAAGGAGTGGGGGTAATGAAGGTACAAAAAAAAGCATACATACCCAGGATACGCTTGAAGACTTCTTTTCAGACTTTATGGAGTCCTCTGTGTGTGTGTGTGTGTGTGTGTGTGTGTGTGTGTGTGTGTGTCTGTCTGTCTGTCTGTCTGTCTGTCTGTCTGTCTGTCTGTCTGTCTGTCTGTCAGTGTGTGTCTGTGTGTGTGACTTTGTGTGTGCGTGCGCGCGCGTGGTGCTTGCATATGTGTCTCTGTGTGTATAGGGGGGGGGGGGGGGATCTAGATGATGGTACCACTGGTGTGCTAATTCAATATAAGTGTGTTTGAAAATAGGCCTGTGAATTTTAAACATGACGAGTTTTGTTGGTTTTCGTGAAGGCAGCTGCGATGGCTTTTCAGGATCATTAGGGGGGGGGGGGGGGGGGGGGGGGGATAAAGCAACATATATATTATGTATATCTACTGGACCACTGGTCATTCCTCTCGTAACATAACTTGGTCAGTTGTTCTGGGACTATGTGTGTATGCCTGTCTGTGACGTAAGTGTCCCGCGCGACCCGCTTTCTTTATTTCTTATCTACACCCCCCCCCCCCCTTCTCCCCTCCCCCCCCCTCTCTTTTTCATGTCTCGACCAGCCGCCACGTTAATTGCCCGGCCGCTTCAAAGAGAACGCCGAGTAAGGGCGTTGGCTGTTTGAAGTTAGATTTGTCTCCCCGGTCAGCACAGCACGTACCACCTACCGAGGTTATCTCCCTTCACCCCCCCCCCCTGTTATCTACCGTCTCATCACGAGATAGTGATATCCACGGTCAATTCCCTTTGAAGACGGTTTTGCCTTTCCGAGCACGAGAAGGATTTGAATGTCGGCACGTGATAAGGATGTAATAGGCGCGTGATTGTTCTGTACACTCTGAACATCATCTTGTGACGTGTCGACTGCGATAAACCAATGACAGGCTTTCATTGTTTGAAAGTGAAGGCTATAATTGGCGTAGTGAGAAAAAGTTTTTCACACAAGACGCTGAAACTGACTAGAGCAACACCTCTCCCAGCCAGAATAGCCCACCTAGTAAGTCTTATTGATGACTGGTGATTGAGACTGGTTGTTTGTTTGACCCTAGTTTTGATCTAGATCCTATGTTCAATGATGAATAAGGAGTAGATAGATATGTTATAGAAAAGAAGTGGTAAACATTCTATTCTATTTATGTGCACTGATTATTTGTGTGTGTGTGTGTTTTTGACTTGAACACTTTTGGTACCAGAACCGGAGTTTATGCCTACTAACCCTTTTGTCTATTTTTAGTAGGAAACCTATGGGCCGCAATCTTGCACTTTATGATACCATTCCTTTCCAGGTGTTGGATGGAGAGTGATGATGGATTGATCACCTTTTATGTTTTACTGATCTCAGTTTGTTAACTGAAATTCAGTTTATTGATTAACTAGTGCTATTGTACAAGGGAAGCCTTCTAGCCGGTTGGGATTCACTAATGCCCTGCCGACTGAAGCCCCTTGTCTCTAAGCCATAGAGATCTACATCCACCTTCTCCTGTGATTATCAGCAGGGCATCGTGGGCCGGACGATCATCCCGGACTCCACCAAGCACCAAGACGGGTCCGTCGCCAAGACGACCCGCACCCAGAATCCGCGAGGAGACCACGCTTGAACCGTGCCATCCCGCGAAGCCGTAACCGGAACGACTGGGAGCTACTCTCATCTGACGAGCAAGCCCAGCCAACCCAGCACTCGCCGATCACCACGGAGGAACTTGAAACAGCTAAGTCCACCGGACTGCGCCAATCATTTGAACTTTCCTACGGACACTGAAGATAATTAGTAACCCTTCCGGCATGGGGCGAACCTTATAGAAAGACAAAAGTCTTGTGAATCCTTTCGGATTTCATTGTTTTTTCATATCCATATTTTGTTTTGGCGCCATTGAGCTGCTTTATTATTATTGTTGCATAATCTTATGCAGATTTTGGGAGTAAATAAAATACAAGTGTCAAATAATCCTGAACCCTTTGGTCAGACTGATGAGAGTGGGAGTCTTGTAATTTCATGTAAAACCCTACTTCTCTCTGTCTGCCATTTAGAGCAATTCAACCACTTGTATTTCTTACAACCATACGAGCCAGAACCCGGGCACAAATATAAATTTATTAGATGAAAAGGGGCCGGGAAAGTTGCTCATCTCCCATACCCTAGAGAAGTGGGCTAAAGGCAAATTTTCTAAAGTCTTCCCTAGGGACTTAGCCTTTTAACCCATTACCTCGTCACACTGTCTGTCGTTTCCGACTATGACTTCCAGACAGCAGAGGAGGTAGCTGCTATTCTGGAGTGCCAGGCTAAGATTTGTTTATGGTGGAGATACCGTGACCAGGGTAGTACAACCCCACTCTAAGTCAAAAGGACTTGAACACAGCTGACAATAAAGAAGGTCCCCAAAAGCCAATTAAAAATCCTTTGGGTTGCAGCTCTAATGCAGTGTGTTGTCTGTTATTGTTAAGGTTTCATCAAGCAGCAATGCCAGCATGTGGACATTCCTAAGATAAAGGATCCTCATCGTGCATTGGATTGAATCCTTACCCATGAAGCGTGCAATGTGATGGACACCGATAGGCCATGTCGCTATTACTTAAAAAATCTCATCATTTTAATTTTTTGCCTTTTACATTTCCCCCTCTTTTTTTGTGCCCACATGGCTTCTGCCTTGGAAGCCGAACCCCCAGTTTCATACCTTCAATCTGTCGTCTTTTCAGGAAAGGATAAACACTCCAGTTGAAGTTGGAAAGTCACTCAGAGCGACAGGGCGAAGGCGGAAGCAAGTTTCTTCATGAAAGCTTTAAGTTCGTGTTTTGATTGACCACTACCGTTTGGTATTACCGTTGACCGCAAAGTTGGTAATACGGCTTACTTCAGCCGAAAGCCTATTGTGGATCCATGGAGCAGGCCCTCCCCCTGGACTCCCTTCAGTTTACACAGCTTTAGGAGCTAAGATTCTTTGATGTTGCCTGTTGGCGTTTTTGTTTGGGGGGTAGTATTATGTTTGTTAACGTGCTCAATGAATTCGTAACCCCCTTATTTCGGAACCATAGGATTTAGAGGACCTGTGGAGGCGAGGGCTCGTTGTTGTTATTCAAGACCTTTTCTGGTTCGTTTGCTACGTTCTTGTGCTTTAAAGACCAGCCCCCCCCCCCCCCCCTCCCCCCCCCCCCCCCCCCCCCCTCCCTTTTTATTATTTTATTTTTTGTTTGGCTTGCTCTGAGGCTTTGATTTCTCCTCCTTTCTTTTATGGCTACTTACCACTGAAGTTAAAAAGAACGTCTGTTGGTGTTAATGTCAAAATGGGATACGAGGAGACTAAGAGTGGATAAGGAAGGAGAGCGTGTGAAAGAAACTTTGGCAATTTTAGTAAAGGCGATCAGTTAGGATTTTAAGGATCTGGTCACGATGAAATTGTTGACTTAATGGCTTTTTTTTTTACCCCCCCCCCCCCCCACCACCACCACCACCACCACCACCACCTCCTCCTCTGCTCATCGCATTTCTATCCCATATTTACTTGAACTTCTGGCGTTTATTTTAATTAGCTCAACGCGACGAGGGTGGCGAAAATGGTGTTTTTCGTCCTCTTGGTCTGAATCAGACACATATGGGACATTTGTAAATACAAATATGGTGGGAACAATACTGGAGGCAATGCCCGGAGGCAGTACGAAACCAGCAAAGTCTCGATTTTTTAAAATCAATACAGATAGCTGTAGCGGTGACCACGCCTCGGTTAAACCTCATCGGCTATGGCACCGCCACAAGTTTTTGATCTGATAGTACTCTCAACGATTAAGAGTGATTAATTAGCTCAAGAGCCTCCACAGTCATTTTATAGGTTTCAGACTGTACATTTCTAACACAGCAATATATTCTTCTTCATTGTATTCCCTTGTTATACTCCCAGTGCTAAAGAAAACAACAACAAAACAGAAGTACATTGAGATGCGAACTAGAGACTGTGTTTATCTGTCTCTGTGTGCGTGTGTCTTGACTCTGTGTGCATGTGAACGGATTTTATATTCCAGTTAAACATGTACCTCGAATAGAATAGCTAATTCTGCTAAGGTCAGGAGGAAGTTTTTACAAGAATTAAAAAAAGAATCATTGCAGCTGAGGAAAAACCCCAGAGAATCTAGCGTTCTTATCTACACTTTTTTGATCGTTTGAAGTCTATACTTTTTTTTTACTGTTTCATATTATAATGTAGGCAACTAAGTCAGGGGAGGTGGGATGGAGGCAAGGGTGATTGTGTGAAGGTGGTGAATACAAGAGAAGGGGGGGGGGGGCTAAGATGGATGATGGCCAAAATAATGAAATCTGGGCCGCGTGAAGAGTCACGTCTGTGGCTGTGGGCAGACTGGCGCTTTGTGGAGATGGCGGTTTATCATCAGGGTCATCTGACTGCTGGATCCTGCCGGTAGGGGAGGGATGGATGGATTAAATGATGAGAAGGGAAGAGAGAGAGAGAGACAGAGACAGAGACAGAGAGAGAGAGTCTTTACGGTCCGTAAGGCCTGATCACAATCTCTTCAGGTCTGTGAAACTGCAGGTACCACTGTATGATCTCTCTCTCTCTCTCTC
>CM065682.1:40794965-40817465 GCA_017654935.2 Phymorhynchus buccinoides | reverse complement strand
ACTTCATTTCTCTAAGGTGTTTTTTTCCTTCCTATTTCCAATTTTGTGGTGTTTATTGTCTTTTGTGTAGGATGAGATCAGTGGCTCTGGGTCAGGCAATGTGGTTATAGAGCAGCCCACTGTTCCAACTTTGACACCTCAACCTAGTGTGAGTATCCTTGTATCATATGTGTGTGTGTGTGTGTGTGTGTGTGTGTGTGTGTGTGTGTTTCAACATTGACACCATCACCTCACCCAGTGTGAGTCTCTCTCTCTCTCTCTCTCTCTCTCTCTCTCTCTCTCTCTCTCTCTCTCTCTCTCTCTCTCTCTCTCTCTCTCTCTCTCTCTCTCTCTCTCTCTCTCTCTCAGCATGCATGTATATGTGCATTTGTGATGTACCTGTGGTGTGGTTGCTTTGTTTGCATGTACATCTGTCAGTCTGCTTCATTGTGTCTGTCTGTCTGTCTGTCTTTCTCCCATTTTCCTCCCTCCTTGTCTTTTTAACTCTCCTCTTCTTTTTCTTTAATTTCTTTGTTTTTCCCTCTGTCCTCCATATTTTGCTTCCTCGTCAGTGCTCCTCACTCTGCCTGTCCATCTGTGTGTGTGTGTGTGTGTGTGTGTGTGTGCGCACATGCGCATGTGTGTGTGTATACATACATACGTGCATATTCACACAGTTCTTTTCATTCAGTGTTTCACCTCATAGGTAACCACTTGAACCCATTTCTAACTTCCCTTGAATCAAAATCAAACAGGATTAGGCAATGCCCTGTTTACCCAAAGCTTTTGATATATTTCTCAGTTTGCTGAATTACAGTCTGCTTCTTTTTCTTCTTTTTTTCAAGCCTCTTACTCCTTCCATTTCACTTTACTCTTCTTGCTCATACAAATTCTAAACTGTATTTTCCACCTTTGGCCCTTTGACCCACATGTTTTGAAGCAGTATCTTATTTCAATCCAGTTTTTCAGCTTTCTTTGTGCATATATATATGATTGGTCTTTGTCTGTGGGTGTGCATACTTCAAGCTTGATTAATGCAGTGTGTGTGTGTGCGTGTGCATGCGTGCGTGTGTGCATGCATGCATGCGTACATGCGTGTGCATGCATACATATGTTTTTAAAAGACAGAAAGTGATATTCTTTTTGTAAGTGTGAGTATTGATTGAATGATTTATTCATTTAGACAATTTTAATTATAGAACACTTAACCTTAAAGCTCTAAGCGCTAGAGTATTGTGAATCATCGATGTGAAACTGAAAATATGGTTGTTTAAAAGCTTAGTGACCATACAAATTTGCATGAAAAGAGTTTGAAAGGAGAGTTGATTATTGTACATTTGGACAAGGACATTTTATCTTTTGAAAACAGATGGATTGTTATTTTTTTATGCTAAATAATTTGGTCTATAAAGCTGGCTCCACATTCTGGACAAACTTATGCATAGACATCGTCTTGTTTGTTATCCACTGTGATGATAATAAAACGTGGTAGTATTTTGCCTGCAGGAGAGGCCAGGGGTGCAGTCAAAAGGAGTGAAGGGAGATAGGGGTCTTCAGGGCATAAAGGGAGACAAAGGAGACAAGGGTCCCCGTGGTTTCCCTGGCCTCACCCACCCCCCACCCATCACCCCTCCTCCTCCCGACATTGAGCTGCTTCGAGGGCACAAAGGTCAGTTACAAAGATTAATGCTGTTAGATTTTAACCCTTTCGCTTCCAGCCATTTTTCAGCCAAAAAATACCATTAAACTTAACTGGGTAGAGAAAATAAAATATCTGCAATATTGCAAATTCCTCTGTGACATATATATATAACATAAGGTCTATCCTTACCTCCCAAAATTAAGAAAATTGGTTCTTTGGATAACAGGCCTTGATTTGATGCCTTTTAGTGACTTGGGTGTTTAAACCATTGTAGTGCTAAAATGCGACATTGGCGGTGAAAGGGTTGAAATCTAGTCTTGTGTCATTTAAGGTTTTGAAAAGAAAGAAACAAAAAAAAACCTAAAATGTGGGAAGGATCTTATGTTGCATATTAATGACTCGGTAGTTGATCCAATGGACTGGATGCACGCATGCTCCCAACTGGTAAGGAAGACAGTGAAGAAGCTTCGTGTAGCAGTCAAATATATAAATTAACGGACTGTATTTATTAAATATACACACCCCTCTCTCTCTCTCTCTCTCTCTCTCTCTCTCTCTCTCTCTCTCTCTCTCTCTCTCTCTCTCTCTCTCTCTCTCTCTCTCTCTCTCTCTCTCTCTCTCCCCTCTCTCGTTCCCTCTCTCTCTCCTTCTCCCTCTCATCTTTATTATCATCATTAGGTCTGTGATTCCTTTCATGCTTCTTTTACCACACACATACAAAAGAATGCTGAGTTGTGTGTGCCAGGGCCTGCCATGGCAGGGCCTGCCCAGTGAAGAAGGAATGCTGACTCTCTGTTGTCCAGTTCTCCATAGAGTTTCTTTGTACCACAAAATATGCTAATTTCTGAGTAGTGTGTGTGCAGGAGACCAGGGCCTGCCTGGAGAGTGAAGAATACAGACTCTCTGTTGTCCAGTTCTCCATAGAGTTTCTTTGTACCACAACATATGCTAATTTCTAAGTAGTGTGTGTGTGCAGGAGACCAAGGCCTGCCTGGAGAGTGAAGAATGCAGACTCTCTGTTGTCCAGTTCTCCATAGAGTTTCTTTGTACCACAACATATGCTAATTTCTGAGTAGTATGTGTGCAGAAGACCAGGGCCTGCCTGGAGAGTGAAGAATACAGACTCTCTGTTGTCCAGCTCTCCATAGAGTTTCTTTGTACCACACATGTGGTGAGTTGTATGTGCAGGGGACCCGGGCCTGCCTGGAGAGTGAAGAATGCAGACTCTCTGTTGTCCAGCTCTCCATAGAGTTTCTTTGTACCACACATGTGGTGAGTTGTGAGTTGTGTGTGCAGAAGACCAGGGCCTGCCTGGAGAGTGAAGAATGCAGACTCTCTGTTGTCCAGCTCTCCATAGAGTTTCTTTGTATCACACATGTGCTCAGTTGTGAGTTGTGTGTGCAGGGGACCCGGGCCTGCTTGGAGAGTGAAGAATGCAGACTCTGTTGTCCAGCTCTCCATAGAGTTTCTTTGTACCACACATGTGGTGAGTTGTGTGTGCAGGGGACCAGGGCCTGCCTGGAGAGTGAAGAATGCAGACTCTCTGTTGTCCAGCTCTCCATAGAGTTTCTTTGTACCACAAAATATGCTCATTTCTAAGTAGTGTGTGTGTGCAGGAGACCAAGGCCTGCCTGGAGAGTGAAGAATACAGACTCTCTGTTGTCCAGCTCTCCATAGAGTTTCTTTGTACCACACATGTGCTCATTTCCGAGTTGTGTGTGTGCAGGGGACCCAGGCCTGCAGGGTGAGCAAGGAATGCAGGGTCCTGCTGGAGAGAAGGGTGATCCGGGGGAGCCAGGCATCAATGGCATCAACGGTCTGCCAGGCACAGATGGAGACAAAGGCGACATCGGACCCCCAGGAAAACCTGTGAGTGTTGCTTGGTTAGAAGTTACGTCCCCCTGTGGGGATACCTGGGGGGCTCTTTTGTATAAATAGTTCCCCCACCTTCTGGAAGTTCTGTGCTTGTAACTTCCTCTAATCTGTCACTCTCTTTGTCTCTGCCTTTTCCCTTTGCTTACTGTCATCTACTACAGTGGAATGTCCCTTATAAGATCTTCAATAATCATAAAAAATGAGGTCTTGATGAAATTCTGCTTAACGTCCTCCAGTCTGGAACAGACACATATGGGACATTAGTAGAGATGAAGATGGTGGGAACGATCCTGGAGGCAATGCCCGGAGGCAGTGCAACACCAGGAAAGTCCCGAATTTTAAACAATACAGATGTGTATAATGAGGTCTTATAAGAGAGGGGACTTATAAGGCAGGTAATTTTAATACCTACAAAGGAGGGCAATAAGGGAATCTTATAATGGGAGGTCTTATATGGGAGGTTCCACTGTATCTTTCTGGCTTACCTGGTCCATTCTCCTGCCTTTTTCAAGAAACGCTTTCAAAAAGATTTCCCCCATCCGAAGTCAGACTTGCTGGGCCTAACTATTTCTTAGTTAGGCACATAACGGCAGCATGACGCATCTGATCGAACTCATAATTGACAGGAGACTGTCTGAGCAATCGAAGAAGAAGAAGAAGAATGTATGTACTTCTTAAGTCACTCGGCACTGGCAAGTTGCTTCCCCTTATATGAACATTTCATCTGGGTTTGAAAAAAATATCGCAACATTTTTTAGAATTTTTTTGAATTAGCCGGAATCCATTTTATAACATCATAATGGAAAGTTTGTTACACGTCAGAAATAAAAATATTTCACGCGTGAAAGTCAGCAATCTGGTTGTTTTTTTTACTCCTTTTGTGTTAGTACACCCTGGCTCTAATCAGAGAAAGAAAGATGGTACCTTCTGGCATATAACGCTCTCTGTTTTCTTACATGAATTTGTGTGCAGGGTCAGCCAGGGCTTACAGTGCGAGGTCCCCCCGGCCCCCCTGGTCCTCCCGGCCTGCCAGGCACCCTGGACGTGATCCCAGAGCTGGGCCAGGGACCTCAGGGCCAGAAGGGAGAGCCTGGGGAGGCCGGGATAGGATTCCCCGGCATCCCTGGTCCACCGGGAGAAAGGGGGATGCCTGGACGACCGGGCCTGAATGGATCGAAGGTAGACTGCGATGGGTTCGTTGCTGTATGATTGTGTGGGGGAGAATGTGTGCAACTTTTCCTGGAATACAAAGGATTTCCTGTTTTTGAATTTTACCAGAAAAGGAATTTCCTTTTTTTTTCTCTCTCTCAAACAAGATCTGTGTGTCTACTGTATTTTTCAAACACTTTAAGATAAGCATTTGTATAAATTGTGGAAAAGGCAAACTAAAATACCTTCATAAATAATTTATTTATTCAGCTGCAGGGGGACATTACCCCTTGACCCCGGCCTTTCATTTGTTTTACATTTTGTGTAGTTGCACTCATGTGTGTGGGAGGATAGGTGTGTGTAGGTGTGTGTGAGAGAGAGAGAGATGGAGAGAGAGAGTGGGGTGGGGGTGGGGGTTAGCATGCGTCTAGTGAGTGAATGGGAATGCGTGCCTGAATGCAAATTATGGAAAAATGAAAACAAGAACATATATTATTACAGATATCGTTGCCTCAAATTTGTTATTATTTAATTCCACATTAATAGTTTGAATATTTTTGCTTCCAATTGCACTACACTTGTTGCTTTTGTTTTCCTTTTCTTTTTTTCTTCTTTCTTTAAATTTTTGTTTAATCCCACAATGTTTTTTTCTCTCACTGTTTCAGGTAGATGTGCTATGATGCGTGTGTAAACAAAATACCTCAGGATTTTATGAGCCACAGTATTTATTACTTTAATTTGTGCCCTTATTTTTCAACTTTATTCATTAGTCATTTTGGTACTGAGCAATCCCTATCATTTCCCCCCTTCATTGTTTCAGGGAGATGCGGTGGTGGGACCACCAGGTATCCCGGGTCTCCCCGGCCAGCCAGGACCAGTGGGTCCCCCGGGGCCTCCCGGATCCCCCGGGCTGGTGGTGGAGTCTGGCTCCGGCGATGGCGAGGTCATCCCTGGCCCTCCAGGACCCAAGGGAGAGCCTGGGCTCGTGGGTCCCATAGGTCCTCAAGGTCTGGAGGGTCCCGTGGGTCCGCCAGGCTTGATGGGAACCCCCGGTGTTCCGGGGATACCCGGGAAACCTGGATTGCCTGGAACGTTCGGCACCAACATCACTGGACCGCCGGGGCCTGTGGGGCCGGCAGGAAGGGATGGGTTGCCTGGAGCATCCGGAGCTCCTGGAATGCCGGTGAGGAAGCTTAGAGAGTGGTGTGTTTTATATTTTTCACCCCAGTTTTAAAGCATAACTCGAAGCTACCGTATTATGTAGACTGTAAAACGATACTTTTTCCCCAGACTGAGACCTTTGTGGCTGAGTTTATGACTAGTAATACAGTGTTAAGTTATATAATACAGTGTTAACCCACTTACCCCCAACCTGCCCAATGCTAACCTTGCTATGAAATCCCATATCAAGGGAAATAACTTGCGCAATTCACTACAGTAGGTAATTAAATAATTAAAGATATATTTTCAGTTTGTAAATGCATATAATTATTTCTATTATGTTCTTGATACAAAGAAACACTAATTTCAAATTCATGGTAATGATTACTTTTTAAAAAATTTAAATGTCATATGTGACAGCAAAGTGTGCCCCACCCCCCAAAAAATAAAAATAAAATGTCAAAAATCAATCAAGAAGGCTCCCAATTTGGAACCAGAGAACTGAATATTCAGTCTACTACAGCTATGTGCAATAAAACTGTGCAAAACAATGTCCATTGCAAAGATGGGCTTTGCAAACAGTGCAGCGTACAACAGTTTCTTTATGATTTCTATACTGTAGCCATTCGGCTGACGGCACCCACTTTCGCGATAATGTTTTGTGTCATATCATCGATTTTGGCTTTGAGAGATTCAACATTCACCCCCTACTCGATCAATTTCTACAAGTTACCTCGCTAAAAAGCCGTCATAATCGCCGTAATTGTCAACGATATCTTTCAGCAGACGCCATAATTCTTCATTGGACAAATAAATTTTTATTGTTGACTTCAAAAAAATCAAAACTTCTTGAAAACTTGATCAATTTTGACACAATAAACGGCAAATGGCAGCGAAGGAAGTGGCAGATATGCAAGTCTCGTGCTTCAAGATTCTCGCATATGTAAACAGTACAGTCTGTGGTCATAGTCGGCAAGTGCAAATTAGGCGCTAGCAGGCGCTCCACGGTCAGAGCTGCTTCAGAAGGAAGTGGCAGATATGCAAGTCTCGTGCTTCGAGATTCTCGCATATGTAAACAGTACAGTCTGTGGTCATAGTCGGCAAGTGCAAATTAGGCGCTAGTAGGCGCTCCACGGTCAGAGCTGCTTCAGAAGGAAGTGGCAGATATGCAAGTCTCGTGCTTCGAGATTCTCGCATATATAAACAGTACAGTCTGTGGTCATAGTCGGCAAGTGCAAATTAGACGCTAGCAGGCGCTCCACGGTAACGGACCGTGATTTTTTACCGGGCGCTCCACTGGTTCTTCTTCTTCTTCCGATTGGAGATGTTTATCCTGCCCCACGCCCAAAGTCTTCGTTTAGACTGCAATTGGCGCACAGGACGCATGCTTTGTGAGTTTCATATCATCCAATCCACCGGCACACATGGCGGCCTACTCGTACTGAATAGTGGAATTGTCTTTGACATGCGCACAAGATCTTGTGTGTGCGTTCGCACGCGGGACCTCGGTTTTAGGTCTCATCCGAAGGGTGGTTTATGGGTTAAGGTATTGGAGTGGTATTTGGGAGGGGTGGTGCCTTATAATAATGTGCCCTTTATAGTCCAAAAGGTACAGTACAAATCTCTGTTCGAAAAGTTTAATGTTGTACAGCTGTGCACATGTTTTGATTTCTATCTCTCTCTCTCTCTCTCTCTCTCTCTCTCTCTCTCTCTCTCTCTCTCTCTCTCTCTCTAATATAGTACCTCTTTTGTCATTTTTTCTCTGCACAGTTTTTTTGTTATAGTATGGATCATTCTGAGAATGATTTACCTTTTTTCCACATGAAAATGATGTTGAACTATTGCTTTCCATCCATTTTATCAATATTAAATAGATTCTTTTTTTTTATTCTGTCAATAGTTGTTTCATAAGTGTCTTTTAACCCTTTCTGGAATGTTCTCTACAATTACTATTGTGCTTTTGTTTGTCTGTAACCAAGGCTGCTCTTGGATCAGGTAATAATAAAGATGGTATCATTTTATATAAACTGCTCAGTGTATGTTTTGGTTCTTTAATTCATTGATCTGTATTTTGTTTTTTGTTTTTTTGTTTGTTTGTTTTTCAAATATTAAAAATTGTTTATTTCTACCTGTCATCATTTTGCAATGTTTTGGATGTTGATGGGTTTTTCCTTTTTTTGGGGGGTAGGGGTGGGTGGGGATTTGGTTGCCTTTTTCTTTTTCTTTCGTTTCAAAATATGTTTTTGCTATGATAACCATTTGAAAGAGTTTTTTGTCGCCTAGTTATTATTATTATTATTCGGTTAGCAATGTATTTAGTGGTAAGGACAGTTTGAGTATCCGAGCCGCTTGCTGCTACTCTTTATTAGGTACTTTATAGTCGCAGAGGCGTCTCTGTGAAATTCGGGTTGCTCCCACCTGGAGAGCGCGTCGCAGCCAGAGGCGCGCCACCCAATGTTGTTGTTTTTTGGGTTTTTTTGCATGCGATTTTTGTGTGACTGATGAGGAGGGAAAGGGTGTGTGTGTAAATTTTGACCAAATGACAACTTTTTCGTTGCCGCTGGGATTAACGTGTGCTAAGTGCATGGGCACACGGGACCTCGGTTTATCGTCTCATCCGAAAGACTAGTGTAGTGTTTATGTGCTTTTGTCTTGCTTTGTGCATGTATACGCGTTGAAAGGGAGGAAGAATGTTATAATGCCAGTATATAAACACAGCCAATATGTACATGTATATATTATATATTCACCATCTTGATACTTTAATTGTCATGCAAATGCCTTTTCAAATTCTAGAAAGTTCTCAAGAACTCTTAATATATCTCTGGTATGATCTCAGATTTATTTTCTTTAATGATCAAAAAAGTATGTGTGAGATCAAGGTCTTGTTGTTCGTTTTCCATTTTCTACTTTTATAAATGTATTCTGTCTGGAGTAGCTTACTCTATTACCCTCTATAAATAAAATTCAATCAATCAATCAATCAATCAGTAGCATTCTATAAATGGATCTTTTTTTTTCAATTACAAATTGCAAGTGCATGAGTACTTCATATTGAGGTGTAAAAATAAACATAAATTTCGAAACTGGTAAATGATGCTGCATGTATTAGCATAGTATAGTATATAGTATAGCATAGTATAGTTGTGCAGCGTATATAGGCCGCAAGTCCTGTTGCTGATCTTTTGATCAGGAAACTAACTAGCCTAACTTTGGGCTACAACCTAGCAATCTTTTGATTGTTCTTATTTCTGCGACTGTTCACACGGGCGGTCTGCAGCAGACACACTGGCTGTGGCACGCAGCGGGTGACTCACGTTGCTACAATACCTATAGTCCCCGAGGACCTTGTCTATTCTGTTCTTGAAACTGTTTGTGGTGGGTGGTTGTGCATAATTTTAATTCTATGCATAACTGGTTTAACTCTCTTTCTGTGTGTGTGTGTGTGTGTGTGTGTGTGTGTGTGTGTGTGTGTGATATTGCAGGGAGTACCAGGATCCTCTGGTGAAACTGGTCCCCAAGGACCTGTTGGGCCAAAAGGAGACACTGTGAGTTGTCTGTCTGCCTGTCTCTGTGTCTGTCCATATGTATGTATGTATGCATATATGTATGTATGTTTGTAAGTATGTATGTATGAGAGAGAGAGAGAGAGAGAGAGAGAGAATGTTTTTTAATGAGACAGATAAGCTTTCGCTTCTTTACACCATGAGAGGAAACAAACTAACCATGACTATCAAATATCAAAGTTTGTTTCTTTCCAATTTTTGTGTGTGTGAGATAGAGAGAGAGAGAGAGAGAGAGAGAGAGAGAGAGAGAGAGAGAGTGAGTGGTGTGGATAGATAAAAGAGTATGAGGTTGTTGTTACTACAGTATTAGTACAGTGTTACATTTTGTTTGAAATTTTCTGGACAATGATGCATATTTGTAGATTTGACAAAATTTGCAATAAAGTTATTAATATGTATGTTGTGTATGTATGTATGTATGTGTGTGTGTATGTATTTGTTTCTTGTGAATGTTTTGTGATATTTTTTACTTTGTTTCATTGCTTGAGTGTGTGTGTGTGTGTGTGTGTGTGTGTTTTTGTGGGGGTGTATGTGTGTCACTGTGTGTGTGTGTGTGTTTGTTTGTGCATGTCTGTGTCTATGTTTGCATGTTATCTTTAACATTACATGATAAGACGTACCATATCCCCAATCTCCATCTCTGGCTCTTCAGGGACAGGCAGGTTCACCAGGCGTGCCTGGCATGGATGGTGAGCGAGGTCTTCCAGGGCGCGACGGACTGGATGGACTTCCCGGCCGGGACGGATCTTCTGGTCGACCGGGTCCGCCGGGACCTCCCGGTCCACCTGGGGCAGGAAGAGGTGGAGGGGGGATCTTCGGCAGTGGGGATGGTGATGGTGATGGGGAGGTAGGTTTGCTGTCTTAGAAAATGATGCACTTGGGTTGGAGAGAAATAAGTTTGTTTCTTTCCAATTTTTGTGTGTGTGAGATCGATCCACAGTGTGAGGAAACACATATAGTTGTGAACTTTGTGCTTGAAAAATAATGCAAAGTATCAGATAGTAGATTGGATTTTTTTTTTTTAAAGATTCATTGTTTAAATTTTCCATTACTGCATGATGTAGTGTTCTTGCATCATTCTGTTGTTGGTCAAGAAAAATCATGAAAATATAATCTTAACCCTCTAACATTTCAACAGTTACAATTTTGATAAAACGGGTATATATTTTACTGCTGACCCAAATGGCCATTGTCATCGATTGTGTAAAGCTGACCCAAATGACCATTAATTGTCATCAATTGTTCCGTTTGTGTGAAGCTGACCCAACTGTCCATTGTCATCAATCGCTCCGTTTGTGTGAAGCTGACCCAACTGTCCATTGTCATCAGTTGCTACGTTTGTGTGGAGCTGACCCAACTGTCCATTGTCATCAGTTGCTATGTTTGTGTGGAGTTGACCCAAATGACCATTTTCATCAATTGCTCCGTTTGTGTGAAGCTGACCCAACTGTCCATTGTCATTAATTGCTCTGTTTGTGTGAAGCTGACCCAAATGACCATTGTCATCAGTTGCTCCATTTGTGTGAAGCTGACCCAAATGACCGTTGTCATCAATTGCTCTGTTTGTGTGAAGCTGACCCAAATGACCATTGTCATCAATTGCTCTGTTTGTGTGAAGCTGACCCAAATGACCATTGTCATCAATTGCTCCGTTTGTGTGAAGCTGACCCAAATGACCATTGTCATCAATTGCTCTGTTTGTGTGAAGCTGACCCAAATGACCATTGTCATCAATTGCTCCGTTTGTGTGAAGCTGACCCAAATGACCATTGTCATCAATTGCTCAGTTTGTGTGAAGCTGACCCAAATGACCATTGTCATCAATTGCTCTGTTTGTGTGAAGCTGACCCAAATGACCATTGTCATCAATTGTTCTGTTTGTGTGAAGCTGACCCAAATGACCATTGTCATCAATTGCTCTGTTTGTGTGAAGCTGACCCAAATGACCATTGTCATCAATTGTTCTGTTTGTGTGAAGCTGACCCAACTGTTCATTGTCATCAATTGTTCTGTTTGTGTGAAGCTGACCCAACTGTTCATTGTCATCAATTGTTCTGTTTGTGTGAAGCTGACCCAACTGTTCATTGTCATCAATTGTTCTGTTTGTGTGAAGCTGACCCAACTGTTCATTGTCATCAATTGTTCTGTTTGTGTGAAGCTGACCCATTGTCATCAACTGCTCCGTTTGTGTGATGATGGCAGGTTGGCCTGCCAGGACCTAGGGGACCCCCAGGACCTACAGGACCGTCCGGCATACCTGGGCTCCGTGGGGAGATGGGGGAGCCTGGACCCAGAGGACCCATTGGACCTGCCGGGGAAAAGGGAGAGAGAGGAGAAAGGGTTAGTGTGTGTCACCTCTTGTCTATATGTGTAGGGCTAAAGTTTATTCATTTGTATAGGTACCAAACAGTACAACTTAACGATATGATAATAATTGTTTGTATATTCTGTTTGAGGAGGGATTCTGATCAGCACTAAGAAGTTGTTTTCTCTGATTGCGGAACAGAACATTCAGGCTTGTAATTGCTGTTAGTATTTGCTTGGGTGTCTGTTTTTCTTTCCAGAATAATTTGTTTAAAGACAGGGTGTTATCAGTTGATTTGAAGCAGAGATCAGAACTCGTTGAAAACGTTGTGCAATATTGGTTGAAAATCTTCTATATTGAATTATGTAACAATGGAATAAACACTAAAGGCCAACCTTGCTGAACATGAATGTTGATAAGGAAAATTAGGTAATAAATCTGGAACAATGCATATGTTATGTATTTGCACAGTGTCATCTTCGAATCTAAGGACAACTCTTGAGTCCTTTACAATCACTGAGTCATCCAATGGGAGCCGAGGACCTGCCGTCACACATCCTTTATTACATCCATTTGCGTCTCCCTTAGGCCGCGTACACAGTAGACGCGGAAATCCCATGCCCAATCCGTAAATAAGTGAAAGAAAGAAGGAAAAAAATAAGCACACGTGTCCATATTTCCCCTAATCCATATATTTTTTCCTTCTGTCTTTTATTTATTTATGAGTTTCCGTGCATAACTTCCGCGTCTAATGTGTCCGCGGCCTTAGAACAATTTCAAAGAACAAAAACTCGGGGGGGGGACTTTAGGGAAATGCAAAGAATAATAACTCTGGAGATTGCGTCCCATCCTATTGAATGATGTACTCTGCACAATAAATTTTAGTCTGTGATGATAATAAAGGTGATAAAACTGCCAGTTTTTTTAATGACAGTGATGTGGTGACTATCCTCAGGGCTTTGACGGAGATCCCGGTGTGCCTGGTGTGAGGGGGGATCCTGGTGTTCCTGGTCAGCCTGGTCGAGAGGGTCCTTCTGGAGTCCCTGGATTGCCCGGGGTCAAGGGAGAACAGGTGAGCTAGTTCTTTTCAGCAACACTTGTGTAAACTCCTTTACCCTCTCATTTTAAAGCCATAGCTGGCATTTTAAGCCCTTTACTCAAATGGCTTTTATCATTGGTTGACATTAGCATGTAGTAGGGGCCAACAGTAACATGAGAGTTGTACAATAGATGATTTTCTACAGTCATGGACAATCATGGTACAGTTTAGTTTCTTGTGGAAGACTATGACTCTCGAACGAGGGGGCCCTGGTGCTGCAGCCAAAGGGATGGGCTGGCCTTTGGGGACCTTCCTCAACACCAGCTGTGTCCTCAAATCCCTTTGGCCGAGAGAGTGGGGATGTACCCTGGGCAAGGCATACTCCACTATAAACAAATTCTCACCCAACCCACCAAAATAGTATCTGCCCCCTCTGCTATCAGGCAGTCATGGTCAGAAACGACTAATTATAACTGGCATATATTATGGCTTATTTCTCTTTAGTATAGTATACTGTAGTATAGTAGAGGGACTGGCTTCATCAGCCTAGGCCTCGCAGCCTATCAAGCGTCCCCTTCATACTTTTCATAAATGTGGGTTGCGCTTGCGAACTCATAATTTCCATTCAAATTTATTCATCATAATCATAAAACAATTTATTAAAATTTGGACAACTGTCTAGAAGATTTTTAAAGATGTTAGTATTTTGTGCGTCTTTCACTTGAACTGGAAGAGCATTCCAAATTTGTGCAATTCGGTTAGAAAGTGAGTTTTTGTCTTAAGTTAGCATTGTTATTGTTGTATTTAGCTATATTCCTTTCTGTAGGCAGGAGCATGTGTTCAGATGACCTTTTGAATCGTTTGACATGCTTTTGACTAAAAGTTTCCTAATAATATGCTTGTTTTCTAGAGCCCATTCTCATATTTAGTGGATTTTCGATGTAAAAACACTTTTGACAATTTTGTGATTTCATCCACTATCTCCTATTGTTGAGTGTTGAAGCTGAACCAGAATTGAGGCCTGGGAAAATTCCAGAAATTCTTGGATATTGGAAATTCAGAGGAGATCGTGCTGGCCAGCAGAGAGTCACCAGAGAAGAAACTCCTCAATCAAATGTTTTAGACCTGAGCTCCTTTCTGGCCGCAAATTCCTTGCTTACTTCATATTATGTATTGTATTGTGTGTCAAAGATCTGATCCAAATCTGCTCAACTTGCGAAATATTGATTTGTTGGTTAATTGTGTGGATATTTGTGCTATTGATTTCATTTCTTGTTGACAGATCATTAATCAAGGGGTATTTGCCTGAAGGCGCTATCGGCCTTCTGTATTCATTTTGTGAGAGTACATTCAGGCATATGCCTGGCACATTTTGCTCTCTGTAGAATATTTTGCAATAGTATATGTGATGTGCCCAGCACCACGAAAGGGACATTAAGTGTCAAAATAACAATTCTGAGAATCATTCTTATAACTTCTTCCGTTTTAGAGTTATGAGCATTCAAAGTTGGTAGGGTGACTGTCGGTCATTTTGAGAAATCAGTCTAAAGTTTAGCCTAGCTGAAGAAAACACATCAACCTACTCATTTTAAAGCACTTTTTGGAGTATTTAGAGACAACAACAAAGATTGTCCTTCATAAATATGAAAGATGAGATGTTAGAGAGCACAAAAATACACATAACTCAAAATTGATTTTTTTTTTTAAATGAAATTTTCGACTTTGCAAGCCTATTGTGAGAAACTAGCCCAGTGACTTAATGGTGCTGGGTCACATATGTGTCCTTTCTTGTCATTTTTACAGTTTCCTCTGTCCTTTCTTAATTTTTCCTTCTCCCACGCATTGCTTCAGGGTCTTCCTGGCATCCAGCTGCCTGGGGATCCAGGGTTGCCAGGAACTCCCGGCAGGGACGGTCTGCCTGGGGAGCGAGGTCCGGCGGGTGTCCACGGCGTTGCCGGTCCCCCTGGGCCCCCCGGACCCCCAGGGCTGGGAGGTGGTACGGCAGTGGGATCCGGAGACGACATCGATATCATCCGAGAGAAGGGAGATCCTGTGAGTGGATGGATAGACAAGGGTCTTCCTTTTTGTTGTTGTTGTTGTTGGGCTGGAACTTAAATTTGTTCATTTTGTTATTTGTTATTTTCCATGTGATTGTGATGATTCTGATATCTCTCTCTCTCTCTCTCTCTCTCTCTCTCTCTCTCTCTCTCTCTCTCTCTCTCTCTCTCTCTCTCTCTCTCTCTCTCTCTCTCTCTCTCTCTCTCTCTCTCTATCCTTGTTAAATAAAGTTTTTCAGTGTTTAGTGTTCTCTCTCTCTCTCTCTTCTCTCTCTCTCTCTCTCTCTCTCTCTCTCTCTCTCTTTTTGTCTTTTTGTCTCTGTTGCTTTCTTTGAGTCTCATTTTTGCTCTCTCATCTCTCCTTCTCGTTCTGACTCTCTTTTTGTTTCTCTGTTTCTGTCTGTTATTTTGTTTGTCTTTTTGTCTGCCTTTCCGTCTGTCTGCCTCTCAATCTCTTGGTGTCTCCCTCACTCGGTCAATCTCCTTACACGCACACGTATCCACCACCAGAACATGCAGACCAACATACCAACCCACCGCCACAAAAAGGTACGCTGGACATTAACCATGTCTTTCCCTGCTCAACTCGACAGGGTCCACAGGGTCCCAAAGGAGAACCTGGGGAGATGGGTATCCCAGGCACCCCAGGTTTCCCTGGCGACGTGGGCCGACCCGGAAATCCAGGGCTTCCCGGAGCAGCTGGAGAACCAGGCCTTGTGGGACTCACTGTGAGTAGTTAAAAGGAAAAGACTTTGATTAAATTAGAAAGCTCTGACCTTGTACAAACCTTTACGAACAGAAATATTCTCAATATTTTGGGCATTTCAGGTCAAATTACGTCATTTTTTGTTCATTAGCATCAGCATCGGTGTTTTATCTTTGCAAATTGTTGTTTTACAGCTTTGTTAGATGATACAGCTTGTCTAGATCAACTAGTAAGTCCAACACATCGTAGTTGACTAAGTTTGAGTTGCGTCTCTTTTGCATGCGGACAGCGATATATTGCATATGGAATGGTAGGAACAATTAATACACACATATATACATTGTTGGTTTCCAGGGCAGCAAGGGTGACAAAGGGGACCTAGGGCCCGTGGGCCCCAGAGGAGGCACAGGACCCCAGGGTCCACCAGGACCTGCTGGCTCAGGGTCATCCAGTGCTGTACAGGGTGAAAAGGTAATGTACTTTTCTGTAAACCTTGTATTTTGTGTATGTGTATATTTGTTCTTTGATTCGCCAAATCCATACTTAACCCCTTGACTGCCAGAGAAAATTAAAGAAAATAATCATTGTACAAATCATGACATACAAAAAAGACAACTGATTGAGCCAATTTGGCAAACTGGTCTGGGGGTAAAACTCTCTCGACTGTGTTAGAGCAAAAGCGAGCATATCAGAGTTATTCCTCTTCATCTGATGACATCATCAGTGATGTCATCAAGTCAGTACATGATACGTTATATGGCAGTCAAGGGGTTAGTTACCCAGATATAAACAAACTGAAAAAGACTGGATCAGACAACATTACAGGGGTGCATGTGAGTGTGCCTGAAGCCTGAATGCAATTTGATGCTGGTTCAGGCAGATGTCTGCCTGAAGACAGGGCTCTTCTCATGCTCTTTTTGCTCTTAAATTGACCATTATAGCAAGGGTTATGATGGAAAGTCCAGGCCAACTCTTTGGTCACCGCATGATACATGTACACCCATGATATTACAGACAAGTACACAACAGGTGTAAAGTGACGCTATTATATTTTGAGGTACAACAAAGTAACTGGATATTTCAGCTTTGTCAATGTACAACATACGTACAGCAACAACCAAAACAATACTTCCCCTCTTCAATCCAGTTTACAAGTGATAAAGTTCCATAGAAGAGATGTGTGTTCTGTTGCAGGGAGAACCAGGAGAACGTGGGGACTTTGGACCCCCCGGACCCAGAGGTTTCCCGGGACCTGCTGGTGATATGGGTCGACCTGGCTTCCCTGTAAGCACTACTCTGTGTGTGTGTGTGTGTGTGTGTCAAGTCAAGTCAAGTCAAAATGATCTTTATTGACGATAAAAGAATAAGCTTGATAAAGCTTTTTTACATCCTCTGTGTGTGTGTGTGTGTGTGTGTGTGTGTGTGTGTGAAGCTTTCTTTAAAAGTGGTTTTGAGTGATGGTGCTTTGAGAGAAAGAGTGAGCGAGAGTGTATGTGTGCATGTGTGTGTACATGTGTATTTCTATATATGTGTGCAAACAAATGCATTTGGATATGCTTTTATGCCTGCGTGTGTGATTGTGTATGGGTTTTTTTATATAATGTTTTACGCCCTCTTTGGCCTTTCGGTCATGTGGGGTTCTAATTGTGTATGGTTCCTAGAAAGCATGTAGATAAAGCCTCTGTACATGTGTGTTTCATTGTTTTCAGGTTTACATCTTTCGAATTAATGCAACTTTACAAACATCTGAAAATACGTTATAAGTTTAAGTGTGTGTGTGTGTGTGTGTGTGTGTGTGTGTGTGTGTGTGTGTGCACCTCGTTGTGTTTTATTTTGCTAAATACCAATTTATATTTTATATTTATATTTTATATTTATGTGAAGAAAACTGTGCAAAATGTCTTATTTAAGAATGGAAGATGTGCGAATGACTTGTGTCTTACCATTCTTATGTTTATGTTCTGTGTTTGTATTTTATGCTTATGTGCGTGCATGCCGGACACAGAATTTCTTTCTTGTAAAGACAGTAAACTTGATTGATTGATTGAAATACATGTCTTGTGCATTGATATATTGTTTTAAATTACCGGTATGTATATTTATCGTAAACGCCATTTGATTAGGCGTATAAATGTTCATAATAATAACACTGATAATATATATGTATGAACATTGATGTCTGTGTACTACACACTTGTGCAGGGTCGTCAAGGTCTGCGAGGAAGGAAGGGCAATGCTGGGTTTGGCATCAAGGGACAGAAAGGAGATCCTGCCGAGGCCATGCCTGGAGCAGGCAGCGGAGTCTTTATACCAGGGCCCAAAGGAGACAAGGTTGGAAGAAACAACACTCGTTTTTGTTGCTTGGTTTGTTTCTTAGTCGTGGAATTGCTTTTCTAATCTTTATAATATTGCTATCAATGGCTATCTTGTGCTATGCGATAGTCACACCACACACACACACACACACCCTTCAAATGTTTGCATTGAAATTTTTCAGAGAAGCAACATTCTGCCATTTTGCGGAAAGGGGTAGGGTTTGGAACTTTCAGTTTGAGGGTCGTGAACATGAGGGGGGTGACTAAGGTACAAATTTTCCCAAAAATTAATTATTCATTTTCTTTTCTATTTCTGAAAAAAACATTCTTTGATATATAATGAAACGATAAGAACATTTGATGAAATTATTTTTTAAAAAACATTGTCTGTTTCATCACATACTGTAACTTTTGGGGAGAAAGTATAATGTTATCTGAATCGGTGAGAGTTGGCCTTGTGTGCTGTGTCAGTTAAAGATGTTCGCCAGTCACCATTGTGTCTATGCAGGGCAATGGCGGTGTCCCCGGGTTCAACGGTCGGCCCGGCCCCCCTGGACCCCCAGGCCCTCCAGGCCGGGTCAGTGTTGACGGTGGGGAAGCTGGCATCGTTTTAGGTCAGACATTGTTCTTCATGTTTGATTCCATTGATCTTTTTTGTTGGCACAATGAGTGCTTTAGGTAGATTTATTGCCTTTTCATATAGATGGTGCAAAAGAAAGCATTTTGTCAGTGACGGCAAGCTCTCTTTCTCTTTTTCTCTGGGTCTCTTTCGCTGTTTTAAGTTTTGGTTTTTATCTGTCGTTTAGTGTTTTTTTGCCATTTGTTAATTCTTTTTAACATGTACATTTTCACAAATCAAAAATTACCTTTAAGTAAAAACTAATTGTGGTATTCTTTGTTATAGGAGAGTAGTACTGAATGAAGATTGATTTAAAGAGTTATGGTAATAATCATCACGCAGAAGTGTTAATCTCAGTTTTGATGTTGATGTTTGTCAGCGGAGAAAGGGGACAAGGGAGACCGTGGCCCCATGGGACTTTCTGGAAAGGACGGGAATGATGGCCGACCTGGAAGAGTGGTAACATACCTTTTTACTTTAACTCATTACGCCCCACAACTAACAAATTGCCTGGCACACTAGTGCAACCACCAGTGCCTATGCTTAACAAATTGCCAGACATGCTAGTGCAACCACCAGTGCCTATGCTCAACAAATTGCCAGGCACGCTAGTGCAACCACCAGTGCCTATGCTCAACAAATTGCCAGACACCCTAGTGCAACCACCAGTGCCTATGCTCAACAAATTGCCAGGCGCGCTAGTGCAGCCACCAGTGCCTATGCTCAACAAATTGCCAGACACACTAGTGCAACCACCAGTGCATATGCTCAACAAATTGCCAGACACACTAGTGCAGCCACCAGTGCCTATGCTCAACAAATTGCCAGACACACTAGTGCAACCACCAGTGCATATGCTCAACAAATTGCTGGGTACAGACCTCCAGTTACTAGTCTAGGGCCAAGCATACAAATTACTATAGGGATACTTCCCTTTTGGTATGATGTTACGAAAATTTGATGGCAAATATTTTGCAAGATAATCTTCTATTTTAGAGGATGACACACGTTGATGTGTCCGTTGTTAAACTAACTCAAAAGTAGAGAACTCTATGAGAAGTTGAAAGAATCTCAGACGGATTGCTCAATCACCTTTTGACCCATACAGATTCAGAAACATGTCCAATAAAATGTCTTTCTCCACTGAACTCCACCGAAGTGACTCAGCAGCAGTGCAGTGTCTCCTCGGCATTTTATTGGATTACGAGAATGAGCGATCCACCGTCTCCCTTCACAATCTTATAGAGTCCGTTATTTTTGTGTTATTTTAACAAACAGCATGTCATCCTCTAAATTAAAAGGGCATTTCCCAAAACATTCGCCTTCAAATTTTCAGAGCATCGTATCAAAAGGGAAGTATGACTACATAATCGCTGTACACTATACCTTCCGTATCAATCTGTTAAATTTTAACCCTTTCACCGCCAGCCATATTTCAGCCAAAAAAGTGCCATTACATTTACCTGGGTAGAGAACAAATCCCATCTGTAGTATTGGGGATTCTGTTGTGACATATATAAAATAAGGTCTATCTTTACTTCCCAAAACTAAGTCAATTGGGTCTTTGGATAATAGACCCCAGTTTGATGCCTTTTAGTGACATAGGTGTTGTCACTGTGGTGCTAAAATGCGACTTTGGCGGTGAAAGGGTTAATGAGTAAAGGAAGCGTAGTCTGCATCGGTTTCATTGGGAATGAATTGCTGAACCCATGGTGCGATATTTGCAGGCATGTTTTGTTTCCTGGCAATAAAGTTAGTAGCTATCTCAGGACCCACAGGCCGTGAGTGCAGTAGGCAAGTCAAATAGCTCTGGCACAAAGAGTTAAACAGTGTAGAGGTTATTTTGAATGCATAATGGTGTGATATTGCGATATTCCCCTCAAAAGGGAGCACAATCTATAGAGTGATATGGCACCTTTTCTGTATCGTCTTCAGTTTTGAAGTGAGCGTACAATCATAATCCTTGGCCAAGTCTTGCTCTTGTGACATGGCATGACAAGAGGAAGCACATCGGTTATATCAAAATTAACTTAGTAAACTGCATTTTCTTGCCATATTCTTGAAAGTCATGGTCGGTTTGTTCCAGAATGTTAAATTTTTTGTTCCTTATGGAGTGCAGGGGTGAGAGAGGGAAATAGAAGTATGTTACAACAAGGTTTTTGTTCCTGAATATCAATAGTAAGGGTCAGCATCTCTGTTCTTGCTATTGTTCGCACTTCTCATGTGATTCTGTTGGTTGTTTACAGGGTCGACAGGGTTCACGGGGTGACATTGGCCCCCGTGGTCTCCCCGGTCCTCCTGGCCCCCCAGGTATTGGCAGCATTGGCAGCAAGGGAGGGGAGGGGCTCGTGCTAAGAGGCCCGCCTGGGCCCCCCGGCCCATCTGGAGATAGGGTGAGAACATTCAGGAGGTTTTTCATGTTTGTAATTTTACGAATCAAAAAGTCAAATGTGGAAGAAAACAATTGTTTCACTGTCTTTTATTTACTTTTTATTTTTTTATTGTTACTAATTCAATCTTCATTTTACGAGCACAATTTAAGCTATCAAATAGATTACATAAAACGTTTTGTTGTAAAAATTCACTCATAGGCATGGTTTTCGAATTGACTTTATTAGTTGATTCAGTTATAATTATGTAAATGTAATTGTTAGCAAAATATGTGTGTGTGTGTGTGTGTGTGTGTGTGTGAATTCTTGCGTGTGAGTGGAGTGGAAGGATTGAGATCGAGGCACATAAAAGTACATTTTGACAAAACATTTCATTTGCGGGTTATATGCCAGAAGACGCTGTCATTCCTCTCAGGTCTCCCCGTTGGGATACCGGGGGGTCTTTCGTAAAAATAGTTCCCCCACCTTCTGGAAGTTCTGTGCTTGTAACTTCCTCTAATCTGTCACTCTCTTTGACTCTGCCTTTTTCCTTTGCTTTTGTGTCATCTACTATCTTTCTGATTTATTGGCCATTCTCCTACCTTTTTTCAAAAAAATCTTCCAAATAATTTTTCTCCTTTGAGTTCCTCCGAAATCGGAATGTTTTGGCCGTACGCAGCAGGGAGACCAGTCAAAACTGAAAACCGGACACATATATGTACCTTACCCATTATGGCCATATGGCCTGGGAATGCAGAAGAAGAAGAAGAAGCAGAAGAAATTCTTCTCAGGTGCAAGCCAGAACATACTATCAGCCTTCTTCCTCCATTTTCTGATAGTATTCTCTGGCTTTCACCTGAGAAAAATGACAAGGCTGTCTGGTGTATAACCCTCCCGTTGTGTGGCACAGGGGCCTCGTGGTCCCGCCGGAGTTGGACAGGAAGGGCCTCGCGGGCGAGTGGGTCCAATGGGTCCTCCTGGATTGCCGGGGTCCCCGGGTCTGGGTATTCCTGGGCCTCAAGGCCCCCCGGGGACCCCTGGAATCCCCGCCGTGTCCAGTGGGGGGTCGGATCGTGGGCCTGCAGGGCCTCCTGGACCCCCCGGACCCCCTGGACGTCCTGGAACAGGCTCCTCTGGCATCTCTGTTGGTGGGGTGAGTGTTGGGGGTTTATGTGGGGAGGTGGGGCTGGGGGGGATTGGTTGGTGCGTTTTCGTCTGTCTGTGTGTATCTTACAGGCATGGTAGACCTCCACGAATTGCAGAAAATCTGCGAAACAGTTTGAAGCAAAATTATAAAACAATGCATTGAAATGGCATGAAAAAGTGAAAATGTCACTCTCATTTATTGAATTTAATTATTTTCTTCGGCCCCTGGACCCCCGGCCATTTTCCTTGAAAACCACTTTGCCACCACTACCGTGCCTGATCTTAGTGTGTGTGTTTGTTTGTCTATGTCTGTTGGTGTCTCTGTTGTTTATATTACTGTGTCTATTGTGGATGTGCTTTCTTGTTTTATCTGAAGAAAGAAACATTTTCTTCATCAGCTGTTTTAGTTAATGAACTGACCATCATAGAATTTTAATGCAATTGGTTGGACTTTTTTGTTTTTTTACAATCTGATGATGAAATTCTGCTTAGTGTCCTCTGGTCTGGAACAGAAGTGGACTAACACACAAGTCACGCCATGTGAGAATCTCGCATATGTAAGCAGCACAGTC
>CM065682.1:40744965-40789965 GCA_017654935.2 Phymorhynchus buccinoides | reverse complement strand
ATTCTTAAAAGGGCTTAACCTTCTCTAATCCTGATTATGAATAATGGTGTTAGAATATCTCTTTTGTGCATGTTTGATCACATGCTGTTCTGTATTATTTTACTGTTTGGGCTGTAGTTGTTTATGTGATTGCTTTTTAACCCAATCAACCCAGCCTTTGCAAGTACTGGGCCACAACTGAATATCACAAATGTGAACTTGAGCAAAAGCTGCTTTTACGCTTACCCTTACTACTCCAAAAGTATAGGTGTCAAAATAATCAATGTCTTTGAATTTGAAAGCCTTTTGATTGAAAACTATGTTCACAATTTTCTCAAACGTAAGGCTTGTGTCTTTTTTTGTTTTGTTTTTGGGTTTTTTAAATAAAAAAATAAAAGCCCATCACCAACAGGAGATTTTTTTTACAGATTTCTACTGGTAAGAAATTGAAAGGGTTATAATATTATTATAATAGCGTAGTTAAAATTAAATTAATTTATTTAGAAACCACCAGAATACACAAGCGTGAACTGCTGATTACTAAAAAACGCTCCAGCTTCATGTGTACTGCTTACGTTAGTTGTAGATTTCAAACACATTGTTGTGCCTTGTGTAATTTGTGCACAGAAATAGAATACAAGTATGATGCGCTTATCAAGGTGAAACAAATTCTAACTGAACATGTGAAAATTATATGTTGAGCTCTTCGTCTATTATCTGGTCTTATAAAATGCTGCTTTTTGTGGGCTGGAAATATTGAAACGTTTGTGTCTGTGTATGAGTGTGTGTGTCGGTGACTGTATCTCTGTATGGTGTGTCTGTGTGTGTGTGAGTTTCTTCATAATACATGCCTTGTAAAATGATATTATGGTTAATTATAGGTATGGTGTATGAAAATATTGCACTAGTAGCTTTTTGTCAGAGCATTGTATTGCTGTAAAAGCTGTTAATTGACTGTATGTAACCTACAGAATTTGCAGTCATTTCCTTTATCACCCTTCTTTGAACATCAAAAACTTCTAGGACTTGGTTTTCATTGTGGAAAATGCTATCTTAAATTGCATATTTTGGTATAAAATCGTGCATTTTGTTTCCGAAGATTTTATTTGAAAGTTTCTGATAATTCTATGTTCGATATATGTCAGATGCTCATTGTCTATCTCTCTGTCTTCCTCCATGCTTTTCTGTCTGGTTGTTTATCTGTCTGTTTCTCTCTGTCTCTGTCTCTTTTGGTATTTCACTCCCTCTGTCTTTTCCCCTTTCTTCCTTTTTGATTATCTCCGTTGCTCTCTTCCTATGTTGTTTCACTGTCACAGTCCTCTCTTTGCCCTGGCTCACTGTCCTAGATTCTCTCTGTCTTCTGATTGTCTGTGTCTTGTCTCTGTGTTGTTTGGCTTCTTGAAAGAGTGCTCAGGTCCATGAGCCCTTACTCATGCATAGCATCTGGTGGAACGTCATTAGAACAGTCAGCACCCATTGCATCTTGCTGTATATCGCATCTATATAGTCTGAACTTAGGGTTCCTTTCTCACCAAAGTGTCACAAGACTGATTCTCTGTCATGTGCATGCACATTGTAAAGTTATGTTAGTGTACAGGATTAACTGAGTAAATTATGAGCCTTTCAATGGTTATGTGCATGTGCAGTTTTTGTGTGTGTTTTTTTTGTGTGTAATGGCACAACAATTAATAGTCACAAATCACAAATGGTTAACAAAAAGTTAAAAATTAGTTGTTCTGAAAATAATCTTATACTTACTATGTCAATTGTGACTTTGGAAACAAATCTTATGTGTTTTGTTTCATTGTACCTAATATATGCAACCTCAATGAGTTAAGAGAAGATGTGGGGTTCAAATGTTTTCTTTCATCTTCTACATTTTTATATGTTCTTGGCAATATTCACATTTCTGCCCACAAGAACGATAATCCGTTGACTGAAAAAGCAATGGGCTATGTTCTTTTCTGTTACAAATTATCGTTTTTGGCGGGCGCAATTGTGAATATAGCCTTCTTCTTTTTGTTATGGTCTTAAATGACAATGAATATAGATTATTTGTAATAAAGTGGATCACATTGCATGCCTGCCATTTTGGCACCTGACTATTGTGAGTATAAAAGGGTACTCTTGTAGTTAGAATACTGCACGTCTATGGGATTGGCCACACCCCGTTTATTGGCTTTCCATGGTGCTCACCCTGGATGGGTTATACTTCTGTGGATTTTGTTGTTGTGCTGGGTATTCATTTTTCTGGCTTACCTATCTGTCCGAGTGTCTGGGGCATACTTAAGCCATATTTTATTATCATCTTATGTGTGATTAATGACAGTATACGAAATTGAACAAAGGGGGAAAACTTTCTAAATTAGAAAGAGAGTTTTCCCCCTTTGTTCAATTTCGTTATCTCCTCTCTTGGCCTCACTATTTCATTTTGTAATGACAGTATAGTTTCAAGCCAAACACTACCATTATGTTGGCTGTTTCACCACCATATTCTCTAACAGAATAAGGGCAAATAGATTTTGTTGTACCAAGTGCTGTTCCTGTCAGTAATATATCAGTTGATGAAATTCTGCTTAACGTCCTCCAGTCTGGAACAGACACATATGGGACATTAGTAGAGATAAAGATGATGGGAACGATCCTGGAGGCAATGCCCAGAGGCAGTGCAACTCCAGGAAAGTCCTGAATTTTTAACTATACAGATATGTATAATTAGTTAGTAATATATCAGTTCAGTTGTTTTCATACTCTTATAGTTTGTGTTGGAAGTGTCTCTCCTGTTTTTGGTTTTCTTACCTGGCTATTGTTTTCCTTTTCTTGGTCAAGAAAGGACTAATTTGCACCCTCAAGATAAATTTAACAAAGGAAAACTTTGTAAATCAAAAGATAATTGCGTGTGTTATGTGTGTGTGTGTGTGTGCATGTGTGCGTGGATTTTTTTCCTAGGTTGGAAAGGTTGGGATTTGCTGTACAGTGAAACCTCCCTTATAAGACCTCCCATTATAAGACTCCCTCCCACATGAGACCTACTTCTCTGAGACATTGCCCTTCTTTGTATGTATTAAAATTACCTCCCTTATAAGACCTCATTTTGGATTATTTTTGAAGGTCTTATAAGGGGGGTTCCACTGTCTTCCCATTCCTGCTATAAAAAAAACCCATTTAATTTCTGCTTTTCTTTTCTTCTGAGGACTAGTTAGTTGAAGTTGAATTATGATCATAGCTCTTTATTTCCTTCCCTCTGATTGCAGTATTCATTCGAATCTTTGTTGAATATTATCTTTTTGATATGAGATAAAGCAAAGAAATAACAGAATAATGGGCATGTTTGATTTGTCCATGTGGTGCACATACTCTCCTTCTTCTTCTTCTCTCTCTCTCTCTCTCTCTCTCTCTCTCTCTCTCTCTCTCTCTTTCTCTCTCTCTCAATCACACATAAAAACACCCTCACACACACATTATTAAGAACATATTTGCACTGTCAGACAACAATTATTTTACTGATTTATAGCATTAAGAAGTGGACTCATGCATGTGTACTTCACAAGAAAGAAGTAGGTAGCACTGTGGGATGATGCACAGTAGAAAAATACAAAGTAGTGGATATTGTACGCTGTCTGTTTTTGCATTTATTTTTGGTTTCTTTCAGCTTGAGAATAGCACTTCTCCAGTAAGTTTCACATCCACATTTTGCACTGCATCAGGATGGCAGTTTTGTGTGTGGTTTGGTTGCAACATTCTTTACAGACTGAGTTTAGTTCTGTGTTCTAATGTTTCTGATATGGATACTAATGCTGACAAAAAATTGTAACATGCTTACATGGCCGTTAGCGTTAATTGAATAACAAATCTTAGAATAGACAGCCTTTCTTTTTTTGCCTTGTAATCAGAAACGTCTTTGCATTTTGTCTTTTGTATCTTTTTCTGTATGTCTCTTTTCGCATGTGTGTGTGTGTGTGTGTGTGTGTGTGTATGTGTGTGTATATGTGTGTGTGTGTGTGTATCTCTGTGTATCTGTGTGTGTGTGTGTGTGTTTGTATATATATGTGTGTGTGTGTGTGTGTGTGTGTGTGTGTGTGTGTGTGTGTATCTCTGTGTATCTGTGTGTGTGTGTGTGTGTGTGTGTGTGTGTGCTATGTGAGCAAGTTAATATATTCTTGCATGCATCTGTCTGCATAACAGCGAGATTGTTTGCGTCGGTATTGATTTCTCATTTACATGCACACTGTGAACATACTGTGATCCTTTTCATTTTTCTGTTGCCCCTCTCCTCTCTTTTAAAGTCTAATCGTGATGTTCACTGTCTCATCAAATCTGTCATGACAAACTCTTTCCCATCTTGCCCCAATGTTTGTGATAAACTGTTTTCAGTTTATTTTTCTTTCTGGCTGGCTCTTTCTGTTGCATGTGGATTTGTGTATATTTCTTCTGTAATTGTGGCCATCTTGTGTCTCTTCAGTCACACTATGCGTTTGAGATGATTCTCTCTCTAAGTTTGGTGTTTGCATCTTAACTTGGCACGTCTAACAGTATTCAATTGGAGCATCTACAGTATTTGCACTCATGTCTATTGTTCAGTCTCATCCAGTGTCAACAGAGTTAATAAATTTAAATTTTGTGCATAGGATTGAAAAAAGAATTTACAAGTAAACTTAACACTTGAGACTGAGTTATGATATGAATACATTTCATGTTTCTTGTTTGTTTGACGGTTTGTTTGTGCATTTAAACAGTTTATTATCTTACACATTTGTTGTGGAAATTTATCAGACTTGTAGTTTGTGTGATCTGCACTTTTATAACTGATATCGATCTTCTGCACTGCATTAATTTGCTTGATGATAAAACTGTTTAAAGAACACAGACACAATTATTTATGTATGACTAATCATGCATGCATAAGGTGACAAAGCAAATGAAAATGATTAAATAAAGCTGCACGTCTGTCTTCATTTTAGATTAAATGATAAATATACAACACTTTCTTGCCAAGTTTTATTATTATTATTATTATTATTATTATTATTTCTATGCTTTGTTTTAAAGTATGGATCAAACATTTTCACTAAGCTTCGGGAAGCATAGACTTGAATTCATTATTTAGATTATATGTTAGCTTCTCTGTTTACATGTGTGTGTGTCAGCATGTTTGAGGATGTGAGTGTGTATGTGTGCTTGCGTGCGCATATGTGTGTGTGCGTGCGTGAGTCTATGTGTGTGTGTGCGTGTGCGTGTGTGTGTGTGTGTGTGTGTGTGTGTGTACATGCACATGCATGCCTTCCTACTGCATTTGTTTTAGCGTAATAATATTTGTGTGTGAGAGCATCCTTTTATAATTTTCAGAAATAGTTTAAAAAATTATAATCAGACATAAATTTTCCCCACAGAAAGTTGCTGCATTTGATCTGACAGCACTTGAGCAGTGATATGACTTTCCTTTACTTCTTTAAAGATGTGATTGAGACATACATGCCAATAAACACTTACATTGTATTATGAGGGCTGCGTGAACAGTTAGTGGTGTTTGTTTCAGACCACGACTTCATCTCCAACGATTCCAGAGATCCCCCCACCCAACTACACACGTGGACCTTCTGTAAGATCATTGTTTACTCTCTGTCTCTTTCTGTCTGTCTCTCTTTCTGTGTCTGTGTCAGTGTGCTGTGTCTGTGTGTAATTATGCGTGTCTCTGTCTATATGAGAACTGAATATTTCATATGCAAGAGGCTACACATACATGATGTGCTTTGTGTGTGTGTTTTTTAATTATTCACAAAATATCCCCCCCCCCTAAAAAAAAGAAAAGTAAAAAAGGAGAAATTGTTACAATATTTAGCCCCTTCATTGCCGCCTACTACTTGCGCATGCACCGCCGGTTTGCCGCGTGATTTTTGATCGCGGCAATATCGCTACTTAGCGGCGACATATATATACGTCAGTGGCAAGTACTGAAGCACTATAGAGGACGTCGTCGGCACTGAAAAGGTTAAATTGTTTGATAGCAGAGGAAGAAATGATTGTTTATTTATTTGACAAGAGATGGACAGAGGAAGGTTATTGGAAAAGAATTGTTCCTTAGCCCTAAAGTCACAGTTTACACACATTGTCTTGTATTGTGTTGTTTTGTATTGTATTGCACTGTATTGTATTATATTGTATTGTATTGCACTGTATTGTATTGTCACAGATTTTCATCTGTTCTATGTACCCTGTTCTATCTTCATTGTTTGTTGTATCTTGTCATCTCTTACTTGTTGCTTTGGGAAAACAAATATTTAAAATAATTATTTCCCATGTATGTGCATTCAAACATTTAAGGATCATCAGCGTTCTGTGATGTACAATGTTATATAGTACATGTTTATGTAGTTTATCAAGCCTTTGCTTGTGCATGTCATCTGCCATGGCCTAGTAAATTGGGACGGTGACAGCGAGGTCCTTGATCATAGTTTTATATCAGTTGCCCTTTCCTATATAGATTGCCTTAATAGACGATTTTCAGAAAAAAACTAGGGGAGAGCACTTCGTGAAAATTAGAGTTGTTTACCTCCATTACTCGGTCAAACACCGTAGCAACAATGCAACAATGGCGTCGCAGCTTGAAACCGCAGGATGCGAGTCAGCGACTTGCAAAACAAATTTGTTTTTAAATTAGGGTGGCCACTGATAAAACTTGCAAAATGTGACGTAAAAATATAAATGACATAAAAAATGTTAATGATGCACGGTGTTCTATAGCTAAGTGCTGTATGTCTGCTCAAACACATGAGTCGATAGGCTATGAGAGCTGATGATAGAGTGACTTCCCCTGTTTGACGGATTGAATTATGCAACATCACTCCCACACACCATGAAATTACTCCCCTTAATTATTTCCGAACAATTCCTTTTAACAGGGCTTCATTTTAATTTCCTCAGGGACTAATAAAGTTGGTTTTTTTAATATATTGACTTGGCAACATGGTGTGTTTTTAGCTCCATCTGGTGGCCCTGAACACCCCAGTGTCGGGTCGCATGCGAGGCATTCGTGGCGCCGACTACGAGTGTCACCGGCAGGCACGAAGGTCCGGGTTGAGGGGGACCTACCGCGCTTTCCTCTCCGGGAGAACTCAGAATCTCAACTCCATCATCTACTACGCCAAAGATCGACAAATCCCCATCGTTAATAAAAAGGTACAGTGGAAACCAGCTAACTCAAGAAACTGAAACAGACTGCAACGTCACTGGAACATACAACAAACAACCACACGACAAGTGTAAAGTGATGTTATTTTATTTACAAGAGACAAAACAAAACTATTGGATATTTTGGCGAATGCGCCTTTTTCAACATAGACACATAAGAAAACAGTAAATATAGCAAAAGGAGCAAAACGCCGGCAACAAAAGGAGCAAAACGCCGGCAACAAAAGGAGCAAAACGCCGGCAACAAAAGGAGCAAAAAACAACAAGATCAAAAAACAATGCTTCCCCTCTACAGTCCAATCCATGAATGATTCAGCTAACTTGAAACCAAAGTCCCAAGGCATGCATTTGTGAATACAATTGAAGAGACTCAGCTAACTCAAGAATGGGTATACCTCTAAAAATCGGATAATTCACAATAATTTAGGGGGAACCAAGTTAATCCTTAACTTTTTTTTAATTATATATATGTCAAAATATTGGCTATTTCAAAATAGAATTTTAAATCCTTCCAATTTTGACTTATTAGATTTTTTAATGTATGTTTTCTTGGGACTTATACTCTCAAAAAATGTGCGTTCATGATTTGTTTCTATAATGTCTGCCATTACTTTTTAGGTTCATTGTGGTTACAGCACTGTTTTTCTTTTTAGCCTGTTGCTCTTTGGCGGCAATGGCCTTGTTCTTCTGGTGTTACCATATTTTACAGACTATAAGACCATACCTTTTACCCAGACTGAGACCCATGTGCCTTCTAATATGACTAGCAGTAACAATATAGTAAGAAAGTGTAATAACCAAATCTCAGTTTTGTGTAAACATTTATAGTCCGTAAAATATGGTAATTATTAAGGGTTCACTGATCAATGGATTTTGTGCAAATGTGGTTATGCCTCTGTATTTATGTTAGTACAAATGCTTCACTTATCGCCCTGCAGTTGTATTAGATTTGCATTAGGAATGCTTTTATAAATCATTTCTTTTGGGGGCAAAACAATAAAAAGGAAGTTGGTTTTTACTCCTGACCTCTTGATTGGGTGGTTTGTGCAAGAAATTGAGGTTAGTGAAGAGCATCTTAAGAGATCTTTGCATCTCCTATTATCTGGCTGCTCTGCCGGTACCCGTGCTACTTCAAGGACAATAACTCTACATAAACTCTAGGAAAATGCAAAGAGCAGTAACTCTGGAGATCGCATCCCATTCCTTAGAAGGCAATTCATAGCAATCGATTACTTAGTATATAGAACAGTTGATGCCAGACTTGGCTACAGGTGCATCTTTGGGGCAGCTGCCACGATCTGGAGAAGACTGCAAACTTAATTGTGTGTTTGAAAGTCTGATGCTTTGCCAACGGAATCGGCCCCTGAAGAAGAAGAAGAATGGTCTAGCATTAGGACAAAAAGGTCCATATTGACAATGGTTGAAGGACTGACAGCCTGTTGGTGTGGTGTGCAGGGTCAGATGTTGTTCAAGTCCTGGAACGACCTGGTGAACGGGGCAGGGGGGTACTTCAACCACAACACGCCCATCTACTCCTTCGACGGCAAAGATATCATGAATGACTCGCTATGGTATGTGTGGAGAGCATCTTCTTTATCTTACTTTGAAAAATAGTCATGTGTATTGTGAGTGTTTGTTTGTTTGTGTGTGTGAGAGACCAATTAATGCTCTTATTGTGCGTTACAATGCGAAACTTGTCAATTTAGCAAAGAGTGATAAAACTCAACCTTACACAGACCATGATTTGGAGTTAAGTTATCAGAAAAATTGCTGACCATTTGGATATAGATTTAAAAACAACCACCAAAAAATGCATTCTTCGGGGGAAGCAATTTCCGGTTCAGTTTGTTTACTACTGTGTTGTAAATGAAGAAATAGAAAGCAGCTCAGGATCATTTTAGTCATCATCATGTAACAATTTGGGTTTTTCTTAATCTACAAATAATGTTTGTTTCCAGGCCACAGAAGATCCTATGGCACGGGTCATCGAAGGAAGGAGAGACTGTGTCGCGGATGGGGTGCGGTGAGTGGTACTCGCGTAACGGAAACTCAACAGGCCTGGCCAGCTCCCTGAGTGACCACCTGCTGCTGGGCCAGAAAGAGTACACCTGCAACAACATCTTCATCGTCCTATGCGTCCAGAACACCGCGCGACACAACCTCTGAAACACCCCACCCCCTCCCCTTTCCCTTCCCTCCCCATCCCATTCCATCATGGGCAGCACCCTTCCCCCTTTAAGCCCCATATCATGATACAAACTTCCTTCTCTCACTCCCCACCCCATCACCAGCCCTAAAACGTATGGATGGAAATCAATTAATAAGAACGATATTCGCAGTGATGGGACGATGTTTTGGGAGGTGCGTTTCCAACCTTCAATGGAGATGACGCTGTTGTCATCCGTGTGATATTCTGATCGGGTCGGGTAGGACCTATTGTTGCAGAGTGGGGCTGAACTGTTTGCTAGTCGTCTTGCCAGAGAAACTGACAGCAAACACAATAAGATCTGAGGGTGAGGCAATTTGGCAGACCTCCAGGGAGTCCGATTCGTGGTGTGACAGGACAGGACATGCTCAAAGACAGTCGTGGAGAGTCAAGGAGAATGGACAAGGTGAAGGTCAAAGGTTTTCCTTCTATTGTTGCATGTTAGGATAATGCCATTTTCTGATTACTGCTGGGGGAAAGTGGATGGCAGACAAAGCTACAGACAATTTGCATGGTGCTAGAATGGTCAGTGTGAGTGATAGTGACGGATGAGGATGCTCCTGGGAATGTCTTTATTTTAGTCTTGGGAAATGTACCGCGTGGCTCTGTGTGTAATATACTCATATTTGTGCTTTAAGACAGAAGATATGTCTACTGTCATTTCATTCACAAAAGACATGTCTACTGTCATTCTTGTTTTATACTGCAAATATCTCCTTCTTTTACCGTTGTTGGTTGTTGTTGTTTTTTCAAGTAGTTTTTAATTCAGTATTGTTAGGTGTGTGACAAAGATAGCAGTATATATTTGTTTAATTGTAAAACAAAAGGTGCAGTATGGTATATATTACAGGTGTCTCACTATAAGCTTTTGCCTATCAGTGTGAACGGAAGCTTTCTTTGTATAATAGTGATGTTGCAACTGGTATGCTGTGATACCTGCCTTATTCGGTTCATTCATTTTGATGTCTTCTTCCATTAAGGAATATTTGTTATAAGAAATTGTTACAAGGTGCTTCAATATTATTTTTATATTATCATTTTTTTTACACTTGTACTAATGGAACAGGGTTGAATACTGTCTGGTGACATGGGTAAAATTAGTTCAGTGGACATCGTCAGAACAAAAGACATGGCCAACTCGCAGTGACCAGTGCCGATTCTTTATTAAAGATACCTTTTTTATTTAATTTTGTCCTAGGCATGATGTGTCATAATACATGCATGTTTTATTCTACTGCCACATTTTTATCAGCATTTTGAACGGAAGTACTGTTTGGACGACAGAATGAAGTAAATGCAGGTTCCTGTTTTTGTTGTTGGTATGACTGGATATTATTAGTAATATACACGTGTGCGTGATATTCATGTCTTAGCTATGTTTTAGATTTTTAAGTGTGTGCATCATTCTAGGCCAGTGAAAGTCAGTGTAGAAGCATTGCTTTGGTCATCTCATTTGTCATTAAAAGGGCTGTACTGACGCTTTATGTGTTCCTTTAATAACACTATTTGTTGTTTCCTGTATTGGACTGCCTGTCGTAGTAACTAAAAGAGATCTGATCATTCACGTTTATAACCTGGGCCACAGGATTATCGTAATGTATGTATCTGCTTATTAGTAGCATAAAGGATAGGTCTATTTTTGGACTTTTTCCTCTGTGTAGACGATTATATGGTAATTATCCTCATTAAGGGAAACTGCCACATATTTTTGTTTGTTTTGTTTTCTCCCATTTATGTAATCATCTGTTCTTTTTTCCCATCATTTTTGTTATACACAAGAATTTGCTTTGTTGTTGACTTTTTTTTCAAGACTATTGGTAGTACAGCAATTTGTTTCCTTGTGTGCATCAAAGATTACCTTCTTTTGTTTTCAATGTTATTTTTGGTTGTTTCTACAGAAGTAACCTTAAGTGTGTTAAAAGTGCAGTTTCTTTTTTGGTTTTGTTTTTTTTACTCCAGATTAAAAAAAATCTGCTCTAGAGCTTAACTGTTCGAAAAGAATTCTTTCAGTTGTGACATTTTATTATTTGTAGACCCACGGTGAAGCATTGTTGTGTTCCTTTTGATATACATGTGTGAATTTGTATGTACAGATATTGTGAATGTGACTGTCATACACATTCTGCATGAAGCAATCTTTTTAGGCACAGCCTCTTTTCTCCATTTTCACACTCTTTTATTCTCTCTCTCTCTCTCACACACACACACACACACACACACACACACACACACACATCACATCATGTTTTGCACAGTCAAATAACTAGATATTTTTTAGCAATAAAATCTGGAGTAATATGTGTTAAATTGAAGATAGAGGGTGCAAAAATGCTATGTTCTCAACATAAATATCTCGTGTCAAATAGAACTGGGTGCTGTAGTATTCTTCACTGTGCATACATTTTGTTGTTGAAAGCATTTAAACAGCATGTTTCAAACTTACTTTTGCAAATGTATTAACTACGAAAACAATAGGTATTAGGTACCAACAAAAGTCTTGTGCAGTCTATCTCCACTTGTTTGTTTCACCCTCAACACCCCCCACCTCTCCTCCTTTCTACTTTGTTCCTTATATGTCTTTCCTTTTCTGAAACCATCTAGGGTTTTTTTCGGTTTTTTCAAGTACTGAATGCTTACATTTTACACTTATCTGTCCATTCTTCTCTTAATAATTGCTAGTTTTCTTTATTTTCATGTAAATCTTTCTTGTTTAAAAAAAGTTGTTTTACTGAAGTTTTTAGGGTACAGTCAAATGGTTCATTTTGATACACGCCTTCTACACGAATCCAATACAGCACCTTTCAAAACACAAATATGGTGCCTTCTGCTTGCATAATTTGGTGTAAATGGATCCCATGTGTGCATCAACGAAGTTGTATATGAGATATCAAGTATATCATAAAGACATCACACAAAATGTTTCCAAGTTCTGTTGTGTTTTTGGTGCTCCAAAAAGCGCTGATTTGGGCTTTTGGATCAAAGATTGGTCTGTGGTTGTTTTCATGATTGCAAATGTGTGTGTGTGTGTGTGTGAATATGTATGAAGTTTGTGTGTGTGAGTGAGTTGGTGTGCATGAAGAATATCGTGTGTGAGTGTGTGCGTGTGCGCGCGCGTGCATGCATGCCCGTCAGTCTGTGAGTAGGATGAATCAATGTGGTTGGACTAATGGACATCATCTATGTTAAGTGTGTGTGTGTGTGTGTCTCATCTCATACGTTATGTTTGTTTTCAGTAGTGTCAGCCCCAAAAGCTTGTCCACTGATCAATTATAAGCAAAATGCTACACTACAACCATCGTCATGTTGTTGAAAACAGCAGACAAACAGCTCAAACAAGTACACGCTCATCCAAATAAATAGTAGGCAGAAGAATAACATTTGTTTTCTTTAAGTTTATTTTTTCCATCTTTTTAGTGAATCAAAAATAAAATGTCTTTCCACAGTGTCTAACGAAAGAAATGCTACAGATTGCAGATTGGTATGAAATCATCAAGATCAATTGTGTTTAAAATTGGTGTGTGTTTTTTGTTTTGTTTTTTCATTTTTCGAACTGGTGATTGCAACCAAATCAACAAAATTATATTTGAATACAGAACGTTTGTTTTCCTTTTTTTTTTGGGGGGGTGGAGGGGAGGGGTCAAAACTATTGTTTTCTTTATTTAAATTGGGCATTTATTTGACAGAAGCTGTTGCATTTCTTTCGTCAGACACTGTATATTTGGTCAACAAACGGCACACAAACCTGTTCAAAGTGAAACCACTGCAATACATGAAGAGCGCCAGTCTATGTACATATCACTTGGTGTATCGGGAGTAACAAGATTGCATGAGTGGCAGCCTTCTTCCACTACCAAGAAATTGGTTTGCAGTGTCAAAAACCATTAACATGAACTTTGACATAGGATTAAGTTCCTTTTAAAAATGCTACGCCTTCACCATATCACATTTTATTATATTATGAAAAAGTGTGTTTGGACAAAGCTTTCATCTTTTTAATTTAAGAGAGAAGAAAGGGGGGAAAACATGTGAAGGGGAACAAATCAGATATTCAGACCATTGAGGAGTCAAAGTAACAAAGTAAAAAGGATTAATTAGTTAATCTCTCTCTCTCTCTCTCTCTCTCTCTCTCTCTCTCTCTCTCTCATTTTACCATAATCAGAAAAAAAGGAATTTAAAACATGATACCTATCGAGAAATCAAAAACAAAAACACACAACAATGAAAACAAAATTAGAATGATGATCCGAGTGCAAGAGAAGTTCTACGTGAAATCATGCACTGATTCTTCTTTGGTAGAGAAATTTAATGAGTATTGATTTCATACAAAGAGGATTCAAAAGTGAGTGAATGGAAACAGGGATCGGAATGAACTAAAATGAATACAAAGGAAATGGGAAATTTGACAGATACATATATACTGGTACATGCATAATACATTCTATTACAAATATTGGCACCTTTTTTTTGTGGGGATGGGGAAAAAGAGATGACATGTTAAGAAAGCAAGTTATTATGAGAATTACCCTAAAAAGTAAACGTTTGCAATTGCATCGAAGTTGAAAAGGTGGTAAAAACCTACCAACCTCTCTTCTCTGTGTCGGATATTTACAAATGGTGGATCTTGGGTGTCAAACTTCAAATGGCTGTAAAATCAAATGTAGCGAAAATATTTAAATTCTTGATGATGAACTTGGGTCTGTATTGTTGTGGCAACTACTTTCACTTTGCTAGGCGAATCGGTGCCATAAATAACTTTGGTAAAAAGGGAGTTAATTACGAGAAGTTCCTTCCCCTTATTCATTTCACTATATCCTCTCTCTTAGCCTCACTATTTCATATTTATTTAAATTCTATTTGCTGTATATCTATTAAAAACCATAGCTTCATCTCTCCTCCGAAATCGGAATGTGTTGGCTGTACGCAGCAGGGAGACCAGTGAAAACTGAAAACCGGACACATATGTACCTTACTCATTATGGCCATATGGCCTGGGAACGCAGAAGAAGAAGAAGAACAGCTTCATCTTGTGATGTCAAAATATCAATGCAAACATTCCATGTCTGGTGGGGGGGGGGGGGGGGGGGGGGGGGGGGGTCATGCACCATCGCATATCACAAGCATTTATGTTCTCTTTTGTTACTTTCAAATTGAATTCAGATGGGCTGGGCTAAACGCATTCAATTCCTAGTGGCAAATACTAAACACCCGCCGCACGTCTTTGTCTTGTTTGACTTGGGCCTTTGTGTTGGACCTTTAACATGAAACAATGGTCAACTTAGGATGCTGATTTGACCGCCAGGGGGCAGTCAAACCAGTAGGGGCTTAGCGCGTGATATTCTTAGTCGAGTCCCTCCCTCTCTCTCTCTCTCTCTCACTACCCCCCAACTAATAATATCATGCGCTAAGCCCCTACCGGTTTGATTGCCCCCTGGCGGTAAAATGCGCGTCCTAAGTTGCTCATTACTCTACCAAAGAAAAGATAATCTAGTTACACAAAGAACCTAGTGTTAACATTTTTTTCTTGTAAGAGAAAGAGAACAACTACAGTGGAACCTCCCTTATAAGACTCCCTCCCACATAAGACCCACTTCTCTGAGAGATTGCCCTTCTTTGTAAGTGTTAAAACTACCTCTCTTATATCGCCTCATAGTACTTTGCTCTGGTTTCCTATAAATCAAACCGTCAAAACAGTGATTCCTCATTGGCGGAGTTGTCGGAGAGATAAGCCCTTTGGGACGGGGTGGGTGGAGGCCACTCGAGTGGTTGAAACTTTTTCTTCTCTGTAGTGCAGTAATAAAAAAAATTAGAGCTATTTCCTTTGTTGTGAGCGAAGCTCCTTTTGGTAAACTGTAAATAAAAAGGCATGTATTGTGGAAATTTCGTGATTTGGTCTAAGCGACAAAGGCACCCATTAGAAAAGAGAAGGCACATGCCTTCTCTTCCACTGAAAGAATTTGACTTCCAGCACCTCCGCCAAGGAGGAATCGCTGATTTGACGGTTTGATTTCTAGGAAATCAGAGCAAAGTGAGTGTTGCGATCTCTGTAACGGATGTTTTTCTGGTGATCTCGATGTGTTTCTTGCAAAAACTCATCCGTCAGGGTGCCTCTTTAACAGCCTTCTTTATTCTTTTTGTGATAGTACCTTCTGGCTTTCACCCAACGATTTATTCCTGTGAAAGAAAAGAAGACAACCGATCGACAGAAACAATCTACTGTATTGTTTGGACTATGAGGCGATACTGTTTTCACAGACAGACCTCTGCGCCTTATAATGTGACTGATGAAGAACAAAATCTGAATTTTGTGTAAAATGTTTTGGGGGGCAGGGGCGCCTTATAGTCAGAAAAATACGATACTTCCAGGAAAAAGAAGGCAATCTAATGATACAAACATCTATTAGTGCCACATTCACGAAAGAGTATTACAGATGCATGTCAAGACCAAAAAAGAAGACTGGTGTAACATTCGCGATTTGATGGTTTTTAACACATTAAAGAATTATTTCACACAAGGAATATCGGCCAAAACAAGTACAGAAAAAATCCGTGGAATTGCAATCTGACAACAGCAAAAAAGCTAACAAACCTACAAAGTACAATTGTATCTTCCATTCTTTTCACTGCATTTTGTGTATCATGTGAACCACAAGTATCTTTGAGAAGACTTTTTTTTATGAAAACTGGAATGATGTGAAATATTTACAAAAACAAACCAAAAAATGAAAAAAGATTAAAACAAACAAATACCTAAGTTCCCATTGCAGCAATGAATAATCCTGCAGTGTAACAGTATAGTTATATAATGTAAGTTATCCATTAGAAAACCGACAATAAAGTATGTAGCTGAACTATTTGTTCACATGTATTGGGATCTGTCAGATCACATGGGAGCAATCAATTTTAATTACATAGTCATAATCATTCCTGACGGTGCCAGAATGATCAATTTAATAATCGTGGGCCCCAAAGAGAAGAAGATTGAAAGGTGCTCCTTTTTATGGATTTAACAAATCGCCCTAGTTAGGCATTCCAATGTCAATTCCACACAATAGGTGGGGCATTTCACAAAGTCAAAATATTGTGTCAGGTTGTTTTTTTAAGCTGAGGACTTTCAGAACTTGGTGTTGATAACAATAGATAATAAAAACAAAAGACACACTAAAAAGGAAATTGTATTGTTCATCACTCAAACGCAAAGAGGAGAGTCAGTTAATATTTTTCTCCAATATTCAATGCTGATAGATATACACTTTCTCCCTTTCATTCTTTCATGAAGAAAAGTACATAAAATTCACAATTAACATTTATGGATCCAGGACACAGCTAACATTTATTATAAAAAAAAAGAGTTGGTTTGTTTTCTCTCAGAATGCTACAATATGTATTGCACATGCACAAAGCCTGAATACTTATTGAAAATTCAGAAAACAGAAAGAGAACCTTTGTAGTTCTCTTCTTAATATCATTGATAGCTCCATTACAGACTCGTGTCTATATTAAGATAATGCATGTATCTTACTTGTCACACAGCACCTTCAATCAAATTAGCTTCTATTTTTTATTTAACAAAGAATTTAAAAAACTTTTTTTTTTAAATTGTTATTTGTTAGCTACTCCTTTGTTTTTGTTTTCGTTTTGCTTTTTTCCTGTTCTATTTTCTATTTTAAGATCTTAAGTGGGTACACTTATCTTGTTTTCAAATGGTCCTCTCTTTGTTTTCAAACAATCCTTTCTGTTTTTGATTTAATATAAAAATAAAAAAAATAAACTTACTGTCTTTCCCTTTTCTTCTTTTCTGTCATTTGTTTTTTTAAATATTAGTCTATGTCCATTACCAAAAGAAACATAAGTACTCTGCTGAGGACAGATTTGCTTTCAACAATATAAAACATCCCATAGTAGTAGACTCCTCTCCCCTATCTGTACTCGACTTTGATCTACATAATGTGCATAATTTTGAAAACTAAGTGACGCATATCAACACCAACAGCAAAATAAAAAGAACCCATTTGTACACATTTCTAAAGGAGCTGCAAAGTTGGTGTATGGGTGACTGTCAACTCCAGATATGCCATTACTCAAAACAAGAATGAACTCAAAGGATTTCACACACAAACACACACACACACGCGCGCGCGCGCACACACACAGACACAAACACACACACATGAGTCTAGATATGCCATCAATGCAGTTCATGGCTCAAAACAAGAATGCACTCAAGGGATTTCACACACAAACATGCACACACACACAAACATTACTCTAAATATGCCATCAATGCAGTTCATGGCTCAAAACAAGAATGAACTCAAGGGATTTCACACACAAACACACACAAGCACGCATGTGCATGCACACACACACATATGCCATCAATGCAGCTCAAAACAAGAATGCACTCAAATGAGATTTCATACCCACATGCGCTCATGTACCCCCCCCCCACCCACACCCCACACACACACATATCCACGCACAACACAGCCATCTCATCACAGAATGCAGTATTTCCCACAGCCCCAATCGACACAGCAGTCAGTCAGCATTGCAGTACCACCTGTCACCCACACAGAAGATGTGCCGTGCCTTGCCTTTCTGCCAGATTTAGTCTGAATGCAGGGCTGCACGTGGCTATGCCTTCAGCCTGAACTCAGGCAATTTTACGATGCAGGTTCAGGTAATGGTCTGCCTGAAGAAAATGCTCTCCCACAAGAAATTATACTCTTGAAAAAGGCTAGCTTTACAGCTAAAACAAAGAATTGAGGCAAAGGTTCGCATGATCACATGTACCCATGTGTATGAAACATCATTCATTATCAACCTCTCACTTTCATGAAGAAAAGTACTCACAAAGTTTGGTCACATATGACTCTTCATTCAAAATCTGGCAGAAATCATGACGGCAAAAATTCTGCAAAGGTCTAAAAATTACAAGGTTATCATACTTTAAAAAACAAACAAGGTTATAGTTTGTACAAACAAATAAATCATCCATCATTGGGTGAAAATGCTGGGATTTAACAGAAGTTCTGAACAATTTCCCATTTATATTGACAATCTGTCATAGTTTTCTATCAAATAAAAAAACTCAGCCATTTCGCTATCCTTAAGGGTGAACGTTTCGGTTTTGATAATCACCTATGCAATGTGGGTATAAATGTGTTGATGGGATACAGACAGACTGACAAGGTCAGTGTCATGTGTACACTGATTTCTATTTTGTTTTAAAACTACCCCTTGTACAATTTTTTACAATTATTATTTACTTATCATGAAGAAAAAAAATGAAGGCTAGACAACTGGTTTTGAGGAAATTTTAGACATTCAATGAAAAGGAATACAATGAACCATCCATTCTGTTGGCTTTTTACAAAATAAAATGTGCTAGATGTGGTTTTTAGAAGAAGAAAAAAGTTGCTCACTGCAAACGGTAGTTCATTAGTGAAAACATCTCATGCACATTTTAAATGAAATAACATATGTGGGAAGAGGAAGGGGTAGAAGAACTGGGTGCAAGTGGCCAGTAGCTCATAAACTGGCTGTGCGAGAAAAATGCCTATGGCATAAGTTGTCGTACTGGAATAAAATTGGAAAGTACTGTGTTACTTTCTTTGGCTCTCCACAACCCGTGTATATTTATGGCACCACATATCACATTTTTTTTCTCTCTCTCATAACTTCACCCTTTTTCCAAATCTATCCATACTACGCCCTTTCCTCCAAAAGGAATGATTAAGAAGAATAGCGTCCAGTGACAATACTGTAGGTTTTTGTTTTCTCTCTCTCTCCTCTCTAACAACCATGGCATGTACATGGTAAGTTGGTAGTTAAGTGATGGAACAATGTATCAAACTGGGGAAGGCACTAATTGTCCAAAGTTACAACACTGACGAAGCACCCAAACACTACACAGCAAACCTGGTAGGTACCACATCTTAATTCACACACTTGTAAAGAACTTGAGAACCTCAACAGGTAGTCTGTCTTTAACAGTAAAGCATGTCTGTTATCTCCATATTTTTTTAAGACCCCCCCCCCCCCCCCCCCCCCCCCCCCCCTTCTTAAGAAATCATTTAAAAACACCCACAATCAAACAAATTCCTTTGCCTCGTTCCTGTCAAAGGGCCAATGCTTTTGTCAAATTACCAAAACATCAAGTTACTTCAAACAACATCAATAAAGCCATCATCAACAACAAAAATCATTTTTCCAATTTCTGACTACTAACTAACCAACTAGTTTCTCAAAGTGAAATAAACATACATTGAAGTACATAGTATTAATCAAACAGTATTAATCATATACATGGTACTAATCACACAATACATGCACTTGAATGGCAAAGAAAATATGCGATTGGTTAGGTACTGACACTAGTATCTTATACATGTATTTCATTCTGTTCTGTCTTTCTACAGTCCATTTTTTATTCCAAGTACTTTTAATTAACAAATGTAGTATAAATGATTACTGAGGCAGTCAGACTAATTCAAGTGACTTTCTGAATACTCAGTCAATCTGTACCTGTCACAAGTAATGTCATCTTTCCCATCTTGAAAAATAAACACCTTTGATAATACGTTGATAAAATCAGCAGCAAAAAGATACTGAAAACGTTACTAGTGCATGTGAATGTCTTATGTTAGTGAAATACTTAATTGTGTGTGTGTGTGTGTGTGTGTGTGTGTGTGTGTGTGTGTGTGTGGTGTGGTGTGGTGTGGTGTGGTGTGGTGTGGTGTGGTGTGGTGTGGTGTGGTGTGGTGTTGTGTTGTGTTGTGTTGTGTTGTGTTGTGTGTGTGTGTGTGTGTGTGTGTGTGTGTGTGCATGCGAGTGTGTGTGTATGTGAGCGCACATGCATGTATGTGCACATACAAGTTCATGCAATACGCCTGCCTGTATGTTGAGAATACACAAACATCAGTGGAAGCTCCAAAGTTCAAGGTATCATGTAGCATACCCAGAGACCAGAGAAGAGTTAAACATTCTATGAAACAGTAGGCACATTATCTAGGGTCCCAAATGACCAGCACCACTAGCTAAAATGCACAAGAGATACATGTTCCATAGAAAAACATAAAACATTGATTAATGAAACTCAAAGTCATACAAGGATCTCCAAATGAAGTTTTTATCTTTTCAAGTGTCAAAGTCAATACACAAAAAAACAATGCTGTCTAAATGAAACATCTTTTTAATAAAAGAATGACTAAAGAAACTTGTACATATGTTGCCCTAATGGCAATACAGGCATACTTAAAACTTCAGCTAAAGTCTCATTTGTTGATTTGATTGCATAACCTTAAAGCATATGTCAGCAACGACGCACCATAAAAATCAAATTTTAATCTACGAATCATTGATGAAAATAGAGATACTAAGTACAGAAGAATTACTATCATCAGTAAGGGAAGAAAACTAAGAGAACTGAACTAAAATTAATTTGTTCTGGTTTTTTAAACTGGCTATTATCAATTTTATTTTAATGAGAAAGCAGACAAGACTTCAAAGATGTCAAAATTCAACCTGACAAGAATCATGAACTCATGAAAGTCAGTTCCTGAGCAAGATAGTTCAACCACCACATATCCCAAGGTCTGAGAAAGAAAAGGATAAAAACACACAAGAGCACACAAAACCTTGGGAATGGGAAGAGGGACACCGGTGTAAAGATTGCAGAGAGGGGTCAGTTCAGGGAAAGGGTACGAGAGGCATAGAACAGAATCTAATAAATAAATTGGAGGAAAAAAAAAGAAAAGAAAGCATAATGGATTATATTTCTTTACACCATCATGTACATACTCATTAGATTCAATTTTAAAAAAAATTTAAATCACCAGTTATCCTTTTTATTTATTTATATGAAAAATTAATTTTTAAAAAACCATACATTATCTCATCTACTGTTCAAATACAGGCATATCACCCATTTGTTACCTTATCTACTTATTGAAAAACAAACATATACCACCCATTTATTATGTTATGTTATCCACTACCTACAATACAAATGCATACATACCACAGAGTACCCCACCTACACATAAAAAACAACAACAACAAAACACCACCGACAAACATCATTAACAAACAAACAGAACGGCTGCCTATCACAGATCGGTGCTGACAGATTCCGGATTGACTAAAGCGCCGTGGAAGGAGTTGGGACGACTGCGGGGTGGATGCTCCCCTTCCCCTCCTCCCCTCTCCCCGGATTTGCGCCTGTTGGAGCTGTTGTTACCATTGGAGAGCAGAGGGTGGTCTTCGCTGTACCTCTTGGCCAGGTGCCTCAACTCCAGGTTGTCCACGTTGACTTTGGTCTGGTTCTTGACCACGCTGACGCTGACACTGTCCACCCCGTCCCCGTTCAGCACCAGGGACTTGTTGGAGCTGGTGTCCGAGTCCTTGCGGGGCGTGGTGGTGGAGGTGGAGGAGGAGGGTTCCTTGGAGCGTTGCTGCTGCTGCTGCTTCTCCTTGTCCTTGTCCTTGTCGTCCTTCTTGCGGCCCTTGGAGAGGCGCAGCACGTGCTTGGCCAGGCCCTTGTGCTCCTCCTCGATGGGGGACAGTTTGGAGGAGTGGGCCTGCTGGGCGTCGTGGTGGGGGTCCACGTCAGAGGCCATGGGAATGTCGTCTGTTTGTGGGAATGAAATGGGGAAAAGGTCAAGGAATCTCTCTACCATTAAACCTCACAAGTGAATCTCTCTCTCTGTCTGTCTAGCTCTGTGTCTTTCTCTTTCTTCCTGTCTGTCTGTCTGTTTGTCTCCCTATCCCTCTCATACACACACACACACACACACACACACACACACACACACACACACACACACACACACACACACATATTGTCTGAATCACTTTTAGTGGAAGGACGTTAAACTGAAGAACAACACACACACACACACACACACACACACACACACACACACACAGTCATGCGCACACCTTACAAGACCTGCCCTGGTATTTCAGGATAGAACTTGTATGCAGGGTCTCCAATAGTGCTATTAAGCTGCCTTCAAAAAGAGTTGCATAACTGAAAATGTTCTTTTCATATTCAACCTTGCTGTATTTTTCAGACAAGAGTAAGTGGGTAAAAAAGGAGTTAATTTTTCAAGACAGAAAGAAAATGAAAGAAAATAATGATGAAATGATGAAAGATTTTAACTCTTTTTTTATCAGGAAAATCAGCAGCAGGAAACCAGGATCGTTAAGTCTTAATTAACAAGCAATTGGAGAAATTCACTGTCATGAGCCAAAGGTTAGCCAGGAAAAAGGCATTTAATAAGGCCACGAAGAGCACAAATAACAGGTCTAAAATAATTTAACATGAAGATAAAACACCATCCTATTTCCTTGGCATCCTGTTCCTTGATACCGGAACAACAACCGTATTTTTGAGACTATAAGGCCACACACCCCAATTTTCCACAGAATTTAGATTTTGTTATTATGTTTTTTTACTATTTAATTAGTCATGTTATAATGTACATGGGAATAAAAACTGTTGCCTTATAGTCCGTAAAATACGGTAAGCAGATTATCAATTCTTCCCCTTTTACTTTATCCAGTTGGATGACACAGCGTTACCATTCAGATTCAGATTCTACAAGATTTCTAGATACCAAATGTCTTCTTTTATTTGAAAACGTACAAGCAAAATCCAGTTAATTTACTGCAGCAATAACATTTGTTTATGAAAAAGCTATTAACGTTGTTTTTTCCTCCCGTCGTAACACTAACAGTGGAAGTAAAACTCATTAACTTCAATAATTTTTTTATTGCTGATTTTGTTCGTCTATTTCTTAATTATAAACATATTGAATGAAAAAATTAACCAAACTTCATACATGCAATGTGTGCATGTGCGTACACACACGCGCGCGCGTGCACACACACACACACACACACACACACACACACCTGTTTCTCTCCCCACATGCAGAACTCTTTTTTGAATGCAATGATTCTGACATAAAACTGTTATGAGTTTAGGAACATTCGAACATCTGAAGTCTGTCCCCCCCACCCCCCCCCCCCCCCCCCCCAACACTTATCTCTCCCTCCCTTACCCCCTCCCCCTCTCTCTCTCTCTCTATGTGAACAATATGCCATTGTTCATTCTCCCCCTCCCCACTGTTCCCTTGTAACATGGGCAGAAGGCCTAGTCAGTAAACTGAGTTGAGTTGAGTCTCTGAACAAACAAAATGCAGTAAAGCGGAAAAAGATGAAGTAAAGAAAGTTGTCACTGACCGGGGAGTTTCTTGGTTTTGAAGGAGGCGTTGGTGAGGGTGGACTTGATGAGGGCAGGGTGGTTGGTGGAGGACACCGGGGAGATGGAGATGCCCATGGGACCCCCGTCCCCCGTCACCCCGACACCCAGGCTGTCTGAATTGAGGATGGCCTCCGTCACCTGTGAATACAGTCCATCCATCATTTTAACATCCTTAGTAACCCCCCAAAAAACAAAAACCCACCAAAAAAACTAAAAATCTTTCTACTTTAGTCACACACCTCATTAGGTATTAGGTACTTCATAGTCACAGAGGCATCTCTGTGAAATTCGGGTTGCTCCCACCTGGAGAGGGCGTCGCAGCCACCCATTCTTTTAAAAACCCATTTTGCATGCGATTTTTGTGTGTAACTGAGAGAGAGAGAGAGAGAGAGAGAGAGAGAGAGAGAGAGAGAGAGAGAGAGAGAGAGAGAGAGAGAGAGAGAGAGAGAGAGAGAGAGAGAGAGAGGAGAGAGAGAGAGAGAGAGAGAGAGAGAGAGAGAGAGAGAGAGAGAGAGAGAGAGAGAGAGAGAGATGAGAGAGAGAGAGAGAGAGAGAGAGAGAGAGAGAGAGAGAGAGAGAGAGAGAGAGAGAGAGAGAGAGAGAGAGAGAGAGAGAGAGAGAGGAGAGAGAGAGAGAGAGAGAGAGAGAGAGAGAGAGAGAGAGAGAGAGAGAGAGAGAGAGAGAGAGAGACGAGAGAGAGACAGAGAACTGAGAGAGAGAGAGAGAGAGAGAGAGAGAGAGAGAGAGAGAGAGAGAGAGAGAGAGAGAGAGAGAGAGAGAGAGAGAGAGAGAGAGAGCCTGAGACAAGCAACGAAAAAACAGACACAGAACTGCCAGAGAGAGAGAGACAGAGATTGACAGACTGCCTGAGACAGACGACAGAGGCAGACACAAAGCCATAGACAAAACAACAAAAACAAGAAATGTTAAACTACATAATACTGACCAACAAAACATCAGGCAAAAGCTCAAAACTGGCTCTGGCGTGCACGTAGGAGACTGCTTCCATGGCCACTTTGTCACAGCCATTGTACCTGCACACCAACAAAACACAACACCGTAAGGATATTTCTTCTTGTTTTACTACACCAAAATTCACACAAAGTTTTGATTTTCTTACAAGAGATTTCCTCACATTCCAAGGCGCAGGGGTCTCAGTCTGAAAAGAAAAAATCACCTTATAGTGCGTAAAATACTGTATTTGTAATTCAACAGTAGCAGTTTGCAAAACTTTTTCATTGGGCTCCATTATCTATTCTTTTATTATCTTGTTATTATGGATGGCTTTTTTAAAAAGCATATTGCTACTTCTTATCATTCAATGTACAGTCTGACAAAAAACCCACAATTGTGACCCTCTGTCTCAAAGTCCACTTCTTTCAGCTTTATGAAAATAACCCTAAGCTGATCCTAACCCTATCCCTTTCCCCAAAACAGCAGAATGTTGCTTCTCATAGAACATTTTCCATGCGCAAAATTAAGGGGGGGGGGGGGGGGGGGGGGGGGGACTAATGCACAAGATAGGCAGGATTGGACTGGTCACTTCACATGTCCCACACTCACATGGCAAAGTTGAGGCCCCACAGCATCTCCACCAGAAGGGTGGGGCTGACGGTCATTCGCGGGCAGTGTTTGGGCGACTGGGCAGCTTTGGGGCGCGGCCCGTTGGTAGTCGGCCAGGACTGCAGCACGGTGGGGCTCACCTGAAGGGAAGGTAACCCCGTCGAGCAGATTCTGTCCACATCCAACCACACAAGTTCTTTAGTACTATCCCTGACTACTGACAAGCCAGTGTGTCAAAATGTACTGTTTTCATATATGAATATGTGTGGAAAGAAGAGAGCCATGAAGAGATAAATAATATTAAATGGAGAAAATTGTTGCACTGACATTCCTCCCTTTTTTCTTTTGACAGGCAATTTTATTACCAACCGCAATCGTAGAGAGCGGATTGGTAATGTTTTCACTCGTGTCTGAGGCGGACTATGTATCTCTAGCGTTTGGACGGATGGACTTAGGATGCTCAAATTTTGCATGCGGGTAGGTAATGGAGAGATCTAGGCCAAGTTCGATAATGAAGGTCATGGGTCAAAGGTCAAGGTCACTGGAGCCGAAAACGCTGCCGCGTGGTTGGTGATTTAGCGTCTTAACGCTCTAGTTTTGCTTATGCATTCATTTAATGCAATCATAATGACCCCTTGCTTTTTCATTCATTCTCATCGATTCATTGATTCATTCAATATGCAAATTTTAACATCAGATGATGACGAATGCTTTTGAATTCAAGTACGGTATTTCCCTATAAAACCAGGGAGGACAGAGAATTAAGAATACGGATGTCCCATATGTGCCTTCCCAGGTCGAGAGGACATAAAATTCAAATTCATCAATTAAGAATACGGCTTCTAATGATGGAGTCTTAGGGTATGTAAAATAACCATACCATGAACACTTGGTCTTTTAATGAGCTGCATGGTGGTTCTATAAATGTGTCCTTGGGAAAGACATTTTAGTCTTATTTTCCTCCCAGGCCCACCACTCAGGTATAAATAGGTACCCAACTTCAGTTGGGGACGGGGCGGTTAACCCCTTCACTGCCAAGTCCGTTTCCGGTTCTGAGGCAACTATTTGCCAAGCCGTTTTAGGTTGCGAAGTATATCGCAAAAACTGCTGAATAAAAGTGCATATAACCTATACTTTTCTGAAAGGGAATTGAATATACTATCATTGGAGAACACTCTCACATGCATTCAAACATAATGCGAAAAGCATAAGGACAGAAAAAGGGAAATTCTTAGAATAACCCTACGACGGATATTTCCGTGACAGGGCAGTTTATAGGTTACCGGAAGTTGACGGAAATATTCGTAACGGGGCAGTGAAGAGGTTAAAAGACAGTGAAAAGAGAGGGATGGACACCGCCTTCCAACATAGAGTCCTAGACACAATGAATAAAGAATTCACTGACCCTGTATCCAAAACGCTATGGGACCTTTCACATTTCTATAGCAACAACAGTGTTATATTACTGTACCTGGAAGCAGTGAGACATAAGGCTTGGTGGGAGTGGGAGGCCAGCTGGGCAATGTCCGTGTTGTACACCTGCAGTAACTGGGACAGTACCGCTTGCCTGGAAAACAAGAGTTTCCATTCCTCAGGTTATCATCATCCTGAACTATTCTTTACCAGACAGGGATAACAAACAAACAAGTGAAACAAGCAAAACATGGCATAAGATAAGAAAATTACAGTTTTTCAATCTTGTGGGCAGTTTTAAAAGAGACAGGAAGAAAATCTAATTGTATAAGAAACTAGTAGCATATAAAATGTTCACTAGCAATCGCCCCGTGGCAGTTAATTCCCGTGGCAGTTTGAACCCCATGGCAGTATTGAACAATACTGGAGGCAATGCCCGGAGGCAGTGCTAAACCAGTAAAGTCCCGATTTTTTAATAATACAGATACGTGTAGTGTCATCCCCTTGTAATCTCCCCTGCCCCCCCCCCCCCCCCCCCCCCCCCCCCCCCCCCCCCCCCCCCCCCCCATCCCATCCCCACCTACCCCACCCATAACCAGCTGGCTGACCTACTCGTCACCCCAGCACGTGTGAACCATGGTCTCATGCCCACAGCAGTCCCCCCCCCCCCCCTTTAATAACAGCACGTTTGGACATATGTCGTTTCGCCTAGTGAGCGAAACTGTAAATTGGTGCATATCGCGCGCATTTATGAACGGATGCTGTTCAGATTTCCTGCCATGCTTTGCCCGGGTCATAGCAAGCGTGACAGCAAATTTGAGGCGATTCAGTTAAGAAACGGCGGAGTTATTCGTGAAAAGGTGAAGCGGCGGCTAGCACGCGTTTCTGAACCGATTCGCTTCCGGTTTGGCACACGGATAGTCCCCGGCCCCGGTCATCTTCCTGCCAAATTTGAAGGCAATCGGCCCAGAAACGCCGGAGATACGGGCACCGAGAGGCCGGCGGATGTGCGTTTCGCGCATTTGCAAAACCGCGCAAATGACACGGCCGCCCCGGTTGCCGTTGCCATCGCCCCGTTAGGGCTGACAGCAAATTTGAAGCGATTCGGTCGAAAAACGGCGGAGTTATAAGGCCCGTTTTGTGTTTCACACACACACACACACACACACGGACGGACAGTTGGCTTTTTACTATATGATGAGAGTTTCTGAGCTAATACACACAGTATGCAGGTTGGTTTATTCTATTTCTATAAATTGTGTATGGACCAATACATAAACACACACATTCAAATGTGTGTGCACACACACACACATGCACGCACGCACTCACGCACACACACTTTACAAAACCACTAACCCCCATTTCCTCTACATTTTAAACCTCCTTGCCCTCATTTCTCCCCTTTCCTACCATTCCCCTCTCAGGTTTCTTTTTTCCTTTTTATCCACTGCAAATGGTGGTTCAAGTAATAAAAACAACCAATGTCAATCTGGCCCATGTGTGGGAAAACTCTGCCGGCAATTCTTCTCTCCCTGTCCCTCCATTGTGACCAAGAAGGACTAATGCCAGGTCTCACCCCCATACCTGCCCATTAGCCCTAACCCAGCCAAACTAAGAGAAGTACGAAGACTAGTGGTTCACAGACTGTGGCTTCAAGATGGAGTCAGCATAGTGGTGCAGTCACAAAGAACGTCCCTCCGGGGGGAAAGAGAAGGTGAATGGTGGTGGTGGTGGTGGTGTAAGGGTGTTGGTTATTCTATTCTCCTTCAATACAACTGCTGAGAGAAGTAAATGGATGAGGGAGCTGGAGAGAGAGAGAGAGAGAGAGAGAGAGAGAGAGAGAGAGAGAGAGAGAGAGAGAGAGAGAGAGAGAGAGAGATAGAGAGAGAGAGAGAGAGAGAGAGAGAGAGAGAGAGAGAGAGAGAGAGAGAGAGAGAGAGAGAGAGAGAGAAAGGAATGGGGGGGGGGGGGCTGGGAGAGAAGAGCAGACAAAGAGAGAGAGAAAATCTATTGACATTGGTGAGAGATTAGATTTGAAGAAAAACACAGAAAATAAGAAAAGGAGGAAGTAATATACACTTGCTTACAATATTTTTTAATGTGTGTGTGTGTGCGTGCATGCGTGTGTGTGTGTGTGCGCGCGCGCGCGCACGTGCACGTGCATGCATGTGTGTGTGTGAGTGAGAGTGTGTGTGAGTGAGAGTGTGTGCATGCATGCATGCATGCTTGCATGTGTGTGTGCGTGTGCTACAATCCCTCGAAGATCATTCCCTCCATGAGAGCAAGAGAATTTCAGGGGCTGCTGCGAATGAAAACCATTGATCTAGCTCTCAAAAAGGAAGCAGAGGAGGGAGGTGCACCACTACAAAATTCTCATTACCCAAGTCAATAACAGGAATTTCAAAAAGACATGAACACAGAAATGGACCACAAACACAAAGAATGAAGAGAGAAAAACAACTTTGAAAAAAGAGAAACTCTCCGGATTGTTCTGTGAAGTATTAGACTCAATATTTTGCTTCCCTCTTTTCGCTCGATTTACCAGAAGAAAATAGAAAAGAAAAGGACTCAGAAAAAGAATCCTCAAAGGAAAAGAAAGTGCAATGTTATTAGATCTTTCTATTTTTTTTCTTATTAGTTTCATGTTTAGGGTTTGTAATATTAATACATAATTATAGTTGTTTTTGCTTGGGTTTCGTGGGGTTTTTTTTCAATTTCATGCTTGAATACCATCTCTAACATCTACAAAATCAAAAACTCAGTTATTTAAGTAAAACTAGCAACATCTCTCTCTCTCTCTCTCTCTCTCTCTCTCTCTCTCTCTCTCTCTCTCTCTCTCTCTCTCTCTCTCTCTCTCACAAGAGAGAGAGAGAGAGAGAGAGGGAGAGAGAGAGAGAGAGAGAGAGAGAGCAGGGGGGGGGAGACAGAAAGAAAGAGAGACAGACAGCAGACAAGGACAGGAAGAGAGAGAAAGAAGTGTACAAGTAGATTGATGTGCATGCATTTTGTGTTTCTTGTAATAAATGCACCGAGCAAACCAACCAGAAAGCTTTCAATAAATTATTTGCTGGCAGAAATAATAAAACTCCCCTGCATTCATGATCTCCAGCCATCTTCCTTTTCCCTGCCTCTCAATCTAAGCTTCTAAAAAAAAAAAGGACACAGACAGTGAGGATAAAAAGAAACAAGATGCAGCTATAAATAAAAACAAGCGCGAAATCGCAATAGTTTGTGGCACGCGGTCTATTTTTACCACTCCAATCATGAGTTACCTCCCCTGGCTTTTCAATAATTTTAATCTGTAAACCAGAATGTTATCTCTGCACCATTTCGTAACTTTTTATATCTTTTGGAAAACATTTAAAACTATGTATCCTACTTATTCTCATCAAAAGAAGCACTGCATACTCGTCGTGTCTGCTGTAGTGTCTGTATTACATATGTTTATTATTTTGTACACTTTTAAAATACATCATTTTAAAGAGCGGCCAGAAGTGTAGCCTCGATTTGAAGTGCGACCATTTTGGACCGACAGACCGACCGACCGACAAAGTGAGTTATAGGTTTGTGGCTTGAGCCACAAACAACAAGGTAAACAGAGAGAAAATAATGTTTTACGCCCTCTTTGGCCTTTCGGCCATGTGGGGCATATACAAGGTAAACAGCCCTGCTGGGTGTTTTTTTATAGCCGATGAGGTTTAACCGAGGTGTGGTTACTGCTACACATATCTGTATTGTTTTTTAAAAATCAGGACTTTACTGGTGTTGCACTGCCTCTGGGCATTGCCTCCAGTATTGTTCCTACCATCTTTGTATTTACAAATGTCCCATATGTGTCTATGACCGAGAGGACGTAAAACACCATTTTTCATTCAACCCTGCTGTTTGCTCTGAATAGCTGACCTGGTTTTGCCCCCAACTCTCATACACCTCATAGCCCCATAAAGATATACAAAACAAGCAAACAAATAAAAAGGACAACAATAAGAACAGTGAATAATAATCAGTGAATTTAAACACATAAAACAAGTGTTCTGAAGAATTCAGGAAGTTTGCTAATACAGTAGAACCACTCTTATAAGACCTCCCATTATAAGACTCCCTCCCACATAAGACCTACTTCCTCAAGACATTGCCCTTCTTTGTAAGTATTAAAATTACTCCCTTATAAGACCCCTCCCTTATAAGACCTCATTTTCAATGATTTTTTAAGGTCTTATAAGGGAGGTTCCACTGTATTGAAAAAAACCACTTATTTTTTTTAATAGGATTTTAGTATAAATAGAAACATTTCTATTGTTTGCCTTTTTGCTATATGTGTGCCATTTTGTATTTCAAATCTTTCATTCCTTAGGAAGAATTGTTATGTTCAACTTTATGTTAATGACTGCTGGTATGACATTTATTTACGGACCTGTAGCTAACTTACATCTTCACAGTTGTGTTTCAGACACTCAATCAGCTAACCTAGTTTGGCCTAGGGGACAACACCATCCAAATCAACAAAACAAAATGTAATCTTCTATTAATGATGGTGAATAAAATGGAAATAATGAAAAGCTGGGGCTCCCCGTGGGGATACCGGGGGGGCGGGGGCTTTCGAAAAAACAGTTCCCCCACCTTCTGGAAGTTCTGTGCTTGTAAGTTCCTCTAATCTGCCACTCTCTTTGACTCTTGCCTTTTCCCTTTGCTCTCTGTCATCTACTATCTTTCTGACTTATCGGCCCATTCTCCTGCTTTTTTTCAAAACAAATCTTCCAAATATTTTTTCTCCTTTGAGCTCCCCCGAAATCGGAATGTGTCGGCTGTACGCAGCGGGGAGACCAGTGAAAACTGAAAACCGGACACATACATACCATACCCATTATGGCCATATGGCCTGGGAACGCAGAAAAAAAAGAAAAGCAGGGGACACCACCATGTGAATAACTGTGCAATGCTGACCTGTTCTGACCGTTGATGCTCTCATACTGGGGGTAGGGTCCCCCTCTCCATTCCTCTGCCGACCTGTTGTAGCGATTCAACGTGCTCTCCGTCAGAGCCAGGGCACTCATCTGAACAGGCTACACAGACCAAGAGAGAAACGAAAAGCATGGCTAGTATGACCCACACACCAGTGTGTAAACTGAATGAGTTTTAGGTACAATAAGAACATAATGTTAAAATGAAAAAAAAAAAAAATGTTGCTGTTTAACATTAACAAAATTTGGGACAGCTCAAAATGACAGAATTTTAAAGACAGCAAACACAAATATCTAAAGAGGTGGACAAAATAGATGAAGCTTTGAATGAAACACAATAGAGAACAATGCTCATATCAGTGATACTGCATACAACAATCATCTTATATGTCCTTTCAGACAAATCTATAAACTTCTTACCAGTATTCAACTTAAACCATGATAGATTTAGTATCCACTTTAAGATTATGTGAAATTCCAGTCTACATACTTTCATGCATAATTTCTGCAATATTTTGCTTTGTCCTTTCAAGCTTCTTAATGCATAAGAGTAGTAACAGACCCAAGAGGATAGTACAAGCCATGAAAACTTACCTCATGGTAAATGGACCCTTGATTGACAGACGGAATACGGAATGTCTTGACTTTAGGAGATCCATCGCTCTGGACAATTTCCTGCAGCAAACAAACAAAAAGAAAAACTGTTAAGAGCAAGTCTACATTAAAAGTTTCTTTCTGGAAATTTCTATGTACATGCACATTTAAACACTCAAGTAGTTCCCAAGTCTCATTCTGAAAAAAATGTCTAAGACATTGGAACATTCAAGCGGTCATAAAGCAGGCATAAGTTCTATATATGCATAAAACCCACCACTTAATTCTTAGGACTTTGATCTTTCAGCCAGTATGTTTTCAGTCCTGGGAAAGAGGGCTGTCACAATCATATGACATCTACTCAACATCGATTTTCTCACAAGCAAGAGACTGCTACAGGCTCTTGAACTTTCAGGACGAGCCAGCATGAATCAAACAGAATGATTCATTGAGCCATTGAAACCACAAAGCAAATCTAGACTCCCAGAGTCTAGTCTAGATTTCCAATCTAAATGTTCCTATGTATTCATTTTATAAATCCCATGTGCTCTCTCTCTCTCCCCCTCTCTCTCCTCTCTCTCTCTCCCTCCCTCTCCTGTATGTACCTTTTCCCTGTGGAGTTGATTTACAGCAGTGCACTTCTATGTTCCTATTCCCATTCTCCTTTGCCCCCAGGTGTTCAACGCATTCCCATGATATAAGCTGACAAAGCACCAAATGCGGCGCACCCAACCACACCCCATTTATCTCCACACACGTTTAGGTTTCTTTGTTTATTTTAAAGTTAAACCCAGGTGCTTGGCGGCACAAACACTGGGTCATTCTAAGACAACACCACTGATTAAAATCTAACAAAAAGAGACAGGGGGAGATGAAGAGAGTGGTGGGAAAGGGAAGTGAAATTAACCTAAGGCAGACACAGAGAGAGGAGAGGTATAATAGGATGGGAGTAAAGGATGGGAAGTAAGAAAAAGAAACTGAGGAGACAGATTAAAGAGATACAGAAAGCAAAATACAAGCAGAGACATGCAAACACTGGAGAGAGAAAAAGAATAAGACAAAAGAAAACTTGATTAACAAAAGATAAATATTTAAAAGTGAATTTAAAAAACCCAAACGAAGACAGATAGATAAGGGAAAGAGGTGGACAAAGAAAAATAAGAAGAGGAGAAGAAGGAGGATTGGGAGTGTGTTGGAGGTGGGGGGGTGTATTGATCACTGGCAAGCTATGGAAACCCTGTAGACAGGAAGGCAGACAAAAGCATCCTTTCAGTTTCACAGATTACCGACCCCTTACCAACACACACAGCACACCTGACGCAAGTCTCCTCTTTTCTCAATGTCCTTCCTTATCAATCCTATGTCCTACGTTATCTCACCCCACCTGACCAAGACCATTACTTTCATCTACTCTTCCATAATCTTCCTTCGCGAACCCAAGCCATGATGATGATGATGATGATGATGATTGAGTTTTTATACAAACGGCAAAGGGACAGAATCAATCTCTCTCAATCTCTCTCTCTCTCTCTCTCTCTCTCTCTCTCTCTCTCTCTCTCTCTCTCTCTCTCTCTCTCTCTCTCTCACACACACACACACACACACACACACACACACACACACTCACTCTCTCTCTCTCTCTGTCTGTCTCTCTCTCCCTCCCTCCCTCCCTCTCTCCCTTCTCTCCCCCCCCCCCCTCCCCACTCTCATTGATGAAGTAGGCTCCGGGAGAGACCATTAAGAGTCTGCGCCCTGGATAACACACTGCAAATCACTGCTGGCCTCCTTAATTAGGCAACAGAAAATAAAACAAAATAGGCCTACAGTGAAAATGCGAGTGAATGTGCATACATGTGCTTGCACGTTTGTGTGCATGTACGGAGTGTGCACTCAAACGTATACGCACACACTGAAGGAGAAAGCATAGGAGAGGGAAACTGAAAAAGGAGGTAGGAGAATGGAGAGCACTGAAGGCAAGGTTTACTGTCCAAAAGAATGAAAACACAAAAATCTGAATTCCTGGGCAATAATGAAGCCAGCAGGCAAATAATTAGGGAAGGACATCATTTGGCTTGAAAGCCTTTCAATTAATAACAATGTTGTTTTACTACTTCCTTGTCTGTTCTCATTACCAGCCAGGTTATTGCTTTTACCCTTACAATAAACCTTCTGGTTTGTTTCAACCACATTTTTATTTTAAGCACACAAAAAGACAGGGGGGGGAGACAAGGAGGGTGAAAGATCAAGAGAAAGCAGGGTGAGCAAGGAGGAGAGAGACATAGACTGAGACCGAGACCGAGACCAAGAATAAAATTATATTTAATTTGAATATTCATTCAATATTTGAAAGAAAATTAATTCTCTTTGTTTCATTTTCTCAAAGCTAACCTTGCTTTGAAGCCTTAAAAAATGCATCCATAATGACAAAGTTTTCTCTCTCTTTTCTCTGTCTGTGTGTGTGTCTGTCTGTCTGTATCTCTCTCTCTCTTTCTCTCTCACACACACACACTCTCTCTCTCTCTCTCTCTCTCTCTCTCTCTCTCTCTCTCTCTCTCTCTCTCTCTCTCTCTCTCTCTTATTGATTAGAAGAATAGGCTTTGCCTTAAATCTTAATCCTTGGAAATAAAAATAAAGTTTCAAGTTTCTCTCTGTGTGTCTCTCTCTGTGAATTTGGGTCGTCAAGTTTTGAAATAAGCAGGACAGTCACGCCACCATCTTTCTCTGAACCACTTTTCTGAACAACAAAAAAGACTCGTATAGGCCATGGATGCCCAGTAATTTGACCTCTCCTTTTATTTCTACTCTTCATTCTTTACTGCTTGTTTTCTGTTCTTTTCCTTTGTCCAAAATAACTGCTCTCCTGTCGTCACTTTTTGCGTCCCTAACTGAAGAGGATTAGAAGAGGTTCAGACAAGGGGGTGGGGGTGAGTGGAGCAGGGAGAAGTGCCGATGTGAGTAGTATGGCGTTGATGGGAGTAGGAGGGGGGTGGGGGGTAAATGGGAGAAGGGTATGGGGTTGAAGATTGGATAAAGAAGAAAAAAGATGAAAGATTGGATAAAGACGAAAAAAGATGAAAGATACAGGGATTTAATATTTGGATAAAGAAGAAAACAGATGAAAGATTTAGGGATTGGATAGAGAACAAAATGGATGAAAGATACAAGGATTGGATAAAGAAGAAAAAAGATGCAAGTGTTAAGAAAAATCGTATCTGAAGATTGGTAGACAGAGAGAAAAAGGCAGTGGGGAAAAGTGAGGGAAGGGGTGAGATCACGAATGCTCAGAGAATGTGTATGCATGTGTGCATGCGCTTACGTGCATGTGCATGGCCACATGGTTATGTACGTGTGTGTGCATGACGCCCACCACAGGATCTATTCTACAAAATATGCATGTGAATGTACGTGTGTGTGCATGCGCACGTTTCATAACAAAGCAGTCGCATCAAAGATAAGTGGCACACTCAAGAACAACAAGTGCAACGCCGAGCAGCTGCAAAGTCCCCTCACAGCATCGCCGAGCTACTCCGAAATCGGAATGTGTCGGCTGTACACATACATAAAAACGCATCAAAACAGCACGTAACTACATAAAAACGCATCAAAACAGCACGTAACGGAATAGTTTTTTTATATATAGCCTTGAGGTTCGGACCCGTGATTTGAGCGCGCGCGATCATGCGCACACGCGCGCACAGAAAAATTCATGACAACTGTGTTATACACCATTCATCAAGAAATGTTGTGAAAAAAACTGCATTAAAATACATGCAAAACTTCGCGAGATATTAGCGATTATGTGTTTCGGGGTTTGAACCCCGTAACTGGCACGACCTTGACCTTAATGTAAAACTAAATACATCAGTGGATAGCTTGCATCTTGGCAAACTAGTATACCAAATTTGATGATGATAGACTGAATAGTTTTTGAGAAAAACGGACGAATAGCCGGACGGACGGAGGCACGCCGGACGGACGGACACCGGACGGACGGACGGACGGACCAGACAAAAACAATAGCTCCCCGAACCTTCGGCTCGGGGACTAAAAAGGGAGACGAAACATCTCCAGTAACGAGATCTGTCTTAGGGTGCAAGCAGTTTCCATTCTGTTGTCCTTTCAACACACGAACTCATTAACAGCGGACAGAAGGTCTTCCAAAGCCAGACTATCACCCCACACGCTTTCAGAGGGAACCAGTCTTGTCATCAAACCCCACGCAAAGCAACAGCAACAGAAACGTTTCTGAACATGACACGCATCTAGTTAGTGTTTGAATAAAAACAAAACAAACCCAAAACAAAATTGCGCAAATCAAATAAATGCAAACAGTTAAAACATTAAACAAAGCACAACACACACATGGAAGAGAGAGAGAGCTAGGGGGAGACGGCAGAAACATTTAAAAAAATACAGCAAATCCATTCAATTCAAGTTTGGCTAAATAAAAACACCCTTCTCCACTGTATATGTTTCGTTTGTTTCTTCTATATATCATAACGTTTATGCAAGATCTCTCTCTCATTCTCTCTCTCTCTCTCTCTCTCTCTCTCTCTCTCTCTCTCTCTCTCTCTCTCTCTCTCTCTCTCTCTCTCTCTCTCTCTCTCTCTCTCTCTAACATACAACAGGCCAACTTAATAAGTGGAGAGTGAGAGAAAAAGATGGGCAGAGAATGCCAGTGGGTGGACGGGTGGTAGCGATAGATACAACAAATCTTATATCCTTGTCATTATTCTCTCGACTCCAATGCAGATGCCTAGGTGTCATGTGCAGGAGTTACATTAACCCAGTAGCTCTCTTGTCTCACACGCACTAACGCACACACGCACACACACATACACCCCACACGTCTCTTTTTCAGCTCTGCACCTCGGGGGCAGTGTTGTATATCGATTTCCATCCTCCCTTGTCATTTTCCTCCATACAAAATGTAATAAGATCTTCACGCGGTTTTTCTTCTGTGTTCTTTTTATTCTATTCTGTTTATCCCGCTTTCCCTACATCATCATCTCGTAGCTCATCTACATCCCACATCCCACTCTTTTGTTCTCCTTTTCATATTCCTAATTTCTTTCCTTACAATTCAACAAGAGAATCTCAGATCAGAGCTATTGTAACACCCACCCCCCACCCCCAATCCTCATTTCTTTTCTTTTCTTATATTCAAATTATGTATATATTCAAATCCATAAACAACATTAGAGGTGGGATTAGGTAGAAAGGGCTACAAATTGAACAGGAGGGGGAGGGGTAGAAAAGGGGAGGGGGTGTTCAAGAAGACAGCAACTCCAGCACGATTACTACAAAGAACGAGCATGATAAGAACACAATCAAGAAACAAAACAATCATCCCATTATTCTTAGCTACAGACGAGACGCAACGTTAATAGCCATTGGAACCCTGGCCTTCTACATAGGTACTTGGCCAAGTAAGGAAGCAAAGCGCAAGCTTAATAACAAGCTGATCAACTCGTTTTATTTATCTATCCAAGTTAGCTATCTCGTTTATGTGTCCAATTAGCTGCTGATGAGTATTCTTCTAAATAACAAAATAAATGGGGGCTGATCGATATGTTGACTGGCTGACAATACGGGCTGAAAGAAGACTCGGTGATTCAAAGAGGTGTATTGTTTTTACTGAACCACTAACTATATACATAGTCATAGTTACATTGTATTTAAGTTTTCTTATTTGCTTGAGAAAGAAGCAGAAGGAGGAGGAAGAAAAAGAGAAGAGGAGGAGGAGGAGGAGGAGGAGGAGGAGGAGGAGGAGGAGGAGAAGAAGAAGATTGACTGATTGATTAATTGTGGGTTAAGAAATACATGTAGGCACATTGAGGGTCTTTTTACAGTTATGCCCAAACAAAAAAATCCAAAATTAAAAAAATATAACAAGGAACTTAAAAGCAAAGCAAAAAAAAAAAAGCATGATGAAAATGAAGTTAATGAAACAGATTCAAAAATTTAACATCTCTCCTAAGAAGAAGAAAAAGAAGAATTAAAACACAAACAGCATGTTGGGGAAACACACGCCCATAAATTATTTATATAGAAATATAAGAGAAACTTAAGCACCTGTTTCAATCAAACACATTCAAAACATATAAATTAAACACACTTTTCAAAAGTTGGGTTATTAAATGGTGGTGGTGGTGGTGGTGGAGGATGAGGATGTAACTATCATGTAACAGTAAGGGGTAGGAGGGAATGAGATACGAGGGAGGGAACAAGCCGCTTAAATTTTCAGTTAAAAATCTTCCGACATGTGGAAAACACACTTCCTCAGCTTTGGGAACGTGCCCACTGAAAAGGCCAGAATCAGTGGTGCTATGATCAAAATCGGGGAGAAAGGATTGCTCTAAGAAACACAAAAACACAAACTGTGTGTGTGTGTGTGTGTGTGTGTGTGTGTGTGTGTGTGTGTGTGTGTGTGTGTGTGTGTGTGTGTGTGTGTGTGTGTACGTGCATGCGTGCGTGAGTGTGCGAGATAGAGAGAGAGAGAGAGAGAGAGAGAGAGAGAGAGAGAGAGAGAGAGAGAGAGAGAGAGAGAGAGAGAGAGAGAGAGAGAGAGAGAGAGAGAGAGAGAGAGAGAGAGAGAGAGGAGTGAGAGGGAGAGAGAGAGTCTGTCCTTATAATATGTACACAAACACGACCAACAGCTTCTATGCAGACAGAGCTATGAGGGAAATGAAGTCTTTCTTGGACAAAAGAACCACCTCTGAAAAACAAATCAACAGAAAAGCAAGCACCTCTAACAAAGAATAGGGTGAGGGTTATGAACCGAAACCCTGTGCCAGGACCTTCTTATCTGGTGACATCAGAATTTCGTTTCAGAAACGTGCGTGCGTGCGTGCGTGCGTGCGTGCGTGCGTGCGTGTGTATGTGTGTGTGTGTGTGTGTGTGTGTGTGTGTGTGTGCGTGCGTGCGTGCGTGCGTGTGCGTGTGCCTGCCGTACGTGTGTGCTTGACGTGAGTGAGTTTGCGCACTATATCCAAAATCGCAATGGGGTTGAAACTAACTGTAATCCACTGGTGGATAACTGTTTTCATGTTGAGAAAGGGATACACTTTAAAAGAATGAGTGCAAAAGAGATTGTGGGAGGACTAAGAGAGAAGAGACAAGGGGGACAAACTAAGTAAAGAACGAAAGAAGAAAAAGAAAAGAAATGAAGGCAGTCATGAACAGAAGTCAAGAACAGAATCGATAGCTATCAGCAAATCCACAGGGCTTGGACCGCTTCACTCCCTTGTCTTTGCTGGCTTTCCCTTTACAACTCTTTCTTGTCTTTTGCTGGCTTTCCCTTTACAACTCTTCCTTGTCTTTGGTTGGCTTTCCCTTTACAACTCTTCCTTGTCTTTTGCTGGTTTTCCCTTTACAACTCTTCCTTGTCTTTTGCTGCCTTTCCCTTTACAACTCTTTCTTGTCTTTTGCTGGCTTTCCCTTTACAACCTTTTCTTGTCTTTTGTTGGCTTTCCCTTTACAACTCTTCCTTGTCTTTTGCTGGTTTTCCCTTTACAACTCTTTCTTATCTTTTGCTGGCTTTCCCTTTACAACTCTTTCTTGTCTTTTGCTGGCTTTCCCTTTACAACTCTTTCTTCTCTTTTGCTGGTTTTCCCTTTACAACTCTTCCTTGTCTTTTGCTGGTTTTCCCTTTACAACTCTTTCTTGTCTTTTGCTGGCTTTCCCTTTACAACTCTTCCTTGTCTTTTGCTGGCTTTCCCTTTACAACTCTTTCTTGTCTTTTGCTGGCTTTCCCTTTACAACTCTTTCTTGTCTTTTGCTGGTTTTCCCTTTACAACTCTTTCTTGTCTTTTGCTGGTTTTCCCTTTACAACTCTTCCTTGTCTTTTGCTGGTTTTCCCTTTACAACTCTTCCTTGTCTTTTGCTGGCTTTCCCTTTACAACTCTTCCTTGTCTTTTGCTGGCTTTCCCTTTACAACTCTTCCTTGTCTTTTGCTGGTTTTCCCTTTACAACTCTTCCTTGTCTTTTGCTGGCTTTCCCTTTACAACTCTTCCTTGTCTTTTGCTGGTTTTCCCTTTACAACTCTTCCTTGTCTTTTGCTGGCTTTCCCTTTACAACTCTTCCTTGTCTTTTGCTGGCTTTCCCTTTACAACTCTTCCATGTCTTTTGCTGCCTTTCCCTTTACAACTCTTCCATGTCTTTTGCTGGCTTTCCCTTTACAACTCTTCCATGTCTTTTGCTGCCTTTCCATTTACAACTCTTCCATGTCTTTTGCTGCCTTTCCCTTTACAACTCTTCCATGTCTTTTGCTGGCTTTCCCTTTACAACTCTTCCATGTCTTTTGCTGCCTTTCCCTTTACAACTCTTCCTTGTCTTTTGCTGGCTTTCCCTTTACAACTCTTCCTTGTCTTTTGCTGGCTTTCCCTTTACAACTCTTCCTTGTCTTTTGCTGGCTTTCCCTTTACAACTCTTCCATGTCTTTTGCTGGCTTTCCCTTTACAACTCTTCCTTGTCTTTTGCTGGCTTTCCCTTTACAACTCTTCCTTGTCTTTTGCTGGTTTTCCCTTTACAACTCTTTCTTGTCTTTTGCTGGTTTTCCCTTTACAACTCTTCCTTGTCTTTTGCTGGTTTTCCCTTTACAACTCTTTCTTGTCTTTTGCTGGCTTTCCCTTTACAACTCTTTCTTGTCTTTTGCTGGCTTTCCCTTTACAACTCTTCCTTGTCTTTTGCTGGCTTTCCCTTTACAACTCTTGTCTTTTGCTGGCTTTCCCTTTACAACTCTTTCTTGTCTTTTGCTGGCTTTCCCTTTACAACTCTTGTCTTTTGCTGGTTTTCCCTTTACAACTCTTCCTTGTCTTTTGCCCTTTTACAACTCTTTCTTGTCTTTTGCTGGCTTTCCCTTTACAACTCTTTCTTGTCTTTTGCTGGTTTTCCCTTTACAACTCTTTCTTGTCTTTTGCTGGTTTTCCCTTTACAACTCTTTCTTGTCTTTTGCTGGTTTTCCCTTTACAACTCTTTCTTGTCTTTTGCTGGCTTTCCCTTTACAACTCTTTCTTGTCTTTTGCTGGCTTTCCCTTTACAACTCTTTCTTGTCTTTTGCTGGCTTTCCCTTTACAACTCTTCCTTGTCTTTTGCTGGCTTTCCCTTTACAACTCTTCCTTGTCTTTTGCTGGTTTTCCCTTTACAACTCTTCCATGTCTTTTGCTGCCTTTCCCTTTACAACTCTTCCATGTCTTTTGCTGGCTTTCCCTTTACAACCTTTTCTTGTCTTTTACTGGCTTTCCCTTTACAACTCTTCCTTGTCTTTGCTGGCTTTCCCTTTACAACTCTTCCATGTCTTTTGCTGGCTTTCCCTTTACAACTCTTCCATGTCTTTTGCTGGCCTTTCCCTTTACAACTCTTCCTTGTCTTTTGCTGGCTTTCCCTTTACAACTCTTCCTTGTCTTTTGCTGGTTTTCCCTTTACAACTCTTCCTTTTGTCTTTTTGCTGGCTTTCCCTTTACAACTCTTCCTTGTCTTTTGCTGGTCTTTCCCTTTACAACTCTTCCTTGTCTTTTGCTGGCTTTCCCTTTACAACTCTTCCTTGTCTTTTGCTGGCTTTCCCTTTACAACTCTTCCTTGTCTTTTGCTGGCTTTCCCTTTACAACTCTTTCTTGTCTTTTGCTGGTTTTCCCTTTACAACTCTTCCTTGTCTTTTGCTGCCTTTCCCTTTACAACTCTTCCTTGTCTTTTGCTGGCTTTCCCTTTACAACTCTTCCTTGTCTTTTGCTGGCTTTCCCTTTACAACTCTTTCTTGTCTTTTGCTGGCTTTCCCTTTACAACTCTTCCTTGTCTTTTGCTGGTTTTCCCTTTACAACTCTTCCTTGTCTTTTGCTGGCTTTCCCTTTACAACTCTTCCTTGTCTTTTGCTGGCTTTCCCTTTACAACTCTTCCTTGTCTTTTGCTGGCTTTCCCTTTACAACTCTTTCTTGTCTTTTGCTGGCTTTCCCTTTACAACTCTTTCTTGTCTTTTGCTGGTTTTCCCTTTACAACTCTTCCTTGTCTTTTGCTGGCTTTCCCTTTACAACTCTTCCTTGTCTTTTGCTGCCTTTCCCTTTACAACTCTTCCTTGTCTTTTGCTGGTTTTCCCTTTACAACTCTTCCTTGTCTTTTGCTGGCTTTCCCTTTACAACTCTTTCTTGTCTTTTGCTGGCTTTCCCTTTACAACTCTTCCTTGTCTTGGTTTTCCCTTTACAACTCTTTTGCTTTTGGTTTTCCCTTTACAACTCTTTCTTGTCTTTTGCTGGTTTTCCCTTTACAACTCTTTCTTGTCTTTTGCTGGTTTTCCCTTTACAACTCTTCCTTGTCTTTTGCTGGCTTTCCCTTTACAACTCTTCCTTGTCTTTTGCTGGCTTTCCCTTTACAACTCTTCCTTGTCTTTTGCTGGTTTTCCCTTTACAACTCTTCCTTGTCTTTTGCTGGCTTTCCCTTTACAACTCTTCCTTGTCTTTTGCTGGCTTTCCCTTTACAACTCTTTCTTGTCTTTTGCTGGTTTTCCCTTTACAACTCTTCCTTGTCTTTTGCTGGCTTTCCCTTTACAACTCTTCCTTGTCTTTTGCTGGCTTTCCCTTTACAACTTTCTTACAACTCTTGTCTTTTGCTGGCTTTCCCTTTACAACCTTTTTCTTGTCTTTTGCTGGCTTTCCCTTTACAACTCTTCCTTGTCTTTTGCTGGCTTTCCCTTTACAACTCTTCCTTGTCTTTTGCTGGCTTTCCCTTTACAACTCTTCCTTGTCTTTTGCTGGCTTTCCCTTTACAACTCTTTCTTGTCTTTTGCTGGCTTTCCCTTTACAACTCTTCCTTGTCTTTTGCTGGTTTTCCCTTTACAACTCTTCCTTGTCTTTTGCTGGCTTTCCCTTTACAACTCTTTCTTGTCTTTTGCTGGCTTTCCCTTTACAACTCTTCCTTGTCTTTTGCTGGCTTTCCCTTTACAACTCTTCCTTGTCTTTTGCTGGTTTTCCCTTTACAACTCTTTCTTGTCTTTTGCTGGTTTTCCCTTTACAACTCTTTCTTGTCTTTTGCTGGCTTTCCCTTTACAACTCTTTCTTGTCTTTTGCTGGTTTTCCCTTTACAACTCTTTCTTGTCTTTTGCTGGCTTTCCCTTTACAACTCTTTCTTGTCTTTTGCTGGCTTTCCCTTTACAACTCTTTCTTGTCTTTTGCTGGCTTTCCCTTTACAACTCTTTCTTGTCTTTTGCTGGCTTTCCCTTTACAACTCTTTCTTGTCTTTTGCTGGTTTTCCCTTTACAACTCTTTCTTGTCTTTTGCTGGCTTTCCCTTTACAACTCTTCCTTGTCTTTTGCTGGCTTTCCCTTTACAACTCTTCCTTGTCTTTTGCTGGCTTTCCCTTTACAACTCTTCCTTGTCTTTTGCTGGCTTTCCCTTTACAACTCTTTCTTGTCTTTTGCTGGCTTTCCCTTTACAACTCTTCCTTGTCTTTTGCTGGCTTTCCCTTTACAACTCTTCCATGTCTTTTGCTGGCTTCCCTTTACAACTCTTCCTTGTCTTTCCCTTTACAACTCTTCCTTGTCTTTTGCTGCCTTTCCCTTTACAACTCTTCCTTTCTTTGCTGGCTTTCCCTTTACAACCTTTTGCTGTCTTTTGCTGGCTTTCCCTTTACAACTCTTCCATGTCTTTTGCTGCCTTTCCCTTTACAACTCTTCCTTGTCTTTTGCTGGCTTTCCCTTTACAACTCTTCCTTGTCTTTTGCTGGCTTTCCCTTTACAACTCTTTCTTGTCTTTTGCTGGTTTTCCCTTTACAACTCTTCCTTGTCTTTCTTTCTTGTCTTTTGCTGGTCTTTCCCTTTACAACTCTTTCTTGTCTTTTGCTGGTTTTCCCTTTACAACTCTTTCTTGTCTTTTGCTGGTTTTCCCTTTACAACTCTTTCTTGTCTTTTGCTGGTTTTCCCTTTACAACTCTTTCTTGTCTTTTGCTGGCTTTCCCTTTACAACCTTTTCTTGTCTTTTACTGGCTTTCCCTTTACAACTCTTCCTTGTCTTTTGCTGGTTTTCCCTTTACAACTCTTTCTTGTCTTTTGCTGGCTTTCCCTTTACAGACTTTCCTTGTCTTTTGCTGGCTTTCCCTTTACAGAGAGAGACAACTCTTCCTTGTCTTTTGCTGGCTTTCCCTTTACAACTCTTCCATGTCTTTTGCTGCCTTTCCCTTTACAACCTTTTCTTGTCTTTTACTGGCTTTCCCTATCCTTCTCTTTCTTTTCTTTCCTGGCTTTTCCTTTACTTCTCTTTCTTGTCTTTCCTTCTTTCCTTTTCTTTCTTTCTTTTCTTTTCTGGCTTTCCCTTTACCTTCTCTTTTGCTGGCTTTCCCTTTCCTTCTCCTTTGTCTATACTGGCTTTCCCTGTCTTTCTTGTCTTTGCTGGCTTTCCCTTTCCTTCTCTTTTGCTGGCTTTTCCTTCTCTGGCTTGTCTTTACTGGCTTTCCCTTTACTTTCTTGTCTTTTCTGGCTTTCCCTTTCCTTCTCTTTTGCTGGCTTTCCCTTTCCTTCTCTTTCTTGTCTATACTGGCTTTCCCTGTCCTTTCTTGTCTATACTGGCTTTCCCTGTCCTTTCTTGTCTTTGCTGGCTTTCCCTTTCCTTCTCTTTCTTGTCTATACTGGCTTTCCCATACTGGTCCTTCTTTCTTGTCTTTGCTGGCTTTCCCTTTCCTTCTCTTTCTTGTCTTTACTGGCTTTCCCTGTCCTTTCTCCTGTCTTACTGTCTCTTTCCTTCTCCCTTTCTTGTCTTTTTTCCTGGCTTTCCCTTTCCTTCTCTTTTTTGTCTTATACTGGCTTTCCCTTTCTATACTGGCTTTTTCTTGGCTTTCCC
>CM065682.1:40734965-40737465 GCA_017654935.2 Phymorhynchus buccinoides | reverse complement strand
CTTAATGTAAAACTAAATACATCAGTGGATAGCTTGCATCTTGGCAAACTAGTATACCAAATTTGATGATGATAGACGGAATAGTTTTTGAGAAAAACGGACGAATAGCCGGACGGACGGACGCACGCCGGACGGACGGACGCCGGACGGACGGACGCCGGACGGATCAGACAGAAACAATAGTTCCCGAACCTTCGGCTCGGGGACTAAAAAAGGGAAAATGTCAGTCCCATAGAAAAAAGACATACATTGCTCTGTCTATAACGCAGGCTACGGTTTGAAAGAAAACTATGGACGTATCTATACTTTCATCTACTCCTCGTGAACACTGTGTTACAACAGATGGTCAAGAACAGATACACTGCAGGTGCGAGGGAGCGGGGAGGACGGTCAGAAATTGGGAACAAACCCTTACTACATTCTAACCCTGGTTGTCCTCTATTGTGACACCAGTCAATGGTCAGTCAGTTCCAATGAGCTAGGAGGAAAAGAACTAAAAGGAGACAACGGGAGAGTCAGGGGAAGGTGGGGACGGAAGAGGGAGGGAGACGGGCAGGAAGTTGCTTCCCCTTTCCACTGTTACGCCAAGGCAAGTCAACGACCACCTGCTTCTCACCTGCTTAACCCGCGCGTTACCCGGCGAAAGGTCACAGATGAGCGTCAACAACAAAGAACTGACCCCGGGGAGAGCTGTCCACAAGCCCATAAGACCAGCTGGTCAAAGGGAGGACGTACAAGGCTTACCCTGACGCCAAGCTCTCATACTCATTAGCCCCTGACCACTCGTCAAGTTAATTAGGACGAACTGGCAGCACCGAGGATGAAGCCCCCTGTCGCACGCAAGCCTCGGGTCACGAAAGGAAGAGGGAGCAGGCTGGGCGCGTGGCAGCCATTGTCTGTCCACGTCGCTTAGCCTTCTTAGCAGCGGGGTTTGACAGGAAACCAGCGAGGAGCGTGTCTGAATGCTGTCACTTCCTTTAGTTCTTTCCTCTGTACATTGAGCAATGCAAATCACGTTTCAGTTTGGGCATTTCCATTTCGTAACGCACGAAAACAAGAACTAAAGAGTTTTAAAGCAACAGCCATTTTCCCATCGGTTCCCGTCCAAAGGCCATCCGTCGCATTTGCTATACACACTGGAAGACAAGAGAACCTCGCGTCTGCTCGTATCATGGCTCGCTAATCCTGTCCTTTTTTTTTTTACCCTTGATAAAGTGTCCAGTGGGGTGAAAGAAAATGATTAGGGAGCATTCTCTCTGCGAGATTCGAACACAGAGTCACGATGAGCACTACAGAGGATCAATGACTACCACATGCCTGGCTGATTCACCGGAGTCCGGTATCACTTTCCATGTGGCCTGGAGGCCTGGGCTATCCTGTCTGGTCTCTTTTCTATTCTGTTAGTCTGATGGGTGTCAGTCGAAAAGAGGGTAGAAAGCATACAAATGTCAGCCTTTGCAAAGCGCCATTAAATGTACAGGACATGGAAAGACACTTTGATAAGTAATGTAAACTTAAACTGAACAGAAAAAGTGATCTTGACATCATGATCAACGTGTCGAGAGAAAAATTAATACGAAAGAGGACAGGGACAGGGGAGATGCAATGTGAGAGAGGAATGGGAAATGTGAGAGGTTAGGAAAGGAAAACCAAAACGCGGAGGAGGAAAGACACAGATAGACAGGCAAAGACAGACTGATAAACAAAGACAGATTAGACATGCAAATATAAGATTGAGAGATCCTATTAGGCGAAAAAGTGTCCAAAGAGTGTAAAATCTTGTGAAATAAAAAGATGCACCGGCACTGACCTCACCTCACCTAACCCTACCCCCACTGAGGCACTGCATACTGTCAGAATAAAGACAGCAACAAAACAGAAACAACTGACCGATTGGACGCTAATCTCATCATCATGATCAGAAATAGCCAGAGCTAGAAGACCAGGTTTTCCCTATTCTAAGCCAAAACTGATGGTCGTGCAAAATCAGAACCATTGCAAAACGCAGAACTCTTCAGAACTTGAAGAATCTCCAACGCAAAAGCTCAGGAGTAATAGACGACTTTGGGTGGCATCACTTAGGATTCTAAGAACTCCTGAGAATTTGAATCTTCTCCATAAAACCTCAGGTCTGATTGACGATCTAGGGTGGCCGTATCAAATCAGTGGTACAACTGCTGATAGGGATGACAGTACTACCGAGCAATCCACCACTGACGAGACACAGTACCCTTTATTATCTCCCTCGTCGGTCGAGAATGCGTGTCAGTAAGCCTACACCCCTGAACCCCCAAAAAGAACATTGTGTCTGATCACCAAAGTAACTCCACTGACTTGTCAAACCCGCTCACCACACGGCCCAATGAATTTCTCTGTGAGAGGACAGATGTCCCAGCTCTCGGCGATAATGGGTAAAAGAGGTGTCACGTTTCACATTTCTACCACCACAAAGCCATCTTGCCTTGCCTGGTTTTGTTTCTTTTCCCGCCTGCAGCAGAGC
>CM065682.1:40727465-40729965 GCA_017654935.2 Phymorhynchus buccinoides | reverse complement strand
TCACACAACAATAATTTTACAAATATTAAAAGTAAAGTTTTTGCAGTAAAACTGAAAACTAGCATTAAATTATCAGGATATATTTAAGCAGACAAAATATGTAAAAGCAGGTCAAGCTACTTAATTATCTCCTTTTCCTCATTATCCCCAATACTGTAGGTTTAGCAATCAACTTTATATCAGCTACAAACATAGTCTACACCATAAAACCACCATAAAGCAAAATAAAATATGTTTCATTCTTTTCAATTTAACCTTTGAAATATTTTAAAACTAAGAACATTATGAAGAGAGAGAGAGAGAGAGAGAGAGAGAAGAGAGAGAGAGAGAGAGAGAGAGAGAGAGAGAGAGAGAGAGAGAGAGAGAGAGAGAGAGAGAGAGAGAGAGAGAGATCACATACACACACACACACACACACATACACATATATATATATATATATATATATATATATATATATATATATATATATACATACACACACACACACACACACACACACACACACACACACACACACACACACACACACATACACACACACACACACACACACACACACACACACACACACACACACACACACACACACACACACACACACACACACACACACACACACACACACACACACACACACACACACAGAGAGAGAGAGAGAGAGAGAGAGAGAGAGAGAGAGAGAGAGAGAGTACACAGTTTGATTGAAATTTGTCCAGTAGTTTTTAAAATAATCGACTTTCAGACAAAAAGACAGCCCCAAAACAATACTTCCCGAAAGCTTCGCTCGGGAAGTAATAAGAAGAAAGAAAAGAGCGAATCACAGCTCATATGTGCCTCTGCCAGGCCGGATGACATTAAAAACATTCGCGAATCACAGCAATGTTAAAATCAAACGCACAAATATTCAGTAAAAAACATTTTTTTAACTTTTTAAACAAAAGTATGACAAATTTATCTTTTTTCTTTATAAGATGCAATCAATATCTCACTTGGACAGTTAAAGTCAATGCATACTAGTAAAAACAATCCATTTGAAGAAAGTAAAAATTCGGGCTCTCTCAGTTTTAAAATTCTATCCATCGGAGAAGAGAAATAAACCATTTCTAGACAAAATAATTCTGCACATGCCCTCCAACGTACACAATCACACCTACTCCTTTTTCAACATGGAGACTCATTCCCTCGATCTCCATACTCTCTGTCTCTGTCTCTCTCTCGTTCTCTACCTCACCCTCAGCCCTCTCTAATGATCATCCTTGTCATCTTGGCGACCATTGTCACCCACCATTAGGGCCTAGCGGTGGTACGACAATGCGCTAAATCTTGCTGAAGCCATTTTTCCTCAATAGGGTGAATCTTCAGAGGCTGTTATCTCACTGACTGCTCTTGTTCCATCCATCTTCTACCCCAGCCTCCCGACCCTTCCTTCTCTTCTTCCATCTCCGTCTGTCTGTTTACTTGTATATATTCTTTGTATGCCCCAACCCCATTGCGTACAGTACTATATCCTCACTTGAATTGGCTTAGATTGTGAAGAAAGCACAACGTACGCAAGCGCGAATGCAAATCGCACGAATTTTAACCTGTCCGTGTGCATTGTCCCACGCTTTGGCATACACGTCGCTTCGGGTTTTGCACCACTTAGTGCACTGATTTACCCCTCTCTAAAAACCATCTGTCTCCCTCCGAACGCGGCAATAGGGCAGCCCTGTATCCTATGACTGCTCCATCATGACAAACTGACACTTTGCCCGGCTCCTGATGAGGGTGGAAATTGGGAACAGCCCCCCCCCCCCCCCCCCCCCCCTGTTCTCCGGTGACAGTCAGCCCTGTTTCTGCCCAACCATGATGTAAGCCTAAAGCTGTAAGGAATTGTATTTACCACATCTGTGTCACTCATTCCTTTGATGGTTTTACGACAAATAAAATTTTAAAAAGTTGTGAGTTTGAGTTTTAGTCTGTCTCTGTCTGGTCTGTCGTCCTTAGCACCTGCAGCGTCAGGAATTGAAGGGTGGAGGGATGGGGGAGGAAGATAGACATGTTAACAACTACCTATCTTACCTTGTGATTTTTGTTTTATTTTCTGTTGTGGTATGTGCTTACCACTTCTGTGTCAATAATTCCTTTGATGGCTTTACGACAAATAAAAGAGTTTGAGTTTGAGTTTTATCTTACCCATTATAACTTTAATCTTACAAAAACCTAGAAATCTACCCAAAGAGCTGATCTGCTGGGAACAGTGGGGGGGGGGGGGGGGGGAGGGGGGGGGGGGGGCAGAGGGAGTGGGGGGACGAAGGATTTCGACGTTGGATGAGTGGAGTGGACCGAGCGGACGGACCAGAACGGTACACCATGAATGATTGATCTCTGCACACCAGACGATTCCGCTGGCTATATGCAGGAAGGGGCACGAAACTCAACGATGATGCACCCAAGTCTTCCATAGATGGAATCATCACACAGACAGACAGAGAGAAACGCACGTAAGCGCACGCAC
>CM065682.1:40684965-40722465 GCA_017654935.2 Phymorhynchus buccinoides | reverse complement strand
CTCTCTCTCTCTCTCTCTCTCTCTCTCTCTCTCTCTCTCTCTCTCTCTCTCTCTCTCTCTCTCTCTCTCCCCTTCTCTCTCTCCTTCTTCTTGTCCTCTTCCTTCTCTTATTCCTCCTCCTCCTCCTATTCCTTATCTCCTGCTTCTTCCCTGTCTTCTGCCTTTTACTTCATATCACCTGCTGCTCTAGATCTTAAAAAAGTCAAACTCTTAAACCAATCGAATACGCTCATTTTAATTTTCTTTAAACCAGAATTACCCACCCTTCAAACAATATTGTTTTTATCAGCAGCATCCTCTCTGACTGTTCACAACCTCTCTCTCTCTCTCTCTCTCTCTCTCTCTCTCTCTCTCTCTCTCTCTCTCTCTCTCTCTCTCTCTCTCTCTCTCTCTCTCTCTCTCTCTCTCTCTCTCTCTCTCTCTCTCCCTCTCCCCCCTCCTTCTCATTCTTATTCTTGTCCTCTTCCTTCTCCTATTCCTCCTCTCCTTCTTCCTCCTTTTCGTCTTCTTCTGCCTTTTACTTCATATCACCTGCTGCTCTACATCTTAGCAAAGTCAAACCCTTAAACCAATCGAATACGCTAATTTTTTTTAAACCACAATTACCCACTCCTCAAACAATATTTTTTGTATCAGCATCATCCTCTCTGACTGTTCACAGCGCTCTCTCTCACTCTCTATCTCTCTCCACATCTCTCTCTCTCTCTCTCTCTCTCTCTCTCTCTCTCCCCCTTATAATATATGGCAGGTGACCTTTATACTATAGTTATATCCCTATACTTCCTCCTTTACCCCCTATACTCTACCATTTGCAAATGATAGACATGGACCCTGTGGCGACAGGCAAAAGGGAATAGACTCCTTTGTCTCTCTGTGTGAGTGTGTGTGTGTGAGAGAGAGAGAGAGAGAGAGAGGGAGAGAGAGAGAGAGAGAGAGAGAGAGAGAGAGGGAGAGAGAGAGAGGGGGATAGAGAGAGAGGGAGAGAGAGAGAGAGAGAGAGAGAGAGAGAGAGAGAGAGAGAGAGAGAGAGGAGAGAGAGGAGAGAGAGAGGGGGAGAGAGATGGAGGGAGAGAGAGAGAGAGAGAGAGAGAGAGAGGAGAGAGAGAGAGAGAGAGAGAGAGAGAGAGAGAGAGAGAGGGGAGAGAGAAGAGGGGAGGGAGAGAGAGAGAGAGAGGGGGGAGGGAGGAGGGGGAGGAGAGAGAGAGAGAGAGAGAGAGAGAGAGAGAGAGAGAGAGAGAAGAGAGAGAGATGAGAGAGAGAGAGAGAGAGAGAGAGAGAGAGAGAGAGAGAGAGAACTGCTAGCTACCCAAGCCAAACCGTTCCCTTTCTTTCTGTGCGCCCCCCCCCCCCCCCCCCCCCCCCTTATTAGTCACTGAGGGTTTCTATTGTGTGCCCATACTATTTTTATTACCCGGCCAGAGGCCGAGGTATTGCGATCGGTTTGTGTCTGTCTGTGTGTGTGTGTCTGTCTGTGTATCGATTATCTTAAAAACTACTGTTTGGATTTTGATTAAAATTGGCAGAGGGGTAGACAGCTTGAAAAGGAAGCTTCCTTTCGTTAATCAACACCGTGCTGACCTTGACCTTGAAGTTTGACCTTGAAAACCGAAATTTCCTTCTTTGGGCTATGTAATTTCCCCCCAGCTTTATTTCGTGAACTAGTGAAAAGAATCGCTTCAAATTTTGTGTGGTGGTGTACCATGGTGCAAGGAAGTTTGTATAAAAGGGGGGTGGGGGGTGGGGGGAGAGGACATCACTCGGTGCAAGGAAGTTTGTATAACAGTTCAGCTGTATCTCGTGAACTACTGAACAGAATCGCTTCAAATTTTGGGCTATGTATGTTATGCGTTCTGTAAGGGTGGAAAGTGGTGTGTTTATTGGGGGGTGGGGTGGGGGGGACAGGACATAACTCTGGCCGGGTTTGCATTGTCACAATGCGTTGCTGCCGCTCGGCGATGCCCTTGTTCCTTTTATTTTACTTTTTGAAAATTATTTGTTGCTTGTGCACCCATTGTCATTGTGCCTCCAGTAATGCCTGTACAGTATTGGCGCGCGATCGGCAACGAAAACGAGAGAAGAAAAGAAGCGTAAATAACAACAGAAAAGCAAGACGACTTTTTTAAAAATATAAAGTGAGACGAGCTGAGGCATTGAGGGTGGGGTGTAGATGCAAATAAATCGTCAATGTGAGGGCGTGTTATTTATAATATAAATCTCAAAACAAGCATGCGCACGTGCTCTCTCTCTCTCTCTCTCTCTCTCTCTCTCTCTCTCTCTCTCTCTCTCTCCCTCTCTCTCTCTCTCTCTATCTCTCTCTCTCTCTCTCTCTCTCTCTCTCTCTCTCTCTCTCTCTCTCTCTCTCTCTCTCTCTCTCTCTCTCTCTCTCTCTCTCTCTCTCTCTCAGAATCCCTCTCTCTCTCAAATGTTCAAAATTCCTCATTGTTACCAACCAATTTATCGTAATTGTGTGGAATATGCCTGTGTGTGTGTTTTGGGGGGGATGTACGTGCGTGTGCGTGCGTGCATGTGTGTATGTGTGTTATCTTGGGTTTAAATGATTTTCTTTGCCTTATGCAAAAGCTTTGGTTTCTATGTATTCATTATTATTTCATATGTTTGCTTAATCGGCGCTGTTTCAAAGTACTGTGTACCTTATTGACATGAAGGCTTAATTAGGCCATTGTCAATATATAAAAAATGTTTCTGAAGCCTCTCTCTCTCTCTCTCTCTCTCTCTGTCTCTCTCTCTCAGGAACTGAAAAGAACGAGAGGGATGATACAAGAAATAGTAGTATTTGAGAGCGTAGAGCAGGGAGTAGTACAGCTTGGAGATATTCACATAATACACAAAATCAGAGAGAGAGAGAGAGAGAGAGAGAGAGAGAGAGAGAGAGAGAGAGAGAGAGAGAGAGAGAGAGAGAGAGAGAGAGAGAGAGAGAGAGAGAGAGAGAGGGAGAGAGAGAGAGAGAGAGAGAGAGAGAGAGAGAGAGAGAGAGAGAGAGAGAGAGAAACAGACAGACAGACACAGAGTGCGTGACTGTATTTGTGCGTGCGTATGTCTCTGTGTATTTGTATGTGTGTCTCTCTCTGAGTGTGTATGCATGCAAGCACGCGCATGTGTGCACACTATTTGTGACAGACTCCATTTAATTAACTTTCAGTCCTACCTGACAATTCCAGACGGCCGACAAGGATGTCCCCCCAGTCTTTTTCACGCCGCTGTGGAGCACGGGTATTCTGACAGGATGACCAATGAACTGTCGTGTGAGGTCTTTGGAAACGACACCATCAAAATGTTCATACAATTAGGTGGTTAGACGCACATCAGAGCCAATGTCCGGCTGATTTGGACGAAATTTTGGCAGGTGGTGTTCTATTGTCGATACTACATTTTGGTTTTCAGTTCTGAAATGTCATGATCAGTCAACCTGTGTCTGGCCACAGGGGTTTTGTAAAGGAGCCCTCCATCCATCGAATAGTTCCAACCGATCCCATACTTTGCATCAATGCATTGACCACTCTCGTTATATCACGGGCCACCATTTTTCCCCTTTACTGACAGCACCAACTTTTTGTTCCTTGAAAAAAAAAACTGCTTCAGGTTTCCGGAGATCGATCTGTAAATGACCACAAGTTTTAACAGTTAAGTTTGTGGCGATATACAAAGAAGCCTATAGGCAACGCGGAAGTGGAGAAAAGGCTAGAAGACAGTATTCTGGGGGAAAAAAAACTAGTTAGAATCTGGACACATGCGAAATCACTGTCCAAAAGCAGTCTATTGGTGAAAGAGACAGGAGGCGGACACAGAAGCAGGCAGGAGTGGTACGCGTTTACTTGTTGTCGTCGCTCGTGTCGCCTCGTTACTTGCTGGCTGCTCGAGTCCGCTCGCCGCTGGTCTCCTATCGATACTGCAGATGTACTGGCACTGGGTAGTGTCGTCCTGCAAAGCTCAGTGGCTATGGCGCGCCGCGAGGGTCAGGGAGATGGATTGGCCTCACTCACTCAACTCCATTCCATAATCTCTCAGACTCGGAAAGGATAAAATCTTGGATCTGTGAATTACATTCTCTTTCATCTGGGGCTTTTCAATACTGACACGCAAGGGCGCCATAAAATCAGCGTCACAGGGGGAAAATAGGCGTTCACGACATCAACAGTTCTGGTGATGAAATCAACGCCGAGTTTTGAACAAAAGTAGAAACCGAAGCAACGTTGAAAATGAATTGGAAGATTGGGTAAGAGAGTGTCACCAACTTGAACCTGAAAATACCTGGATGGAGAAGGGAAATAAAAAGGGAAGCGGCACAGAGCTGAAAAAGCTCGGCATGGGATGTGAAGGAAGAGGTAGCGCCGTGGTGATCAGAAAAGGAAGATCAGATCCCGGGGACACACCTGAGCAGGAGTGACAGGTCGGAAGGTAGAATCAAGGTTTTATATCGGAGGATGAGGAGGACGCGGAAAGTGAGGGGAAGAAGAGGCGTCCAGGAGAGACACAATCATACTCACAGAGAGAGGGGGGGGGGGCAGGAGGGCGATGGTAAGGCGGCGACAGCAGTGACAGAGAGAGAGAGGGGGAGAGAGAGAGAGAGAGAGAGAGGAGAGAGAGAGAGAGAGAGAGAGAGAGAGAGAGAGAGAGAGAGAGAGGGGGGGGGGGGTGCAGGAATCACAGAGCCACCAATGCCGGCACGCCTCTACTCCGCTGCCACGGTAACCTGCCAGCACGCGCCAGACCGGCATGGCCCCTCCCGTCCCCCGTTGCCTTGACAACCTGCATCAAGTCCTATCATCGTTGGCTTCCAACGACTGTCATACCCCCCACCTCTCCCTCAACGTCACCCCTCACCCTTCTAATTGAACAGAGAAGGGGGGAAGGGTGGGGGGGGGGGGGAAAGGAAATGACACAAGACGGGGGGAGGGAGGGGAGGGAGGGGGGGCTACAGGTGCGAGCACCAGACAAGCGCCAGTGGTTGCGCTCAGGTAAGAGAATAGACAGAAGAAGATGGAGGAAGGAAGACTACAGTGGATAGGCTAGATAGAAGCAGCAAAACTGAGCACGTGATCGACCGCAAAGAAAATCTCACTAATATAATGCCAATGAATTCAGTGTTCGATATCATCAATCATTTTCTCGCAGCAAATTTACCACTCTATATCTAATTTTAATCATAAGGATTATTTTTTTAATCAACATCCTTATACTAAAGCATATTACAACAAGTATGTACAGATTTATAAAAGAGAACATGTGAAGACTGTCACTAACATCATACATATGATTGCCATGAAAAGTAATGCAAAAAGCACAAACATTTATATTCTCACTGCAAAAACGCATAATTTTATTAATAATAATAATAATACATTTATATAGCGCTTTACCTCAAATGAGCCCAAAGCGCTTTACAATCGAATATTCATCAACAAGTAGACAACAAAAATAGTGTTTAAGAATGACACAAACCAGCAACAACGCATATACAAAGCAACTCTCTCTCTCTCTCTCTCTCTCTCTCTCTCTCTCTCTCTCCCTCTCCCTCTCTCCCTCCCTCCCTCCCTCCCTCCCTCCCTCCCTCCCTCCCTCCCTCCCTCCCTCCCTCCCTCCCTCCACACACACACACACACACACACACACACACACACACACACACACACACACACACACACACACACACACACACACACACACACACACACACACACACACACACACACATACACACACACACACACTTATCGACACTTATGGATATAAAAAAGCTTTATCAAGCTTATTCTTTATCGTCAATAAAAATCAACTTGACTTGACTTGACTTGACACCGACTCATTATTCATCTTTCATTCAGTAAGCCATAGCAACTGAGTTGCACGGACTGACCACATACACCAACACACATACACAAACGTTAGAGGGTACACATACAAATACACAACGTATGCACGCAGACAGACACAGTCACACACACACATGCATACAGACACACATACACATGCGTACACACACAACACACAAAACCAAAACACACACAAGCACACACGCACGCATGTACGCACACATGCATGCACACACACACACACAAACACACACACACACACACACACACACACACACACACACACACACACACACACACACACACACACACACCACAAACACACACAAACCTCTTATTCAATCTTTCCTCGCGTGCATACAACGATAGACAACTGATCAAATATTTAGGGTGCAGCAGGAAAAAGATGGGTTTTAAGAGAGGTTTTGAACGAGGAGACTGAGTTGGAGTGTCGGAGAGGAGAAGGCAAAGAATTCCAAAGAGATGGTGCTTGACAGGGAAAAGAACGTTGGCCAGCAGATTTGAGACGGATGGAGGGAAGGGAAAGGAGACGAGAATCAGAAGACGAACGTAGTTGGCGAGCTGGGACATAGAGATGAAGAAGATCAGAGAGATATAAGGGAGCCTGATCATTCAGTGACTTGAAGACAAGGAGGAGAATGTTGTAGTCAATACGTGATTGAACTGGGAGCCAATGTAGGGAACGAAGAACCGGAATGATATGATCGTACCAAGGGGAGTGAGAAATGAGACGAGCAGCATTATTCTGGACCCGTTGGAGCTTAGAGATGAGAGTTGATGGACAGCCAGCAAGAAGTGAGTTACAGTAGTCAAGACGAGACAGAACAAAACCACAGACTAGAATCTTTAGGGCATCTTGAGAGAGTAAACGGCGGATTGAACTAATTCTTCGAAGTTCTATATAACAAGACTTGCAAACATTGGAAACATGCTGTTAGAAAAAAAGGGTTTGGTCCAAAGTAACACCTAGATTACAGACAGATATTGATAGCTTGATCTCAGTGCCATCAATGTCGACAGAACCTGGGAGAACCTGAATTTTAATTGTGTGGTTAGAGGCAACAAGAATCATCTCTGTCTTTTCAGCATTTAGTTGCAGTTTGTTATAGAGCATCCATGTTTTAACAGCAGAAATGCACAACTTAGAAGAAGAAATCATTTGATCTAATGGTGGGCAGAAATGTACAGCTGATTATCATCGGAAATAAGAAAGTTTAACCAACATTGTAGATGTAAAGCCTGAACTTGTCAACAATGTGCAAGACAATCAAACTATTCTGCTACTCCGTACTCAAGTGACAATAACATTAACTGCTGAAAAAATACGAACGCTTGACCATCACAAAAGGAGTAACGTGAAAACACCGAATAAACTTTTATTTTTTTTAATTGCAAATACTAAGTAATTAAGGGCCGGCTACACTACATACGATTCGATTCACTACGATCCAATTTTCACATTGTGAGGCATGATTGACGTGAAATTCTACTGACTAAATAAATCTGTTGAAATCATACTAGTTACGTTCCATATTTGTAGTACACGAATCTATTATTTTTAAAATCAGACGTTAATTTTGATTTGAATCGTGTACTGCGGTCTACATGAGTATAGTGAACGAAAGTAGTTGAGTTATTTTTAGACGGAAGCATTTCATGTCAATCATGACTCACAAACATCGTCACAATCGTATCATATTGCGGTCAAATTGTATGCAGTGTGGCTAGGCCTTTATTTTAACCCCACCCCAAATGCAAAACAGATACTTTAATACAGACAGTGCAGATAACAGAAACTGAATATAGAAGCATTAAAACAAAACTTTAAAACAAGAGGAAAGACACCGTACAGATCATATACAGAAGAGGGTGTCTCGACATATTATACACAACAGACAAATGCTCACACAGAATCCGGGACAAAACCCCACTTGACAATACCCCACCCCGTTATCTGGAAAACGGACAGAACCCCACCCAAACAAACCTTCCATCCATTTATGTATTATCTGTGTGTGTCTGTGATTGCGTGTGCGCCAGTTCCCTTCTCTTTGTCTTTTTGTCCGTATATATCTATTTTTGTCTGTCTGACTCTCTGTTTCTCCTTTTGTCTGCCACTTTGTCTGTATGTATGTCTGACTGTCTTTCTCTCTCAATCTCTGTCTGTCTGCCATTCTGTGTATCTGTCTGTTTGTCTGTAGTAATCTTTCTGTCAACCTATGTCAAAAAGAAAGAGAGGGATGCAGACAGACAGACAGAGACAGCAATAAAGAAGGAAACGGAGACAGAGAGAAACAAGGGCGTCGCCGAGCGGCAGAGAATGTCCGTCACCAGCAATGCCACGCACTTGCGACACCCCGTACCCCGTAGAGTGTCACATCCTGACACAAATTTGGAAGGGATTCTGTCTTCTAGTTCACGAGATACAGCTTGAAGAAGAAACATATAGCGCAAAGAAGGAAATTTCGGTTTTCAAGGTCACACTTCAAGGTCAAGGTCAGCATGGTGATAATTTATGCTCGGATGTTTTGTACTCTAGGGTATACAGTACCACACACAATCTGAAGCGCTTCTGTCAAGTACCAATGTGGAAAATATGGCTTAAAAACCCAATTTGTAGACCCCTATCACTTTCAAGGCCTACGGATCGCCCGGACCGTGACCTTGACCTTGATCGGTATGCCACCATCAGAACGGGCATAAGCCAAAGTACCTTCATGCCAAATTTGAAGACTCTAACACTAACGGTGTGGGAGTTATGGCCCCTGAAAAAAAGATTTTCGGTTTTCAAGGTCGTACGCCAAGGTCAAGGTCACAGTGCGGGTTTTGCGCGGATGCCTTCCTCTCATGGTGACACACCAGCACACACAATTTGACGTGATTCTGTCAACCCGTTCGAAAGATATCCTTGGGACAGACAGAAGGAGGAAAAAATACCCTCCGAATTTCAGGCTCCAGCGATCTTTTTGACCTTGACCTTGACCTTGATCGGTATGCCATCATCAGAACGGGCATAAGCCAAACCACCTTCATACCAAGTTTCAACATCCTATGTTGATCGGTGAGAATAGATTTTCGGTTTTCAAGTCGTACGTCAAGGTCAAGGTAGACGGCAAAATGGTTTGCGCCGATCTCTTCCTATTAAGGTGGCACACCTTCACACAAAATTTGACGCGATTTCGTCCAAGCGGTTCGGGAGATATCCTTGGGACAAGACACAGAAAAAAAAAAGAAAAAAAAAAATACAAACCAGCCCATCGCAATAGTCCCGTCTTGGTGACGGACTAATATCCCACCCCTCTATTTCTTTCCCTCCATCTGTGTCTGCCTATTCATTTTGCCTGTTTAGCCATGGTTGGGGATATGACCGTTTTCCAGATAACGTGGTGGGGTTTTGTCCAGTGGGGTATTGTCAGGTGGGGTTTTGTCCAGTGGGGTTATTGTCAGGTGGGGTTTTGTCCAGTGGGGTATTGTCAGGTGGGGTTTTGTCCAGTGGGGTATTGTCAGGTGGGGTTTTGTCCAGTGGGGTTATTGTCAGGTGGGGTTTTGTCCAGTGGGGTTATTGTCAGGTGGGGTTTTGTCCAGTGGGGTTATTGTCAGGTGGGGTTTTGTCCAGTGGGGTTATTGTCAGGTGGGGTTTTGTCCAGTGGGGTTATTGTCAGGTGGGGTTTTGTCCAGTGGGGTATTGTCAGGTGGGGTTTTGTCCAGTGGGGTTATTGTCAGGTGGGGTTTTGTCCAGTGGGGTATTGTCAGGTGGGGTTTTGTCCAGTGGGGTATTGTCAGGTGGGGTTTTGTCCAGTGGGGTATTTTCAGGTGGGGTATTGTCAGGTGGAATTTTGTCCGCACACCGCTCACTTGACAAATGCTTCCATGTAATATGCTCACACAATATTTGCACACAAAATAGACAAACATAAAAGCTAAGGATCATTGGTTCGCTTTGCTCAGTTTTCTTCAAGGAGGCGTGTTCAAAGTGTGCTGCATTTCATGTAAATATCAGCTTCTACAGTACAGATAAAAGGAAGCCACATCAGGCTTTAAGCTGGAAATCTTCATGCACGGAAACGGCACGGAGACGGCAACGACAAAGGAAAAAATGATGTCGTGTTAATCGCTCAAACTACATTTCTACTGCTTGAATCCATAAAACATGAAACGTCACAGGCAAGTCACCGGCACCATCGACACGGCAGGAGTTTTCGGAGCATGTAGTGAATTCTGCCGTAGCCGTATACGAAATAGGGACAGCACCATGAAATCTGAGGAAGGAAACGGGGGGGGGGGGGGGGGGGGGGGGGGGGGGGGGGGGGGTCAAGGTCGTGTGTTTGGATAGGTAGGGCACCATCTCTTTCCGTTTCCGTTGGATGGATTCAAAACTTCGGGTTTCGTGACAGAACCTAGGACGACAACAACGACCAAAAAAGAGGCCGTGCCGTTGGATGTGGATTTCCAGCTTTACGCTGTTACGATGCTGTTACACTTAACACAAACACACGCTCACATATAGTTTTGTGCTCTCTCCTTAGCACCGTACCTGAACAAGCGTGAAGAAGAAAGGGTCAGGAGTGAAGAAGGGGGTGGGGGTGGTGCAGGGGAAATGAGCTGCAGAGAATCAGCGATAGTGATGGAATGGCAGAAAGAAATGGGACTGTAAGTCGTTTCAGGACTTCAGATGCGGAAATGAGATTCTCAACGGGAGGGGGTCATTGTCCCTAAACTCTTTCAATAAAAAAAAACCCAACCCAGCACATGTAGTATCGTACTCGTACTCCCTCCTACAATACAGAATGAATATCAGCAAGTAATCCATTTTATGGCCAGTAAGTACGTCCATTGCATACGTTGAATGGCAAGACTTAGTGGTTGCGATTGTAAAGATGGGGAGTGGGGAGGGAAAGAAGGAAGGTGTGGTGGTGGGGGGGGTAAAGGGGGGGTGAACAACTGCGTTGGGGTAAAGGTTACCAAAATGAACCCACTGCACCCGTTGTCATGACCCCCAATACGATACATAAACATGCATGCACACACGCACGCTCGCGCTCTCGCGCTCTCTCTCTCTCTCTCTCTCTCTCTCTCTCCCCTCCGCTATTCATATAACATCAATATTAAAGAAATTCTCATGAAAATTATATTGCATAGGGTTAGAATGCCCCACATGGCCGAAAGGCCGCAGAGGGCGTAAAACCTTATTTCGCTCTCATGAAGGCAAAGGTCATGTTCGATGAGAGAGGACATGTGACTGAATAGGGAAGAAAGGGGGGCAGCTATTTTGTTTATAGACAGAATGTCTGAATTAAACCTGCCTATTCACGACTTCGCATGAAAGCAGTGTAACACACTGACATTTATCGTCAACTCAACATTCTCAACGACACAAATTCTACAAACATCTATCTGTACCCATCCAACTACAAAAGGAATCGACAAAAGAAACCGGTTCCAACCGATCCGACCCAGTTCAGCCTCCTAACCTTTTAGCAGAGACTGTTCCCGCTTTGGGCTTTTGCGTCAAAGGCGCCCGACGTGCAAAGGTTGCAAGCCAATATTTCAAAAACAGGAGACCGGTAGCTAGGTGTGTGCATGACAGATTCCCGCCCAGGCCCTCTTCTTTCAACATTACCGCGCCCTACTTCGTTTCAGATGGATTTTGAAGGAGCAATCGATGCTTGTTTCTAATTAACGAACAACAGCCACGCCTTTCTCCTTAAGACGAAGAAACAATGGGTATGTATATCAACCGTTGACAAGGAATCTTGAAATGTTGGGCTGGGTTGACAAGAGTTTATTGAGCAAAAATGTTTTTGTCGATAGCAGAGACACATTGAAAACCAAGCCGCACGAGTCTGGTAAAGAGCAAGTGGTGACGATCAACACAAAGCATCGGATTGAGACAATGACAGAGAGAAAAGAACCTAACAATAGAACGTCACTAACACTGACAATGAAGACCTGATGCGCGACACGAAACACAAAAGACAATGCAATGCCATGCAGTGTTGCTTTTTTTTTCTCTTTCTTTCACCCGTCCCCCATTTTTTTCTTTTCTTTTTAGACATCATTACACCTTTGCATGAAATCTCACAAAGCAGAAAGAGCAATGAGGCGGTCTTTTTCTTTTTTTAATTTTTTTTTTATACTATCGAGTCAACTAAAACAGACGATTCCTTTCAAACAGATTTATAAAAAGCATAAATAAGACAAAAACAGCAGAAACAAAGACAACCTTTGACAAGATATATAGCTTACAAACCAATTATTCTTAATGCAAAATATGCAATATAAATAAATTTATAATATTTATCTGGTGCCCCTTTTTGCTGACTATATGTGTCGTAGCATGAGTCAATATCACACGAGGTGTTATGTCTACTATGAGTGGAACAAGCTGCAGTTTTCTCATGGTGTAAACATAATGAGAAATAATAGCTTTGAACATATTGTTAACTTGAATGATACTGCTCTTCGGAATTGAAAAGCGAGGGCAACAATCATTAATGCACATACATTTCTTTTTATTATTTGTTTTTAAATAATAATCATAGATCGCCACATTCACATCTTCAGAAATGATAGTCAAAGGTAACACCAATATGCATTTGATTTATTTTTATGTCACCCCCATAAGTAGAGCCTCTTTTATTCATAAAGATTGAACGGGATTTCACTGGGCACATGTCCGCATAGGGAGCCTCATCATAAAGTCTTATTTGAATTGCTCTAAAAGGAAAGAAGTCATAACTAATATTACGCCAGAAACCCATGAAAATCGACACAAGTCGTCGTCGTAGTAGTAGTAGTAGTAGTAGTCGTCTTCGTCGTCGTCATCTGAACTGTAAACGAGGCTGTTCATTTCGATCATTCGTCTGAACGGGCGGGCGCGCATTTGGTTGCATAGAAAGATTAGAAAGATGACTGGAAATACTAAGGTTTAGACTGAGATCTGGCATTATCATTTGGATAGAGTGCAACACACAATTCTTAAACAGATGTTCAAGGCATAAGTTCTTATCTCGTGTTGATTTATTACAACCTATAAATGTTTTGTTTTTTTAAATCAAATACACATAGTTTTTTTCTGCTAGAATGAATTTTTGTTCTACGTAATATTTGTTTCCCAACATTCTTATCCACTGCTCAACTTATGATACCTTTCTAAGGTCCCCAAGGAATTCTAAGGCAAAGACTGACGCACTGCCCCCGATCGTCTAAAACATTTCAGACTAATGAACGGCGTTTGGCCAAATCGGTTTAAGAAAAGAAAGGAAGAAAAACTATACGTGAAAAGAAAAGATGAAGAAAAATAGACCCAAGACATCAAGATAGGACGAGAATGAGTGAAGGGCTGTTACGATATTTAGAAGAAAAAGAAAAAAACACGTAATGGTCAAAATATACGTTATTGTTCACTCTTTCCTCTGGCAGCACGGCCCTACGATAGTAATAATATTACTCGCATAACGCTGTATTACCATGGGGATAAGAGTGTAAAATAACAACAACAACGCGTGTTTTGACCATTAGCAGCATCGTTTCAAGTGAAAGCCGTTTTTGACTTGAAAAGAAGATCACCCAACATGACTTCAGAATTTGATTTATATGGCTAACAATATGGACACTGAGTTTAGACTATGTAAGAATCGCATCTTGGTTGTTAATATCTTGCAAAAGAAATTCAATAGCGAAGATCAATTTAATGAAACCTTTTCTGCACCTTTTCTTTAAGTTATTAGAAACTAGATAAATCAAAGTCACCCCACTGCCACATTTGTAGCCTATTTCCATTTATACTACAATTTCTATCATATTTCTACTTTATACTAATCAATGATGCGATCTAGAACCCAAACCAATATCATTCATTCAATGAAAACGTTGAAGTGCAACCTAAGACACTCAGTACAACAGAGGGGTCTCTCTCTCTCTCTCTCTCTCTCTCTCTCTCTCTCTCTCTCTCTCTCTCTCTCTCTCTCTGTGCGTGTCTCTCTCTCCCTCACGACCCCCCTTTTACGCGCAGAGAGAGAGAGAGAGAGAGGTGGGGGGTTGGATAACGCTTGTCACTATCCCAGTCCGTCTCTATAAACATCTAAATCCCTTTCCATCTTCCTGTCCCTCCACCCCAGCCAGTCTTACCCTTCTCACTTTTTTTCTCTCTCTCTCTGTCTGTCTTGCCTGCCTCTTTTTCTTTCCCCCCCCCCCCCCCCATTCTCTCTCTCCCTCTCCCTCTCTCTCATCATCTCTCCAACACCTGAACGCCAGCACTTATTATCCCTGCCGAAGCATTTATAATCTAGTCAACATTACATGTGACAATATCATTATGACTCCATCACAGACATCGTACAGTTAAAGAAACGCTCTGCACAGTTTTACCTTGTCGATCTGAGCCACACCCAAGTATCTTTCTTTGTCTCTGTATGTAACTTAAGAAGATGTGGCTACGCTCTCTCCGATTCTCTTACTTGATATCGGGTGTGACGGAGACATTAATGTTACGGGGTGTCACACACGTTACATCAAGAGGGTTTAAATGTGGGTGTTACTAGTTACTGTTAGTGTCATTATACGGTTTGAAAGGGACGAAGGAGGGAGAGGGGGGGGGGAGGAGAAGAAGAGGGAGGAGGAGAAGAAAAAGAAAAAGAAGAATCTTGAAAAGGTGGGAAGGAGGGGGAGAAAAAAAACACGAAGAGGAGGAGGCGGGAGAGGAAAAGAAGAAAGAAAGGAGAAGAAGATGATGATGATGATGTTGTTGACGGTGATGAAAGAAGGGGAGGAGGGGGGCGAAAAAGAAGAAAAGAAAAAGTAAAAAAAGAAAAATACTATTTTCATTGTTGTTGTTTCCGCCATCGTTGTCATCATCATCACTATCCTCGTCACCACGTATAATTGTCCGTCACCGAAGGTGAACGGACTTTGCGATGGGCTGGTTTGTATTTTTGTTTTTTAGTCCGTCACCAAAGGTGATCAGACTATTGCGATGGGCTGGTTTGTTCTTGTTGTTGTTTTTTTTTTGTGTTTTTTTTTCTTCTGTCTGTCCCAAGGATATCTCCCGAACCGCTTGACCGAATCGCGTCAAATTTTGTGTGAAGGTGTGCCTCCTTAATAGGAAGAGATCGGCGCAAACCATTTTGCCGTCGTGACCTTGACGTACGACCTTGAAAACCGAAAATCTATTTTTAGCCATATCTCGGGCACCAATCGACATAGGATGCTGAAACTTGGTATGAAGGTGGTTTGGCTTATGCCCGTTCTGATGATGGCATACCGATCAAGGTCAAGGTCAAGGTCAAAAAGATCGCTGGAGCCTGTCCCAAGGATATCTTTCGAACGGGTTGACCGAATCACGTCAACATTTTGTGTGTGCTGGTGTCCATCACTATTAGAGGAAGGATCCGCGCAAACCATTTTGCCGTCGTGACCTTGACCTTGACGTACGACCGGGCGATCAGTAGGCCTTGAAAGTGGTAGGGGTCTACACATTGGGTTTTAAGCCATATTTTCCACATTGGTACTTGACAGAAGCGCTTCAGATTGTGTGTGGTACTGTATACCCTAGAGAAGAAAACATCCGAGCATAAATTATCACCATGCTGACCTTGACCTTGAAGTGTGAACTTGAAAACCGACATTTCCTTCTTTGCGCTATATGTTTCTTCTTCAAGCTGTATCTCGTGAACTAGAAGACAGAATCCCTTCCAATTTTGTGTCAGGATGTGACACTCTACGGGGTGTCGCAAGTGCGTGGCATTGCTGGTGACGGACATGTCTGCCGCTCGGGGACGCCCTTGTTTTTTTATGGTACATTTTATAAGACAAATACAGACGCAGACGAGAACACAAACACAGAGAGAGAGAGAGAGAGAGAGAGAGAGAGAGTAGAGAGAGAGAGAGAGAGATTGAGAGACAGACAGACAAAGACAGAGATCAAAGCAAGCCCAATCAACGACAATCCACGACACAGTTCATTGGGTATGCTTTTTTTTAGATCGCAATCTGTCAATCTCCAAGATGCCGTTACCATTTTCTCCAAATACCGGCTCAACTCTTGTCTGGTCCGTCCGTCCGTCCGTCCGTCTGGCTATTCGTCCGTTTTTCTCAAAAACTATTCAGTCTATCATCATCAAATTTGGTATACTAGTTTGCCAAGATGCAAGCTATCCACTGATGTATTTAGTTTTACATTAAGGTCAAGGTCGCGCCAGTTACGGGGTTCAAACCCCGAAACACATAATCGCTAATATCTCGCGAAGTTTTGCATGTATTTTAATGCATGTATTTTATTTCAGTTACGTGCTGTTTTCATGCGTTCTTATGTAGTTACGTGCTGTTTTCATGCGTTTTTATGTATGTGTACAGCCGACACATTCCGATTTCGGAGTAGCTCGGCGATGCTGCGAGGGGACTTTGCAGCGCTCGGCGTTGCACTTGTTTCCCATTTGTTTTGCCCCTGAGCTAAAAACAAACACCACAGACACAAACTCTCTCTCTCTCTCTCTCTCTCTCTCTGTCTCTCTCTCTCTCCTCTCTCTCTCTCTCTCTCCATCCCTCCCTCCCTCCCCCCTCTCCCCCCCCCCCCCCCCCCTAGATACAGGATCATCGCTCAACTAGAGGCCGCGATCCACACATCCAATTTCAGTCTTACGACTATCTGTGACATTTGTGAGGCATGAATCTGATGAAATCCTACTGTTTAGATGAATCTGGTGATATGTCCTACTACCTGTTCAGTTCACTATATTGACACCCCTACACGAATCGGCGAAATACCTGTATTTCTGTATCAGAGATTTTTTTCAAAATTCGTGTATTGGAGTCTACGTGAACATAGTGAACAAAACTAGTACTAGTAGGAATTCGTCAAATTCATTTAGACAGTAGTATTTCTTCAAATTCATGCTTCACAGACGTAGCCACAGTTGGATAGTCATACGACTGAAATTGGATGTGTGGGTCTCGGCCTTTTAGACCATGGCGATTTGATCACATAAACACAGAAAATATAGAGAAATACAGACATTTGGACACACACGGGCATGCACATAGAGAAAAATACTCAAACACATAGAGAGTCCGAGAAATACACAGAGACAAAAAAACACAACAAGCCCTCGTTTCCGTTGTGAGGTGCCCTTTCATAACACACATGGAAAGACACAAGATCTCGGTTTCCGTTGTAGAATGCTGCTGTTCTTATAGAACTCAACTGGGAGTACAATGGAAACACTGCCCAAAGAAGCAAGTACCCGAAGTTCAGCAAGTGCCGAAATGATAAGAAAGACTGCAGCTTGAAGTGGGCTGGAATACGGGAACGAAGAGACGAGGGGGGACAGGAGGACATAGGAGTAGCATGAATGCGTAAAGCTCTGGTCTAAAATGTATCACTCGCACAGAGTTGACACCCGAACAAGGGCACCAGCGCTAACTTACCCGCTAATGGTTGGCACTGGCCTTTTTTTGTGGCCGGAGCCTGAGCACACAAGTTTGCTTTTATCAGGCGTCATCAATGCTTCCCGAATAAGTCGCTCATCAAACTGGCCCCGGGGTTTCATTAGCATCCCCAAGTCCGTGGCCATGGAGATTGGGCAAAGTTGTACTTTAGACACCACCCCCCCCCCCCCCCCCCCCCCTCCCCTCATGTTTTACGACCATCAATCTCGAAGTCTGTTTCTTTCGGTTTTCGTGACAATAACCCTAGGCTGATCCTAACCCTATCCCTTTCCCAAGAATGGCAGAATGTTGCTTCTCAGTGAATATTTCAATGCCAAAATCTGAGGGGGGGGGGGGGGGGGGGGGGGTCTAAAATACAACTTATTGTATCACCCATAATGCACAACGGGCCTATGGCTAGTCTCAAACATTGCGTCGTCTGCAGACATTGCACCCAACAACCTCTAATAACTACCCTCTTCCTTTAATTTAAAAAAAGGTGGCACATACATAATTGTACTCCTGGTAAGTGCGCCATGGATTGAAGAACACAATAAATGTTTTTCGAGGGACTAATATTTTTTGGTAGGTCTTCTTGATATATTAATCATTAATTTAATGATAACCCATTGTGAGGGGTTGTTTTAGTGCACACTACAGTCGAACGTTTCCATAAACATGGCGGTGCTACATTTCGCGCACGGAACAAGTGGGAAATGAACTAAGAGAAGAATTGAAAGAGTAACGGTGCAGATGGTGAGAGAGTAAGAAGATCAAGGAGTTAGGTGTTGCGTGACGGAAAAGCAGCTAGACACGACAATCATCGACTTACGCTTCTTTAGAACTGTGCCAGTGATGTCAAGAGCTGTTGGACTAAGTCATCACTACGTCCTGATTGCGACTAAACAGACAGTCAATGTTCAGTCTAGCAATTTAACTCCATCAATATTATTAGAGTTAAAATGTAAGTTAAAACCACGTTTATTTACAAAACTTAAACAATGACACACAAACGACCAGAAATAAAAAAAGAAGTAAGGAAATGGAGACAAGGTATAAAACAAAAAATTAAAAGGCTGGCTATAAGTGAATAGTATAAGCTGTCGTCATATCCACCATCTTGGAATAAAATGAACAAGTGAACTAGATGGATGCGACGCCATCTTTATCCCAAGATGATGGCTGGGCCCCTCTTAGGACATGGCTTCAAAAGGGGATATGGCGACAACTGATATCCAGCCATAATGAGAAGAAAAAAATCAACCCCCTTAAAAGACCTTGCTATGCTTCTTCCTTCGTCTACCTTCCTCGACTACAATTATGAAGTTTATTTTTGTAAAAAATAATATATAAAAAATAGGGGGGGGGAGAAGAAGGTGGCACTGCACAACATTTATTAAGGTGTTTTCTTTTATGAAGAAGAGGCTGAAACATTGAAAGCACGTGCACAGTAATTTTCTCCAAGGCAATGTTGTAAAACAGAGCCTTGGCTTGCAGTTTCACAGTAACGACTTGAACTAGATTTTCCTGCGTTTAGGAAGAGTACCTTGATTCAAAAATAAAATATGTTCAAATCTGAGTAAAGCATGTGGGCGTCTAAAACCATAGATGCTCTGCAAGCGTGAACGTCGCTTTGGCCAGTACTCCATCAAAATCTAAAAATTATCTGATATTACACACAAATGGTCATTGCACCAATGCATTGTCCACAAGTAACCATCATCTAGCAACCCCCGCGTCCAATCTTTTTTTTCAAAAAGGGTTATTGAATCAGCCCATCGGCAGGCCCGAGGGCATCAAACAGAATTACCTGCCGTACGTGTTATCTCATTACGTTCCGTGTCCTTTGAAGCATGTGATTTGCCGGTGTCACGAGAAATTTTGACCCGCAGAAAAAAAAGAGACCAATGCCAATAGTCTACGGAGAAAGTAGACCCGGGTCAGTTTTCTACTGGTTTCTAGAATACATATCGGGGGGGGGGGGGGGGGGGGGGGGGGGTTAGGGGGGGGGGGGGGGGGGGGGGGGGGGGGTGGGGGGGGGAGGGGGGGGGGGGTAGAAACATGATCCAGGTCTACTTTCCCCGGGAGAATAGTGACCTTGATCTCACTCTTCTACAGGGATCGCTATTTTTCTTAACACCAGCCAGCCAGCGGCGATCAATTATTATTAGTAGGAGAAAAAGGACAGAGAGGGTGGGGAAGAAAGAAAGAGAAAAAAAAGGAGGGGTGCCGTAATTGTTTCTATTTTTTTTAAATTTTGTTCACTGGCAGTCAGATAACCAACAAAGTAAACAGAAACAGAAATGACAATTTGGATTAACCCCAAACGTTAATGGAACATTCTTGAATACCCTTGTCCTTGACTAAATTTCAGTTTATGAAAATTCTGTTCACGACTAACTTTATTTCACAGATTGGCATGCAAACACAGAAAAACGAGAATTAATAAAAACCTGCACGACAGAGATAGTTCATAAAGAAATACTAAACTAGAGCGTTAAGACGCTAAATCACCAACCGCGCGGAGCGTTTTCGGCTCCAGTGACCTTGACCTTTGACCCATGACCTTCATTATTGAACTTGGCCTAGATATCTCCATTACCCACCTGCATGCACAATTTGAGCATCCTAAGTCCATCCGTACAACATACAAACATAGTCCGCCTCAGACACGAGTGAAAACATTACCAATCCGCTCTCTACGATCGCAGTTGGTAAACATAACCTTTTTTGGCGGAGGTAATCAATCATCAGATTTGCTTCACTCGTTCACCTGCTAGCACTAGGGGGGGAAAGGGAGGAGAGAGAGATAGAGAGGGAGAGAGAGAGAGAGAGAGAGAGAGAGAGAGAGAGAGAGAGAGAGAGAGAGAGAGAGAGAGAGAGAGAGAGAGAGAGAGAGAGAGAGAGAGACAGACAGACAGACAGAGAGACAATGACAGTAACAGACACAGAGACAGAGACAGAGAAAGCAAAAATCATTAACGGATGGCAAACGGGATTGTAGTGATGGAGCTGGTAAAACAGCTAGGACGTAATAATTGCAATCACTCCCAAAAGTCCCAACATCGCTCGGGGGCAGTTCAAACACAACGAGTTTGTCGAGCGGAACGGGTGGTTCGATTCCGGTCATTCATGCCAGACCAAATCCCTCCCTTGCAGCCGTAGTAAAGCTTCATTTGCCCCCGAGGAAGGCAGCCAGGAAAGGAAGGCAGATCATTAAGAAGGAGAGGAGGAAGGAAGAAAAAATCAATGAGAAAAGGGCGAGAGACAAGACTGAATCTTTCCTCTGTCACCCTACACCCCCACCCCTCACCCCCACTTCCATCACTACTACTCACCGAAAATCAATAACAACACTATCTTCTGAAGCCATGCGTGTCTGTCGTTTGAAGACGTCGCCTGTTATCTAGTCTTTTTGCGCGCGCGCGCGTGCGTGCGTGTGCGTGCGTGTGTGTTTGTTTACTTTCAAAAAAATCAGTAAACCAATGGTATGTAGTCTTCTTTGTATTGCTCTATAATTAGAGATGGGGAGAAAATGAGAAAAAAGACGCACAATTTTCAAGAATGGGTGGATGGTCAGCACAAATGCCATCATGGGTAAGACGGGGGGAAAGAAGCAGACACATCACCCCCACACAAACATACACACAAAAACACAAACAATAGTATTCATCCTGCGCGTGCGCTGTCAGTGTATGTACATACTGTATGTGTAAACAATGTACACACGGATTAACTATGCATTGATCAGCAGCAGCAGCTACATTTGTGTATAACTATATATATGTTTGTTTGTGTGTTTTTAGCCTGAATGTTTTAACTATAAAACAAATAAAGTCAAACATATATATATGTGGCACGCGTGTGTGTGTGTGAGAAAAGAAACGTAAGCAAAGCAATGATAATTCATAACTTTACGTCAGTGCTGTTGCTATGTAGGGTCATCATTGTACGTCATTATTTTGTTTGTTTACGTGTGACTCTCTTACCAGTGTGTAGGACACCTCTCGAAAGCTTGTGATTAAAATAGGAACCACCTTGGATTTGTTGGCGGGTTTTTTCCCTTTTGTTTTATAGTTTGCTTTGATAAAACTTTTCTGTGTCCAATGTCTTTATTTGTGAACCTCAGAAACAAAACCAGTTAAAGATAACTTTGAGAAATGTTCGTGTTCAAAAACAAAAATATTAAATTATATTACTGAGAGACTGTTTAAATAATATTTTTCATACAATTCTTGCATAACGCCTTCTGAGGACATGTAATTCTCCTTTCCTTTCCTCAGAAAAAAAGAAAAACAAATAAAGACTTGGTTAGATAGAAAAGTAATCAAAAGAATACAGCATCTCACTTTCTCAATATTTTCTCCGACCCTCTCCACAACTATTCATACACTGACTGGAGTAAATAAGCTCTACCCTTTTCCTCAGGGGTTTATTGTTTCTCAAACAACCAAGTTATACTTTCTTCCAAAACATGGGGGAAAGGCGCAGAGGGAAAGGGAGGGGGTGGGGGCGTAACTGGGCTATCAGTCAGAGCATCCGGGGGGTATCAAGATCTCAAACATCCCTTGAGTACTCGCTTCCTTTCAAGTTGGGAAAAGAGGAGTCGCCTGAATTTCCGGGGGAGGTAGTAGGGAGTGGATGGGGATAAAAACAGAGGAAGGAGGTGGGATGGGGGGTATTTTTCCAGCTAAAGGTTGGATTGATTTTTCCAATCAATATGGTCAACGTCTTCAGAGAAGCGTGCTACATAATGAGGCCCATCCAATTTCATTACGCCAAGCACTCACGACCCATATTGCAAGAATAAAAACAAAACCCGAACAATCTGCAGTTTGTACGCCTTGCTTTTTTCCCATCCCCTATTTTGCTACCTGTCCTCATCATCCATAACTTACCATTAGTATTCCCTTTCGCCTACCCACTCCTTGTTAGTTCCCGAGCGAAGCTTCGGGAAGTACTGTTTTTGTTTCATCCGTGCCTGCGTGCGTGCGGGTGTCCGTCCAATTGCCGCGGTTTTTTTGAAAACCGTTCAGTCTATTTCAATCCCTTTCAGTGTACATGTTTTAGAGGATACTAGCTGTCGATTGATTGCTTTAGTTTTATTTCAAGGTCAAGGTCATGTTGATTAAGGAGTTCAAACCCCAAAACACGTAATCGCTAATATCTCGAGAAGTGTTTCACACGTATTTCAATGCAGTTTTGTTTCAGAACGTTTTCTAATAAAAGGGCTATAATATTATAATCATGAATTTGTCTGTGCGCGTGCGTGCAAATCACGGGGTTCGAACCCCCAAAGCTGTATCTCAACAACTGTTTCATGGAATCGCTTCAAATTTACTGTGGTGATGCATCACAGTACGCAAAAGGCCCCATACAAAAATAATAACCATGCTGACCTTGACCTTGAAGTTTGACCTTGAAAACGTACATTTCTTCTTGTGGCCATATATTTCATATCGTTGGACATATAATGTTCAAATTTGGTGTGCATATGCATTGGCTTATTACCCGGCCAGAGGCCGAGGTATTCCGATCGGTTTGTGTGTCTGTCTGTGTGTCTGTCTGTGTATCGATTATCTTAAAAACTACTGTTTGGATTTTGATTAAAATTGGCAGAGGGGTAGACAGCTTGAAAAGGAAGCTTCCTTTCGTTAATCAACACCATGCTGACCTTGACCTTGAAGTTTGACCTTGAAAACCGAAATCTCCTTCTTTGGGCTATGTAATTTCCCCCCAGCTTTATTTCGTGAACTAGTGAACAGAATCGCTTCAAATTGTGTGTGGTGGTGTACCATGGTGCAAGGAAGTTTGCATAAAAGTTCAGCTGTATCTCATGAACTACTGAACAGAATCGCTTCAAAATTTGGGCTATGTATTTTATGCGTTCTGTAAGGGTGGAAAGTGGTGTGTTTATTGGGGGGGGGGGGGGGAGAGGAACATCACTCGGTGCAAGGAAGTTTGCATAAAAGTTCAGCCGTATCTCGTGAACTACTGAACAGAATCGCTTCAAATTTTGGGCTATGTATTTTATGCGTTCTGTAAGGGTGGAAAGTGGTGTGTTTATTGGGGGGGGGGGGGGGGCAGGACATAACTCTGACTCTGCGTGCGTGCGTGTGTGCGTGCGTGCGTGCGTGCGTGCGTGCGTGCGTGTGTGCAAAACATCGTGCTTTGTTCTTTTCCTTTTTTAAACCAGTAAACTGATTGCCTTTTCAATGACAAATGTTTTAGAAGGTTAGTGTTATTTAGAGGAAACCTTTTCAAAAGCTAACCTCATTGTGATTGACACAATCGATCTCCCAAAAGGATAATAGCAAGACGAGCTTTCCCGGAGGGCAAATCGCCGCTTTTTGTCTTCCTTTTCTAAAGATCAAACTACAGGCGGTTAGAATTTGAATCATCCATTACGAAACGTCTTCTACTGCTGATCTTGTGAATAATTTACATGTAATCTTTTCAACTCTATGTAACAGTCTTCATCTTTACCTTTCTCTGGCCCTACCAAAATCAAGGATGAGCATTATTAATACTCTCATAAAAGTATGAGTGTTTCCCGTAATCGTCAAATGTCAAGAGAAATTTCAGAGAAATCTCATCACATTGTCTTGCTATTTCATCCATATGCTTGAGACATGAATTGATAATTATCTTGCGATTCGCATTCCATTCATATACCAGAAACCTGAAACATATAGTTTTAATGTCCTCGGTACTAAAGCCACATGTTTGTTCCTTTGTTTATTTGACCTGCACCCCTTGTTTCTTAAATGAAATGTTTCCACTATAGCAATTGCGATGAAAAGATGAACACTACGAACGAACATGGCTGCACTGTAGATAGCTTTGTTAACCTCTCATAGACCACTTAATTTCAGGCATCAGAATAGTCTGAAGTCCAAACCTCTGAAAACCGAGCCACAAGGGCCATCATATCAAGGCTGTGAAGGCGCAACACTGAAATCTGTTCCCAGCATGACCAAAAAGGCTTAATATAGTGATAAATCACTTTAATATGCTGTTTAACACGAAGAATTACCTTCACTAAAAATGTATAACTTCTGACAGTAGAAGCCAATCCTCTGTCAGAAATTCTAAAACCTCTAAAATTTGCAAATCCTCTGACAATTCTGATGACTGTAATTTTTTATTTTTTTAAAAGTAGGATTATGGAAAATAGCTTAAAGCGAAGCAATATTATTTCTCTTTCTCGCCCCACCCCTATGCTACATACACCGGGTACATACACCCTCCCTCCACGCCCCAATTTATCGTGTCACACAGATGCGTTTCACCAGAACCAATGATGACTTGATGGCAGCAAAAAAAGACACTACCAGACCAAGAGGGAACCACGCCCAACACCGTGACTGTTTTCATCAATGTTAGTCAAACGACCCATCTAGGAACAATGAAAACAAGTGTCATATGACATGAACATTACAGAGAAAGGCAGGACGCTGTCGTTTCTACGTTTCTATTCACTCCGGAAAGAAAAGACAATTAAAATGGAGGAAAACAATCTCTTTATTTATGTCATAGGGGTCGAAAACATACAGGCACATTATTGTCTGAGCATTAATACATTTGTGCGTATGTCATTTTTTAAAATAAAAATTTTTGTGGGTGTTATGCTGTGGACAAACAGTCAGAGGCATAATATCGATGGAGGCAAACAAAGCAAAACAAAGAAACAAATAAATAAACGTAAATTAATGGCAGTGCCTCCACATGCATGAACTCGAAGGAAGAAGATACCAAGACAACAAGACAAAAAGAAAAAAGAAAACAAAGACAATTGGAAAGAAAGAAAGAAAGAAAGAAAAAGACTTCGCGTGCTGGCAGATTGTAATACAATGTATATCCATCTTTTGTTTCATTCCAGAATTTAATTTCAAACAACCACAGGGGAGGTGTAGCATGCATACGGGCACGGCTGGGTATCTTCTTCCTTCGAGTTCATGCATGTGGAGGCACTGCCATTAATTTACGTTTATTTGTTTGTTTCTTTGTTTGTTTTGCTTTGTTTGCCTCCATCGATATTATGCCTCTGACTGTTTGTCCACAGCATAACACCCACAAAAAAGAAACTACAAGCATATTTTTTCACTAAACTTGTATAAGAGTATCATCTTTAAAAAAAAAATCCTTTCGATGATGGGATTAATATGGAATATATTTCGGTACATCGACTTGATAATATTCTATGTAGATGTAAAAAAATCAGCAAGCGAAGTGTCCGAACGGACTGAACTGAAAGTCCGTTTAACATCATCCGACCTGAAACAGGTACATACGGGACATTTTTAGTAATAAGATAGTGGGACGATCCTGGAGGTACTGCAATACCAGGAAAGTCCCGATTATTTTGAATAATCATAAGATGATTTCGCGCCTAGCTGAGAGACTGAATGGACAAGGTTAGGGACTGCTAATCCATTAAGACTCCACGCGTAGGTTCGTATTAAATCCTCAGTCGTTCACATTTTCTAATACATATAAAGGGCGAATAAGGTTTCAACGTGTCTCTGCTTTGTGTCTAGGGCCTACACACTATATCGGGACTTCCCTGGTATTGCAGTACCTCCAGGGTCGACCTACTAACTTTCCTGGTATTGCAGTACCTCCGGGGTCGACCTACTAACTTTCCTGGTATTGAAGTACCTCCACGATCGACCTAATATCTGTACAACTACAATTATTATGTCCCATATGTACCTGTTCCAGGTCAGAGGACGTTAATCACATTTTCTTCTTTCCAGGGCATTATTTCCATTACTATTTTTGAGAGAGAGAGAGAGAGAGAGAGAGAGAGAGAGAGAGAGAGAGAGAGAGAGAGAGAGAGAGAGAGAGAGAGAGAGAGAGAGAGAGAGAGAGAGAGAGAGAGAGAGAGAGAGAGAGAGGATTTGTGTGTGTGTGTGTTTGATTCTGTCTGTCAATCCGTCTATCTGTCCTTGGTTTTCTAAGCCCTTACCTGTTTGTGTGTTAGTGTCTGTCTGTCTGTTTTAACTGTCTGCTTATGCCTGAGGTTTAAATCTGTGATACAATTAGATGGGCACTGCTCGGCTAATCTAGCCTTTGGGACACGAAATTACCGACACAAAAAGATGCTTGCTTGATAAAACTGAAACCCATAGGCTATTGGACAGAAAGAGAGGGGGAGGCACTCTTTTAGCCTTCTTAAAGATCACGTCGTTTGGAATTTCCAAAGGAACAGTTGGAACATTAGACAGTTTTTAATGGCACAAAATGCAGCTATCATGACACATGCTGTAAAAGAACATGGGTCAGATAACTCGAGCAATTAAAGTTTAGGACACGAAAACAAAGCTTGCATTGCTTTAAACGCTGACCTATTCCCACATAAATAAAAAAAGAAATCCTGCCACAGCTTCGTCTTCAGTGGAAGGCTATGACTCTCACTCAAATCAGGGGACATTAGCATTGGCTCTTGGTGCTGCAGCTAAAGGGATTCTTCTTGTTCTTCTTCGTTCGCTCAGTTTCCTGTCATATGAGCCTAACTAAGAAATAGTTAGGCCCAGCATGTCCGACTTCGGCTGAAGAAATCTTTGTAAGAATTTATAGGGAGGAAAAGGCAGGAGAATGGACCAGTAAGATAGCAAGATAACAGATGACAGCAAGCAAAGGGAACAGGCAGAGTCAAAGAGAGTGACAGATTAGAGGAAGTTACAAGCACAGAACTTCCAGAAGGTGGGGGAACTATTTGTACGAAAGACCCCCCGGTATCCCCACGGGGGGGGGGGGGGAGCTAAAGGGGTTGATTGGGGACCTTCCCCAATGCCAGCTGTCCTCAGATCCTTTTGTCTGAGACTATATACCCTGGGTACGGCATCTCTACTATAGAGGGATTCGGGATAGCGTCATAATGTCACGTGATTTTGTTGGTAACGAAAGTCGGACGCCATTTTGGCTGGAGCGCCGTTTTGGTTCAGATTACAGAGGTGAGCGTCAGTGAGTTTCGACAAATCGTCACAATGGTAATAAACTGTGCAGTAGTTAAATGTTCAGGACTAAAAGCAAACATCAGAATTCAATGCGTTCCACCGCCAAGTATCTTAGCAACCCGAATAATCCAGCCATCATGGCCGACAGAGGTGACATTCTCATTTGCATACATGAACCCGGATCCCTCTATACAACTTGCCCAGTCATCCAGAATAGCGGCTGCCCGCCTGCTATCTCAATTTGGTAGTAATTAGTCGAAAACGACAGGCTGGCAGATTGGGGAGGGTGGTGGTGGAAAAGGTGGGTAAAGCACCAGCCAAACGCATCACAATAAATAATAATATAAAAAATAATTAATAATGCTTATATAGCGCATAATCTTGCAAAGCAACTCAATGCGCTTTTCACTCACCATTCGTACAAACATTTCTAACAAACTGGCCCACGCATCCTCACCGTACATCTCTATCAAAATGAATACTTATTAGAGAATGCATTGCATATAATCATAACACAACACACCAACACCCACGTCCCTTCAACACCAACACCCCAACCATCCCCAATCAATGGTGAAAGAAAAATTGTTCAGTTCATTATTATACATTAGCTCGGGTCCAGAGTTACGGAGTTTACACACAGAAACGCATCCTCCTCATCCGTTATCTCGCGCATTGACGAAACGATCGAAGGATGTGGACATTTTTACTAATAGCCTAATAAACGCTTTATGAACTAGATGCCTTCATAATCTCCTCAAGGAAAGCAATTGTGTGTGTGTGTGTGTGTGTGTGTGTGCGTGTGTGTGCGTGCGTGTGTGCGTGTGTGTGTGTGTGTGTGTGTGCGTGTGCGTGCGTGTGTGTGCGTGTGCGTTCGTGTGTGTGTGTGCGCGCGAATGTGTGTTCGCGTGCGTAAGCATGCGTGCCTACGTGTGCGTGTGCCTCTCGTCTGTGTGTGTGCGAATGTGTGTCTCTGCGTGCGTAAGCATGCGTGCCCTACGTTTGCGTGCCTCTCTCTCTCTCTCTCTTTGCGTGCGTGCGAGCAAGTACATGCCTACGTGCGTGCGTCCCCCCCCCCCCCCCCCCCCCCCCTCTCAAAATAAATATTCGCATTCTGTCTCTCTACTCCGCATTAGTATATTCATTTAATAATATCTTTATCGTCCCTCTCCTGTTTTTATTTTACTTTCTTTAATGACATCATGGGTACATTTCGATGGCTTGGAGTCAAAACGAACTATCTTTAGATAGTCCATTGATGTAGTATTGAACTTATTGTGAAAACTAATAACATGTATCACAAAAAATTGTAGAAATATAAAAAGCATAATCCCCATTTAAAATTATTTGCAGTCTTTTTTTTTAATCCAAGTTCTTAGTTTTTTGCAATAACATCAATAGTAAGTCAATGGACTATCTAAAGATAGTCCGTTTTGATTCTAAGCCATCGATTTGTTCCATCACGTCACAAATATTGATAGAAACAGACTTATATTTTACACGTGGTTATTTCTTTAAGTGTGGGTGCTAATTAAGTAACGGGTTGCTACTCAAAATAATCCTTATTGATTGCATTGCTATTACAAGCTATGTTGTGACAAGGTATCAAGCTGCCAATCACAGCATTGTGCAATGCGTTTATACTTACACAAATATACAGATATATAAATAGATATGAGAGATGAGGGAGGGAGCGAGAGAGGGTGATGGATGAAGAGAGAGGGAGAGAGAGAGGGAGAGAGAGAGAGAGAGAGAGAGAGAGAGAGAGAGAGAGAGAGAGAGAGAGAGAGAGAGAGAGAGAGAGAGAGAGAGAGAGAGAGAGAGAGCATCATTTTCCAGGAATAGCAACTTTGGTAGATCTGTACATTTCATTAGATATGATGGACATCCCCCCCCCTTTTTTTCTTTTTTTTTGGGGGGGCGCATTCTACAGCTAAGTATGAAAAGGTTTTAAATAATCAACAGAGTAAAAAATATTATATGCGCTTCACACAAAAAAGGCTTGGACATGCACATACACTATTCTCTATTCCCTTAATTCTGCAAGGAATACGAGACTTGAGTAACCCATGAAAGCATAACTTGCGTGTGTGGTTCACTTAAGCTTGTCTAACATGACTAACAGACAAATCAGATTTTTTTGTAATGAGGTTCATATCTGCATACCCCCCCCCCCCCCCACCCCACCCCACACACACACTCTAACCAAATCAGAAAAAAGCAACATATCTCAGAAATGAACAATAACACAACTGATTTCACAAACAATAATTTTGGAAGTTTAACAGTCAATGGAAGATCAGACTTTGAAAATTCCACGACAGTTTTGACAAAATGGGACAATGCACGTGATAAACAGGAAGGACATACTGGTTTTTTACGGTGAAACAGAAAAAGACATATAAGAAGGACAGAGTTGTTTTGACATAGTGATGTTCAGAAATAAAGAAAAAGAAAGGAGAGAGAGAGGGTGAGGAGGGAGGGAGGTTAGCAAGGGACGGTGGTTTCTTTGAGGAGTGGAGGGGAAGAAAGAGATAGGGAGAGGGAGAGAGGTTACCAAAGGACGAGGATGAGAGGGACACAGAGACAGAGACTGAGAGACAGAGACTTGATGGGTTAGGAAGGGACGACAATGTCTGAGAGAGAGAGAGAGAGAGAGAGAGAGAGAGAGAGAGAGAGAGAGAGAGAGAGAGAGAGAGAGAGAGAGAGAGAGAGAGAGAGAGAGAGAGAGAGAGAGAGAGAGAGAGAGAGAGAGAGAGAGAGAGAGAGAGAGAGAGAGAGAGAGAGAGAGAGAGAGAGACGTCAGACACTTTCTTTTACAAGGATAAGAATTTAGGCTGAGAGTCAGAGACAGACAGACAGAGATAGACAGAGACAGACAGGCAGGTAATGATAGACAAAGAGAGATACACACACACACACACACACACACACACACACACACACACACACACACACACACACACACACACACACACACACACACACACACACAGACAAACACTGTCACAGGCAGAGAGACAAACAGAGAGAGACAGGGACAGAGAGACAAAGAGCGAGCTGACGGGTTAGGAAGGGACCAGTATGTCTGAAAAGAGAGCTAATATGAAACGATCTCCTCGGCACCCATATTGCTGGCCTCTCCTATCCTCCAAGTCTGTGACAACTTTATTGCCGACAACGATGCTGGCTGATGCTCCTTGTCGCAGACGGCACATTCAAAGCAACATCCCTTGGACACTCGGTCGTCAACTCGCCCGTTAAATACCCGGCCGATGGCGCCAGCACCCAAGGACATTAAACCCATAGCGTCGCTCTAACACCTTAAAATTTGTTTCTTTTTCTTAGGAGACAAAGAAATGCTGAAACAGAAAAGGAGATAGGTAGAAGAATAAAAGAAAACCCCTTAAGCTTGAGAAAAGAGGGAGAGAAGGGGAGAGAAGGGGAGAGAGAGAGAGAGAGAGAGAGAGAGAGAGAGAGAGAGAGAGAGAGAGAGAGAGAGAGAGAGAGAGAGAGAGAGAGAGAGAGCACAAAACACTGAAATGTTTCATGATTAGGCCATAGGCCCATATCATTGGAGTATTTACAAAACGTGCATTCATAAAGAAAAAGAAAAGTAGTTTCAGACATAATTTTGAGAGAGAGAGAGAGAGAGAGAGAGAGAGAGAGAGAGAGAGAGAGAGAGAGAGAGAGAGAGAGAGAGAGAGAGAGAGAGAGAGAGAGAGAGAGAGAGAGAGAGAGAGAGAAAATTTTAAAAAAAAGTACATAACGGCTAAGCTAACTCCTCCGGTACCAGCCATTGTTCTCTGGTTCCCCGGTGCATTGTCCTGTGCTTATAAAAAGAAAAAGAGAAAAAAAGAGGTCTCTGCGTGACACTGGCACATATAGGTTCGATGCAGAATCTTCAGATTTCTGCATTACTTTCTTTCATTTTTTCCTGATTATTGCAATCAATTCAAGTGCACATGTAATCCATGATCCGTGCTTCCGTTTTTGAAATATTTGTACAAATTCGCGATTTAAAAAAATTCTTATTCAATTCTTCACGAAAATGGTAATCGATTCTTATTCTGCAAGTGCAACCCAATTCTTTTAATCGTTTACAACGGTACACATTGTCTGTTACAAGAACCTTCATCTTTCTGTTTAAATATAACTGTTAGGAACAAGCCAGTCGCCTGATTCTGTGTTGTCAATAAACAGGTACGGACAGAGAACTGCTGAGTGCTGAGAAACTCATACTAAGAAACTAGTTCCAACATTGAATTGCATATGTGGAAACGCACTTTTTTTCCGATTACCGTGCCTCTTTTTACAATTTATTTGGTACTATTTCAAGTACAAGTAATCGTGTGGTTTCAAACAAACAAGTAAACAAAAATGGTTGACAAAACAAGACGCAGGTTCAATACAGTAAACACAGTAATACGTCTTCCAATCCCCGCCTCCCCCCCCCCCCCCCTCTCTCTCTCTCTCTCTCTCTCTCTTTATATCTCAACACGCTTATCCGTAAAAGGCTTTCTTTTGCTTTATACACAAGTCATCAAAGAAGCCATAACTCAGAATTCAAAATTGTTTATTTAAGTGTACGAAGTACTGTCTTTGAACTTCACGGTCTTCGGAATCGCTGCTTGGCAGACATCTTAGAAACCGCACAGAGAATGTTAAGGCAAAACGTCCAAATGTACTTTAAAATTGTATTATTTGTTACGAAGTACTTTCTTTGGACAGCAAGGTCTTCGAAATCGCTGCTTGGCAGACATCTTGCAAAACGTGCCGAACATGTTACGGCTAAACATTAAAAATACCCAATTCGAAATAAACTCTAAAAATCTAAGTAAAAACATTAAAGTGCAACCAGGAATGTAGGCCTATTTGGGTTAAAGGTGAAGAGTTGGATCATGGACTGACGACACATTCGGTGAAACGGAATAAGACTATAATCATATATTATTAGACAAAACGGAACAGACCGAAACAGGGTGATTTCCTGAACTCGCTTCTCTTGATATTTCTGTTCCTTCAGTTAGCTACTGTTTGTCCACTCTTGCTCTCACGCCATCGCCGAATGTTTAGCAAGGACAAGACAAACGAACAGAATTTTGTCCTCGTGATGTCTAAAACTTACAACCAAAATTTCAGAATCATTTCGCCTTCGGTTTTTCTTAACTCCCAGCTCCCCAAAATGGTTTCATTTTTGTGCCGAGGTTTAGTCATTAATAATGAAAGCTCCTCTAAAGAGCTCAACCTTTGGGGGGTAATTTCGGGGCACGAAAACTCTCCACTTCCACCATAAAGCAGCTTTAAAGAAGGCGGGGGGGGGGGGGGGGGGGGGGGGGGGGGGGGGGGGGGCAGTTGCAGGACCCATATCCAAATACTCTGTGGACCAAACTGTGGGAGAAATATAAAGAAATCAACTCTCAAACACCTTGACATTTTTTTAAAAACCCATGCAAGCCAGAGTGCTAAGATAAATTAAAAAAAGACATGAAAGCCAGACTGCTAAGACAAGCACAAAGTTTGGCAAAGATGGGGGAGGTGGGTGGGGAGAAGAAAATAGGAACGCTAGGACTCTAGGAGGGACAGAACCTCAAAGAGGAGAGACAAAACAAAGGGGGGGAGGGGGGAGGCAGAAGAAAGTGAGCGAACACACACACACACACACACACACACACACACACACACTCGCACGCACGCACACACACGCACACGCACACGCGCGCGCGCACACGCACACACGCGCACACACACGCACACACACACACACACACACGCACACACACACACCCTCGCGCGCGTGCGCACACATACACACATACCCAACTCTCTCTCTCTCTCTCTCTCTCTCTCTCTCTCTCTCTCTCTCTCTCTCTCTCTCTCTCTCTCTCCTCTCTCTCTCTCTCTCTCTCTCTCTCTCTCTCTCTCTCTCTCTCTCTCTCTCTCTCTCTCTCTCTCTCTCTCTCTCTCTCTCTCTCTCTCTCTCTCTCTCTCTCTCTCTCAATACAACAGTGGGTGGAAGAAAGGGGTGGGATGCAGACTAGGGATCAGAACAAAATTAATGATTAAAAAAATTCCAACAAAGCTTAGACATAAAGCCCATTGTCTGCGTCGTAATGATGATGCCCTGTCGCGGCAACTATTTGAATCATCTTTTATCTCTTTTATCAGAAGACAAAGCGACAGAGAGATGGACACAGAAATAAAGAGAGAGACAGAAAGAAAGACAGAGAGAGCGAGAGAGAGAGAGAGAGAGAGAGAGAGAGAGAGAGAGAGAGAGAGAGAGAGAGAGAGAGAGAGAGAGAGAGAGAGAGAGAGACAGGAACAGACAGATCGAAGAGAGACAGACAGATAGATAGACAGACAGACAGGCAGAGAGGTAGAAGAAGGGTGAGAGAGAGAGGGAAAGAGGCAGACAGACAGACAGACAGAGACAGAGAGACAGACAGAGAGAGAGAGAGAGGAGAGAGAGAGAGAGAGAGAGAGAGAGAGAGAGAGAGAGAGAGAGAGAGAGAGAGAGAGCGAAAGAGAGAGAGAGAGAGAGAGAGAGAGAGAGAGAGAGAGAGAGAGAGAGAGAGAGAGAGAGAGAGAGAGAGAGAGAGAGAGAGAGAGAGAGAGAGATGCTGTCAAAGCACATCTTTAAATATTCCTATAACTACTCTTTAAGTTTATTCGAAGGACACACACCGACAGAGAAAGATGGGAATTAAACGGATATGGTCGAGTCAGACAGCTTGGACAAATGACAGAGAGAGAGAGAGAGAGAGAGAGAGAGAGAGAGAGAGAGAGAGAGAGAGAGAGAGAGAGGAGAGAGAGAGAGAGAGAGAGGAGAGAGGGGGGAGGAGAGAGAGAGAGAGAGAGAGAGGGGGGGGGAGAGAGAGAGAGAGAGAGAGGGGAGAGAGAGAGAGAGAGAGAGAGAGAGAGAGAGAGAGGGGGGGGGGGGGGCGAGATGTGTCATAAAGTCGCAGAGACAAAAAAAGAAAGATTAAAAAAAAGGCAGGAAAAAGAAACGTTGACTAGTAAGAGAAATTGAGTCGAAACCAGACAAATACACCAGAACACGAGAGACGACAGTACAGTGGAACCTCTCTATTAAGACTTTCCATTAAAACTCCCTCTAATGTGACCCAAAAACCTGTTCACCGATTATTCCCCCTTCATATTCAAACTACAGTGTCTACGTCCCTAACAAGACCCCTCCATTTTAAGACCTTGTTTGGCTAGGGAGGTTCAGACCTGTTTACCCCCTACACAAGTCTTGAGTAGTCTGGATAGCTGAAATGAGTAGTTTTGGTGCAAAATGTGTAGTTTTATTCATCAATAAACCATCAAAAAATGTTCAGTGAAAATGAGTAATTATAGCATTATTTTCAATTTTGAAGAGTAGTAGAGGTCCAAATTGAGTAGAATATTACTCGAAAAGAGTAGAGTAAACAGGTCTGGAGTTTCCACTGTACAACTAAAAAATGAAATACAAAGTGAAAATAATAAAACTCACCAGATTATAGACTCCCAGAAGAAACGCTTCCAGCCCTCCACATGTCTGCAACACAAAAGCAGTACAACATTTGAATAACAAAAAATACATTTTCCGCACCTGAGGTTGTTTTTTTAAAGAGGCAAAGGTTGCTAAGAAACAGAAAGGAAACTTAACAGAAAGTTAAGCGTATAAAAAGAAAAAAATATATAAATCCAATACAAATTTCGTCCATACACTAATCCATTCAAATGGAATTCACTTCCATCCTTCCCCAATCGCAACGGATGGGATTATTTTTGTGTACACAACATCTACACGAAAGTGGTTTTATCCAAAACATGTGTAGAATGACATAGAATGGAAACAACACATAGGATGGAGAAAATGAACTTGGAGAAACGTGACTTTCTTTTGATGTACTCTAAAATTAAGGACCATTAATGAGTGTCTCTTCTGCCAGTAATCAAGGTCTGCCAGAAATCAGGAAAGCCAAGAATTGACCCCTTGATCAAGTGGATTACCTGTCATCAAGAAATGTTTTAATAGCTCAGCATATTAGAAAACAATTGCATTCCATTTTTTTAAAAGTCATATACGTCCTTTCAATTCTGGCAGCTTCTTCCTTCCATATGCGTCTTTACCTTTCCTCTTTTCATCCCTGTCTCTTCTCTTCAACTTGCTTTTTACATCTTTTTTTTCTCTCTCTCTCAGCATTTTTTCTGACAAATGTTTGTTTGTTTATTTTTTCAATCACCATTCTTCATTGTCCTCTCTTTTTCCCCCGCATGATAGGCTACGGTGATGAATTCATGACGGAAGCTTATGAGTAAAATAAATATAATGCAGCCGTGGTTCTCGTCACTTTTGTAAGCGTTACTTACTGTTCTATTTCTTTTATACCTCTACTTTTCAAGGAATTTGAATGTTCACATTTCTATCGGCATGTGTTCGTTTTTTAACATATCTGTCCTGTGGTCTCACCCCAATCCCCTACCCCTCTCGACAGTCTCTGGCAATGAATTTGCCTATCGCTTTGTTTTCGATTCATCATCAAACTTCATTTCAGTTAACCTGGTTAACTGTGAGTGTGTGCGCGCACGGACAATTGTTACAAGCAGTAGAACCACCCTCTACTAAATTTAAACTGGACCAATTAACATATTTAAGAATGAACAATAAAGGTAAAGATGTGCCACCCCACCCCCACCCCCTGCATTTCTCGGTTAATTGTATTTTTCCGTTTTTGCCTTTCTTACCATACATAAAGCTGTATTTTAGGAACATTTTCAGCTAATTCTCTTTTTGGAATACTAACCCTAACCCTAACCCTAGCCCTAAACCTAACCCTACCCCCCACTATGTACTGCAGTACACCGCGATTTGTCACAGTTGTGGTTCGTTGCGTCTTTCCCTCTTATAGGGTTAGGGTTAGGGCTAGGGTTAAGGACAGGGTTAGTATTCCAAAAAGGTTATTAGCTAAAAAGGTTCCTAAAATACAGCTTTATGTACGGTAAGAAAGGCAAAAACGGAAAAATACAATTAACCGAGAAATGTAGGGGGGGTGGCACATATTGACCTTTACCGAAATGGTATAACCTAGCACCAAAAGAAGATCAAAATCTTCCAACAGTTAAAATTTAACCTAAGAGTATCAAGTTCTCCCAGTCGACAGCAATAACCTTCTAGGAGCCTATACAAGTGTAGGATCTATAGTGGTATATGCTACTTTGGCCATGTCTTGCTTACTAGCAAGAGCAGCTAGCATTAGTAGTGTCTCAGCTATTACCGGTGCCGGTGGACAAGCAGTGTCATTATCCGTGTTTACCTCATTATCTCTACACTCTCCTATTACCAGCAGCACCACCACCTGAGACAAGGCTACTTTTGATTGCCCTGAGGGCAGCTACAGTCTGGCACAGCTTGCATTATCATGTTCTGTCGCTCATCAGACATTCCGAGGCTCGCACAATAACATGAATATACAGGTGTGTGTGTGTGTGTATGCCAGTCTGTCGTTTCCGACCGTGACTGCCAGAAGGCAGAAGGGGCAGCTACTATTCTGGACAGTCGGCCTAGAATTTGTTTATAGTAGAGATGCCTTGCCAAAGGGTGCATCCCTACTCTCTTGACCTAAAAGGATTTGAGGACATCTGGCGTTGGGGAATAAAGAATGAAGAATATAGGTGCATAAAGAAAAAATACACATTTTTGATACATTTTGGTTTTAAGTTGGAAGTAAACTAACTGAACAAATGTCTCTGCTGACGAAAAGTGGATAGCTGGACGGAGAAAGAGGTATGTACATAAATCATGACTAAGATTGTACATGACATTCAATCAAATACATAAGTCTATTTTGTGTGTTCAAAGATGTTCTCAGATTTTTTTCTCATATTCTCTTAGTTAACATTAAATAACTTTCCCCTTGGACTAAAACAGCAACAACCATTTCCCATCCAGAAAACAATTGTATTGCGTTTGCATCCGCACCAAGAGAACAGTCACAGTAGTTAGGAGCAGATGTTGTTAGAGTAGAAGAAAAAGTAAGACAAGATAGAGGTCTTCTGAGTAATTGAAGATAGCAACCAATAAAGCTAGTGCTAATTGCTAAAACACTAATCACCGGTTGCTATTTAGGTGATCAGACAAGGCCATGGGGTACTCTTTTGATCGAGAAGTTTTGTCTAATTTCACAAACAAACAAAAACAACGCATACATACACATAGGCCAGCCTAAGCTGTTGCCCGCCTCCTACGACGAGGACGTACGGTTGAACATTAGGAG
>CM065682.1:40579965-40679965 GCA_017654935.2 Phymorhynchus buccinoides | reverse complement strand
CAAAGTCAGAGTTGAGACAAAGTACTGAAAGCCCATTTGTCACATTTACTTAAGAATCCCTCTCAGTCCGGTATAACGACCGAAAAATAAATTTTAATATTTCTACATAAACTCTGACCGACGGACATTTGAAAGAGAGGACAAGATCGGTGCAAAGTCCACACGCTCCTCCGTTGAAAAACAAAAATAACTTGACCACATTTACATGGAAAACACTGCTCTGACAAAGCAGAAAAACGATGCACAGAATACCACACTATGCAGTGTAAAATTGAGTATTATGTGAATAATCAAGAAACACGCACGTGCGCCAACACACACAACGATGATTAGGTAGACACATCGATAGAAATGTAGAATCATAACGAAAGAATAAGAAAACTCGTTCATAATTTTAAGCCAACATGCTGATCAACAACAAAAGTCCTACCTACATTTCAATTGCCATGCAGATTCAAAAATCCTTTGGTGATGCACTTTTTTACGCTCCTTTGAAGCAGAAAACAAAGAATAAAAATTAATTTAACTGGCGATGGCAAAAAATTATGTATACAAGACCAAATTTTCTGCAATGAATTAATCAATTTTTAACACTCGCCCTTTTCACCTTTTGTGGAAACTTGGCTAAACGGTTTTTCCCCTGCTTAAAGCATTCGTACATTTTAACAGCAGAGTAATAATTATTATCAAAATTTCCCATTATGTTGAGTTTATTTCAACATCGTGTTCAGATTCTTTTTGCAAAGTCACAGAAAAAGGACCTTTAAAAAAAAAATATATATATATATACCGCCATCTTAAGGTCAGATTAACCCCTGTATTATTATTTGCAGTACTGCTGCTGTTGCTAAGGATACTTGCTCACTGGCATTCCCATTCCCAATTTCCATTCCCCTTCCCCAAGCTTCCTATCCCAGGAGGGAACGATTCCTTTGAACGGTTGATAAGTAAATTAGCCTGACTAGTTTGGGCAAACAATGCCACTTTCCACCCATCCATCAGTGTGCCATCCTCTTGTTTGCCGACAAACCGCACCGTGGCAGGAATCTTTTGTTAGTAGCATGCTTGTTCTTGCTTTGCTTTCTCTCTGTTTTTGTATGTCTATCTTTCTGCTTGTATGTCTGTCAATGTGTCTGTGTGCCTGTCTGCCAATCTCTCTCCTGTCTCATATTCTTATACCACAAGCCTCTCTCATCTGTGTATTTGTGTCTATGATACCCCCCCCCCTCTCTCTCTCTCTCTCTCTCTCTCTCTCTCTCTCTCCCCCTCCAACAAAGCAATCCTCATGTACAAAGTGCATAATGACTTAGCCCCACAATACCTTTTTAAAAAAATAGTTACCCCGGCATCACATCGTTATGGTTCCAGTTACTTCATTTTGCCAAACACTAGAATCCGGACTGCCTACCTCCTGTTGCAGTTTCCAGGGACAAACTTCTTAAAAACCAGGGACCTAGACTTATTTCCAGGGACAAACATCAGGATGCCATGTATTAGGGCAAAAATGAGCACTTTTGATTATTTCGTGATGTACATAGCAACATTTCTGCGATTGGATTTTTTTTGCAGTCTTCATAATTTTCAGAGTCAACATGCTTTAATATTCAAGATCCTTTGGTGTTCAGTAACCTATGTGTAACATGTTTGTAAAGAAAATGTCAAGTGTCAGTTGGGGTTTGGGTGTTCAATAGTAAGGTCAACTAACAAGACAAAGGACTGCTCTACAAAATTTTGATTCTACTCAGTTTCCGGGACACCGGACAGATAAGTGGATTCCAAGGACAGGGTGCCATTTTTTACTGTTTCCAGGGACAAATACCCCTTAGGGGGGACGTTAGGCAGTCCGGGTTCCTCAATTTGGAATTCCTTTCCTTCTGTCATTAAGTTATGCTCTTCCATCTCACAGTACAAAAAGAGGGTGCGGGCAAACATAATGTACAGCCCTGCTTAAATCACATGTGATACTGAGCTCACACTGTTTAACTTATCTATCGCCTTGCCTACAACTACGTGTCATATGTCAAACGAATGTTTACATATCAGTTGTATGCTTTGTTCGTTTATTGGTTTGCCTTGAAAATGCTTGTTAAATAATATGCTTAAATCGAAGTTACTTTCACCTCCTACTTATCATCAATAATTAGTTGTTTCACCCATGCTTTTTTTATTTTACAATGCTGGTTTTCTTGTACTCTATGCTATGTATGTGAGAGAGTGAGAGAGAGAGAGAGAGAGAGAGAGAGAGAGAGAGAGAGAGAGAGAGAGAGAGAGAGAGAGAGAGAGAGAGAGAGAGAGAGAGAGAGAGAGAGGGGGGAGAGAGAGAGAGAGAGAGAGGGAGAGAGAGAGAGAGAGAGAGAGAGAGAGAGAGAGAGAGAGAGAGAGAGAGAGAGAGAGAGAGAGAGAGAGAGAGAGAGAGAGAGAGAGAGAGAGAGAGCGAGAGCAAGTGTAGACGTTTATGTGTTGAAATGCGTTTCTTGTTTGTAATGATTTTTTTTCTTCTCACGTTCTTCCCGTGATGATCGCGGTAATGGTCAGCAGTCTGGATGGACATCCCGAGACACGTACGCCTCCAACTTCTATCCCCATGGGAACAGAAACCATGACCGCAGGATGATGAGTCGAGGTGACCACGATCAACAACCACGCCCTCGTTTCCAAGGATCAGTGCAACAAGATGCAGTCGCTTATGGGATAACCAATAAACAAGCGCACTGCCCCCCTCCCACCTCAATGTCCCATTTCCCATCCCTTAAGAGAAGAAATGAACATAATTCAACGGACACTCCCCCGTTTTTCCTTTACCAAAATAGCAATTCAAATCAAGGACAAGATAAATACCTTCCCCAGTATTCTCATCATAGGTCTCCAACTATGGGTGAAAACGGTGACGATTGTTATTTCCGTCAGGAACCAATAAACCAGATGCCCCAAAATCAACCCCCCCATAGATGCCCCATTTTGTAGAGACTCCTTACACCCCTAAGCGTTTGACCTCTTGTCCATGGCTTCGCAATTAATAGACCAACGTTTCCCAAGAAATATCCCAAATTGACCTGATCAGTAAGTTTCTACTAACCCATAGCTTAATCTGTGTATTACTAAACATCATACAAAGGATGTGTGAGTGAAATGTGTGGTGTGCGAGTATGTATGAATGCTATGATTCCGCTTTCCTTTCTTCTATGTAATATTGACAAAATATTATTTGCATATTCGTTCTGACAAGCTCATTGCTATTTGTATCACAACGAAGGGATACTGTTGGATTTTGATTGAATATTTCCTTGCATGATAGTAATTATTACTTTCCCTTGAGATTGCAAATTTGCCACATTGTTATTGCAAATTTGATAGCTTGTTAGGTTTTTTCTTTCTTTCTTTTTTCTCTCTTGTGCTTGCTTTTGTATATTGGTCTTACCTTGACAAGGTTGTGAGCGGGGTGCTAGATGAGTGTATTGTAGCTTGTGTGTTCTATTATAGTTTTTATACTTAAAATTGTATGTACATTTGTAATCAGCTATATTATTCATCAATATGTTAGATGTTACTACTCCATGGCTAACGAAAGATGGCTTTCGCATTGGCCATTTAAATATTAATCATGGAATGAACAAATTAACCGAAATGTCTTCAATATTATCTAACTCGAACAAAAAATTTCACATTTTTGGATTTTCTGAAACACATTTTTCCATGCACATTTCTGACAGAGATATTTCGATGCCAAGCTACAATATTGTCCGCAAAGATCCTCAAAGTCCTCTAGAAACTGGACTATTGGTATATATTCATCGATCAGTACAGTTTAGAAGAATTGAAATTTTAGAACAACAACACATTGAATCAGTTTGGATTGAAATTAAAATGAAAAATTCTAAACCAATTCTCATTTCTTTTATATACAGAAATCCTGCTGAAAATGCTAATTGGACAAATAGATTCATTTCTATGATGGAGAGGGTTGATGAAGAATCGAAAGATGTTATACTTTTAGGAGACTTTAATTTAGATTTATTCAAATCAAATAATAATTGGGTACAGGCATACGAATCATTTAACCTAAAACAGCGAATCAGAACTCCAACTCGTGTCACGAACTCTTCTAGTACATTAATTGACCATATCTATGTCACAAACCACAGCACTGTTATCGAAACGAATGTTCCTATTTTTGGCTGTAGTGACCATTTCCCCATCTGTATAACTTGGTCAAAGAAAGGTATCAGAATCCCGAAACTAAACCATAAAATTATCACATATAGGAATTTCTCTAAATTTGACAGTGCTAATTTTCTTTTAGAACTTTCAAACTCTTTTCTATCTAATGTTTATCAATACACAGATCCAGACCAGGCTATAGAATTCTGGTACAATATTTTCTACACTATCTACAACAAGCATGCCCCTCTTCAAACGAAAAGAGTAAGATACCGTATAAAGCCCCCTTGGCTAAGTAAAGAAATACAAATGAACATTTACCTTAGAGATTTTTTGTTATTAAAAGGGCTACGTGAGAACTATAAGAAGCAAAGGAATTATGTAACTTCCCTCATTCGAAAAGAGAAAAAGGTGTATTTTGCTTCATTAGTTGATCAGAAAAAGGATAGCAAGTCTATATCGAAAGCCATCAATCAACTTACTAACCGAAGTGCACACACTCAAGTCAATCCCATAAATAATATATCTGCGGACTCACTAAATAATCACTTTGCCACTGTAGTTAATAAAATAATAACTAATGATGAATCAAAAGACAATGAACTAGAACATTTAAAATGTTTTTGCAGAGAAAAGAATATTAATACCGAATTGATTATTACACCTCTTAGTGTTCATGAAGTTTATGCTGAATTAAGGCATCTAAGACAGTCTTCAACCCGTGGAATTGACGGATTAGACAGTAAAATTCAAACTGTCTGCACCTGTAATTTCAGAAACCTTAACCTATATTTACAATCTATGCATCACAAAGAACACTTTCCCTGCTTTTTTAAAAAATGCTAAAATAATACCATTGTATAAATCAGGAAATCCCGATGACCCTTCTAACTACCGACCAATTTCCATTCTCTCAGTGCTTTCAAAGCCCTTAGAACAACATATTCATAAATGTTTCCTTGTACATTTAAACAAATACAATCTAATTCATCCTAGTCAATCTGGTTTCAGGGCAAAACACTCCTGGCACACAGCTTTATTGAAACTCACAGAAAGATGGCTTTCCAACATGAATAAATCTTTGTTTTCTGGCGTACTATTCGTGGACTTCGCTAAAGCTTTTGATACTGTCAACCATAAGCTCCTCCTCAGAAAACTAAACTTGTATAACATATCTTCATGTGCACAAAATCTTATTTCCTCATTTTTAGAAAGAAAGAGAGAGAGAGGGAGGGGGGGGGGGAGAGAGAGAGAGAGAGAGGGGCTACGTTGTTCATTGTGAATATAATAACTTTGATACCATTATTGTGTTATCAAAACAATTCAGTATGTATATTTTTTTTTTTTTATCTTACATGTACCCTTCCTCTTTCTCTCTCATTCTCTTTATCCATACTCTTTTGTCTGTTCGTCTGTCTGCCTACCTGTCTGTCTCTCCTATCTTCTCTCTCTCTCTCTCTCTCTCTCTCTCTCTCTCTCTCTCTCTCTCTCTCTCTCTCTCTCTCTCTCTCTCTCTCTCTCTCTCTCTCTCTGTTTGTCCTCCTTCCATCTCTCTCTCCTTCCTTTACTCCTTCTCCCTCAGCTTTCCGTTTATGTCTTTGCTGTCTCGCTCTACCATTTCTTTCTCTACCCACCCCCCCTCTCATTCCTTTCTTCTTTACTCCCCCTCCCCCTCCTATTCTTCTTATTTTTCTTACTTCATGTCTTGTTTTGTTCCTAGATACTCACTTATTTTCGGTCCCTCCACATCCCATTTCTTAAGTATTTATGAATAATGCTGAATTTATTATGTGTCTGTTTATATTGATAATGTGCCTGCTTTGATGATAATGTGTGTTCGTTTTCTTTGCTTTGCATGCCTTTCTTATTTACTGAATTCTTTGCTTTGATTTTGTTTTCCTTTTTTTGTTTTGTGAGGACTGGATGAAAAAAAGTATTTATACTTACTCTATTATCCTCAGAAAATAAAAGTCTCTCTCTCTCTCTCTCTCTCTCTCTCTCTCTCTCTCTCTCTCTCTCTCTCTCTCTCTCTCTCTCTCTCTCTCTCTCTCTCTCTCTCTCTCTCTCTCTCTCTCTCTCTCTCTCTCTCTCTCTCTCTCTCTCTCTCTCTCTCTCTCTCTCTCTCTCTCTCTCTCTCTCTCTCTCTCTCTCTCTCTCTCTCTCTCTCTCTCTCGATCTCTCTCTCTCTCTCTCTCTCTCTCTCTCTCGTCTCTCTCTCTCTCTCTCTCTCTCTCTCTCTTCTCTCTCTCTCCTCTCTCTCTCTCTCTCTCTCTCTCTCTCTCTCTCTCTCTCTCTCTCTCCTCTCTCTCTCTCTCTCTCTCTCTCTCTCTCTCTCTCTCTCTCTCTCTCTCTCTCTCCTCTCTCTCTCTCTCTCTCTCTCTCTCTCTCTCTCTCTCTCTCTCTCTCTCTCTCTCTCTCTCTCTCTCTCTCTCTCGCTCTCTCTCTCTCTCTCTCTCTCTCTCTCTCTCTCTCTCTCTCTCTCTCTCTCTCTCTCTCTCTCCTCTCTCTCTCTCTCTCTCCTTAATAACCTCACACACACAGATTTCAACCCAACAAAAGGTCGAAGAAGCAGCAAATGAGATAATTAAAAATGATGGGGTTCTGGGAAAAGTGGTTGAGATGGTCATCAACTAAGCGCTGATGACAGGCAGACTCGGTGGACAAATAAATTGGCACTCTACAGGCAGCCGGGCCAGGCTGACTCGGTTCAGCCGGCATGAAGGCTTGTGGGTTTTCAGCACAACCTTCCCACAGGGGATTCCCTGGACTGTCGGGCCGATCAATAAACACACTCACTACACGGCCATAGACAACCAGAGGTCGGATAGGATCGGGCAGGGACGGGCGATTCGTAAAGAATGGGGGTCGAATAACGTTGGGCAGACACAATCGGACAACCGCAGAAGGTAAATGAGTTCTTTTGTGACCACAGGGGGAGAGGTAAACGACTTTCTGACAAGGTCGCAGCGCGGAGAGAGAACCAGAGAGACAGACAGGGGGGAGAGAGAGGAGAGAACCGGGGCAGTGGGATCAGTACGCATGATCTACATTGATGAGTGTGTGCATGAATGCATGTGTATGCCAACATATGTAAATGCAGGGGTGAAGAACACTAAGGGTGAACTAGTATCATCATTCATCTAGTAAAAACTGTTCTGGGCCTTTACTCAAATAGTTTTATCACTGGTCGAAATTAGCCTGTAGCACGGGCCAATAGTTAACGACAGCTGTACAATAACTTATTTCAACAGCATTAGCACCGGCTCTAGCGCTGCAGCCAAAGAGATTGGTTGATCTTCGTGGACCTTCCCCTACGCCATCTGTCCTAAAATACCTTTGGCCGAGAGAGTGGGGATGCACCATGGGCAAGGCTTCTTCACTATTAACAAATTTTAGCCCAGTCCGCCGGAATAGCACCTGTCCCCTCTGCTATCTGGCTGTCATGGTCAGATTCAACAAACAGGCATCCAAAAACGGTTTATCAAAACTTGATAAGCATTTCAAAAATACCAATATCTGAATCTGACCAATCTTTCCACCCATTCTTCTTGTACCTCGATGATTGCTTTGGTTTTCATATTGATGTTGCCCAGGAAAAAAAGACATGTGCTCGCCAAAGCTAGGAAGATATACTATCAGTGCAACCTCTTGTCTATTATTCTTGTGACTACCGGGTGCGTCGTTTCCCACATGCACGCACCGCAATCTCTCCCTCCCCCCCCCCTCTCTCTCTCTCTCTCTCTCTCTCTCTCTCTCTCTCTCTCTCTCTCTCATCATTTGTTACTGTCCATTTTGTTCATGGTGCAGCTGCTGATCAATCTCGGTCCCCAGGATTTCCTAGTCTTCAGACTGCCTTAAGCTCCCGCGCTTCCGAGTGCAGTTCGTCCAGGCTCCTCAACAGGCATGTCATGAAGTTTCTCTTAGTTGGCCCAACATCTTGAGTTTGAGACAGGTTCTCTTCATAGTCGGAATCACACACATTTTCATTTGTGCATTCCACAACTGTTTGTTCTTGTTCTAAGCCCAGTGCCCTTGTTTCAGACATTTCCCCTTAGTTGGCAAGCTGACCATGGTCACCATGCACCCCCCCAGGACTTAACCTAAGTGGATCCACAATGTACCTTAGGGACCACTGAACACGTTTCTGGTTGTTCCCAAGAAAATAACTCATTTGGACTATGAGTTATGGCCCTTGATTTAAGGGTACCCCCTTGTATGCTGACCACAATCATCGATTTTCAAGTCAAATGTAGCTCATGTGAATTATCAGGAAACCATGTTTCTGTTACTTTTGCAACTAAACCAATGACTTGCCGTTTTAAAAAAGCCTTTTGTGTAGTCCAATATAGTATATCTTGGCTTCAGGGATGCGCTATCTACTGGAACCGTCATTTTCACAATACGGACTGTATGTCATCTGTGATGCATTGAAAAAAAATAGAAAGCAGGACTTTTGGGGTTTGTTTTCATACACAACAATGCCTTTGGGAAATACAGGACCAATTAGGGCCTCCTAGGCCCATTTTCATAGGCACAAAATTAAATATATCTCCTATACCCCCTAAACGTGCGATTTCGACGAAAACGTCACAATACGCTTTTAAACAGAACAAAATTGTTGCTATTTGCAACAAGCATTGCTGTAAAATAGAATGGATATATTGTAGTGAAATACAAGAGTAATATGATACAATTTGCTGTTCTAGATGTTGTGATTATTTTTAATAAATAACGAATTTCCTACATTTCATAATGATAACACTATTACTTGGAAATCACATGCATTTGCATCTTAACAACAAAATGGTTTGATTTGTATTACTAATGTTGTTCTTTGTTGTGCTTGGTTTTCTTTGTGTGCAGGTGAATGAATCCTCTGGTGTAATGATCAACTGAACATGGCTTCAAGAAAGCGAAAACGTGAAGACAACCCTGTTGGTGAAGTGTGTGTCATTCATTTCAGCGATTCTAACAAGAGATCATTTGCAAAGGACCTCAGAATAGACTGATAAAACTTCAAGACATTTGTAAGAAAAGACTATTGCAGCCACTGGATTCTCCATATCGGATGGAAGAGGCTTGCAAGTGCGTTCCAGATGATTTACGGCCGGAATACGGCTACCATCGTGACTGTTACCAAAGGTTTACTAAAAACCTTGATAGGCTGGAATCATCTTCAGAATCACAAACAGTAACTCAAGAGCAAAGACAGTCTGGGCGTTCTTCTCGCTCAGTGGAAACAATTATCTTCAAACCAGACTGCATATTTTGTAACAAAGAGGGTTTGAAAGAAACAAAATCACAGAATGCTTGGACAACTGAACCTACATCCAAGTTTGAACGTGAAGGATGGAGCACAGTTCTTGAAGTTGCTGAGCATAAAAAAGACGAGGAACTATTGTGCAGAATCAGAGGGTTTGACCTGTTTGCCTGTGAAGCACAGTTTCACCCTTCCTGTCGTAGGAAGTATGTCAGAGATACTGCAGCATGGCGGAGCAAAGATGATGCGTCAAAGAGAGATCAGGAAGACCTGGAAAAGTCACATAAGACAGCATTTGACAGAGTCTGTTTAAGAGTTCAAAGAGAGTTGCTTCAGCAGCAGAATATTTTGATACTGTCAGACTGTCTTCTGAACCCATCAGCACCATCTGTGTTTCATTCTGAGTTCGATAACTTTGACATCTTCCTGAGCACACTAGAAGGGCAGGCGTCGGCGCACACTGCTCATGGCATCATGCTTCAAGAAGTCACAGATGAGGAGCATGGAGGAGCTCAACTGCAGCTGGCTTCAGTGCCAAGGACAAGAGAGCAGACTCTTCAGATCTCACAGGAAGAACTCCCAGAGTGCTACATGACTTCAAAGAAGAGCCCAAACTATCCATGCTTTGAGACAGCCATCATTGGTCGAAAAGAAGCATTCGAGAGGGCTGAAATACTCATTTTCTCTGGCTCCTATGCAGGCTTCACAGAGCTCTCAGAGCAGACCAGGATGTGCCTGGTTAGGCAGGATTCATCTCCTTGCTGGGCGACAAACCCCAAAGAAAGACCACCATTGGCTACTATCCTGTCATCAATCAACCGATCACAGACTACAAGACTGTTCAGGAGTGCCTCAGACAAGCAGAAGAAGCCAGCTATGAGGTGGGACAACAGTATGTCATCACAACTTTTGACCTTGGAGTCTGTATGAAGGCTTATCCTTTGACTTGGAACCAGCCTCAGAAGTACCAGCAGCACATCATCCTGATGGGCACCTTTCACACTGTGTGTGCCTATCTTAAGATGGTTGGGGAAAAAATTGACGGATCAGGGCTTTCAGACATTATGCAAGAAGCAGGACTGATCTCTTCAGGTTCTGTGAATGGAGTGATGACTGGAAAGAACTACGACAGAGCCATGCACTGCCACAAAGTCATGCTTGAGTGCTTGGAGCGGTTGATGATGAAGAAATTCCTGGAACTTAAAGGTGACGCAAATGCCTTCCCCACCTTGCCAGGAGACAGATGGCCTGCTCGTTTCTGTCAGAGGTTCTTTAACCCAATCTTCTGTGCAGCAGCTACTGGAAGACCATGACATGAAAGAGTTCCTGTCAGCGTATGCCCAGCACAGAGAAGAGATGCGACTAGGCCAGCATGGGAAGACAGCCCAGCTATGGATCTCTTACATCGACCACATCTGGCGTGTTCTGTCTCTGTTGCATGCCGTCAAAGTCAATGACTATGAGCTATATGCACAAACGCTGTTGGTTATGCCTGACCTGTTTTTCAGCTTTGGAGGCAAGAATTATGCACGATTCTTGACACTTTTGTTGGCTTTGCTCTGGCATTGTTGTGTATGAAAACAAACCCCAAAAGTCCTGCTTTCTATTTTTTTTTCAATGCATCACAGATGACATACAGTCCGTATTGTGAAAATGACGGTTCCAGTAGATAGCGCATTCCTGAAGCCAAGATATACTATATTGGACTACACAAAAGGCTTTTTTAAAACGGCAAGTCATTGGTTTAGTTGCAAAAGTATCAGAAACATGGTTTCCTGATCATTCACATGAGCTACATTTGACTTGAAAATTGATGATTGTGGTCAGCATACAAGGGGGTACCCTTAAATCAAGGGCCATAACTCATAGTCCAAATGAGTTATTTTCTTGGGAACAACCAGAAACGTGTTCAGTGGTCCCTAAGGTACATTGTGGATCCACTTAGGTTAAGTCCTGGGGGGGGGGGGGGGGGGGGGGGGGGGGGTGCATGGTGACCATGGTCTGCTTGCCAACTACCTTCGTTGTCACAGTCTTGATCACTTGTGTATTCGACACGCATTTCATCAATCAAATCAATGAAATCTTCCACAGTGTCCACATCAACAATTTCATCGACTGTCACCGACTGTCTGTTAACATCACACAATTCCATGTCGATGTGGGCTGTATCTCTGTATTGTGGGATGCAGAGCAGGCAAGGGAGCTAACTGAGGGGCGAGAGACAAAAAGAGAAACACGGAGAGACAGAGACACAAAGAAACACAGAAACAGAGACCGTACAGAGAGACAAAGAAACGAACAGAAAAAAGCAACATGCAAATAAAGAGAGAGAGGGGGAGGGAGAGAGAGAAAGAGAGAGGGGGAGGGGAGAGAGAGAGACAGAGAGAGAGAGAGAGAGTGAGTGGGTGGGTGAGGGAGGAAAAGATAGAGATGAGATGGCCAAAGAGTAACGAAGCCGATTTCTTTTGGCTGAGAAAAAAAGTTTAACGTCACTCCGACTCCAAGTGACTAATTTTAATCAAGACATCATAAAGCCTTTGGCACTCTCTCTCTCTCTCTCTCTCTCTCTCTCTCTCTCTCTCTCTCTCTCTCTCTCTCTCCCTCCCCTCCCTCCCTCCCTCCCTCCTCCCTCCCTCCCTCCCTCCTCCCTCCCTCTCTCTCTCTCTCTCTCTCTCTCCTCTCTCTCTCTCCCTAGTTTCCTCCCTCCTCCCCCCAATTATCGGCTAAAACACATCACACATACATTCAATCACGCATGTCACACTAACACACATACATGCCCACGCACATGCACACACGCACAACGCTCCAAGAATCACAGAGAGAGAGAGAGGGGGAGAGAGAGAGAGAGAGAGAGAGAGAGAGAGAGAGAGAGAGAGAGAGAGAGAGAGAGAGAGAGAGAGAGAGAGAGAGAGAGAACAGAGACAGAGAGAGAGATAAACACACACTAAAAACAAAATAGAACTAGGTCCCTCCGTTCAAACGATATCATGGTAACATAGATAGATAGTCAGATACCGAGATAGTCAGCCATTCAGCCAAGAACAAACAAACACCACTGAAAACAATAACCACCTTTCGCTCGCGGCTGATTAAAGAAGTCCAGAATGACGAAATGACATCGCAAGCAGACCCGATTCCAGCTTATCGATACGATGTAATAGTTTATACCAGAACTCTCTACTGACATAGCTATAGCTTCCCCATGTGTAACCGTTGTGTTACCCATATAATGCAAGCGTGCATACAGACAGTTGAACAGACAGACACGCGTGCATTCCACGCATGCGAGCGTGTGCTTGTGCACAGACGCACACTCTGTAAACACACGAAATCGCAGATGGGTTTGAACGACCACATAATTTACCTGTCTGGTAGGACATCAACCATCCTAGACATTCTGGCACAGACATACAAACAGCAGGCTCATGCGCACGCGCACGCACACGCACACATACACACACGCGTGCGCGCGAACACACAAAATCACACGTGTGCCTGTGCACGCGACAGGTAAAGTAACATAGTACAGGTACATTCTATAACTTATAGTATAACTATAAGGCAAAAGTCTTTGGGGATAAAACAAACTTCCATGCAGACACCTCAATCTTCTCCTTAAGTCACCCCATTCATGTTTACGACCTTCAGTCTCAAAGTCTGCTTGACTTAGTTTCATGAAAATAATCCTAGGCTGATCCTACCCCTATCCTAACAATGGCAGAAAGTTGTTTCTCAGTGGACATTTTCAATGCGAAAACTTGAGGGGAGGGTGACTCTCTCTCTCTCTCTCTCTCTCTCTCTCTCTCTCTCTCTCTCTCTCTCTCTCTCTCTCTCTCTCTCTCTCTCTCTCTCTCTCTCTCTCTCTCTCGTCCCCACACACACACACTCTCTCTCTCTCTCCTCTCTTGAGGGGAGGGGTCTCTGACTCTCTCTCTCATCTCCTCATCTTCTCTCTCTCTCTCTCTCTCTCTCTCTCTCTCTCTCTCTCTCTCTCTCTCTCTCACCACACCACACACTCCCTCTCTCTCTCCCTCTCTTGAGGGAGGGGGGTGACTCTCTCTCTAAACCAAACCAAAGAACACACACCTCTCTCTCTCTCTCTCTCCCCTCTCTTGGAGGGAGGGGGTGACTCTCTCTCTCTCTCTCTCTCTCTCTCTCTCTCTCTCTCTCTCTCTCTCTCTCTCTCTCTCTCACTCACACACACACACACTCTCTCTCTCTCTCTTGAGAGGGGGGGGGGTGACTCTCTCTCTCTCTCTCTCTCTCTCTCTCTCTCTCGATATCTCTCTCTCTCTCTCTCTCTCTCTCTCTCACCACACACACACACTCTCTCTCTCCCTCTCTTGAGGGGAGGGGGGGGTGACTCTCTCTCTCTCTCTCTCTCTCTCTCTCTCTCTCTCTCTTCATCTCTCTCTCTCTCTCTCTCTCTCTCTCTCTCTCTCTCTCTCACGTCACTACCCTTCATCTGTTCTCCTCTGTCCTGCTCATGCATTCTCCTCCTCCTATTCCGTACACTGACTCAAACGAGTTTCCCCCTGCTTTGCTGTCAAACGGTTTCCATGGAAATTTATAGATGACCTCATCGTCCGGGCCTTTTATGTCCCCAGTGTTCTGAGCTAAACGATTTTCTCCTCTTTTTTTTAATGTCTTACAGTCTAGTATTAAGGACAGAGTCACAATGGAGACAAGGAGACGCGCGCGCGTGTGCGTGCGTGCGTGCGTGCGTGTGTGTGTGTGTACGTGTGTGTGAGCGTGCGCGCGCGCGCGCGCGCGCGCGCGTGTGTGTGTGTGTGTGTGTGTGTGTGTGTGTGTGTGTGTGTGAGAGAGAGAGAGAGAGAGAGAGAGAGAGAGAGAGAGAGAGAGAGAGAGAGAGAGAGAGAGAGAGAGAGAGAGAGCGTGTGCATGGGTCCATGCATATAGATATGCGCGTGAGTACGAAATAGAGAGAAAATGGTCAGTCTCAAGATGATTAAGAGAGATAAGAGACAAATACAGAGGGCGAGCGACAGTCACAAGGACAGACAGGCAAAAAGAAACACACACACACACACACAAAGACACAGAAAGACGGAGTTGCGCAAGTGTGTGTGTGCGTGTGCGCACGTTTGAGTGTGAGAATGCCCAAGCGCTTGTGTGCGATGTGTGTGTGTGTGTGTACGTGTGCGCGCGTGCACACGCGAGTGCAAAGAAGCGACTGACGAAGAGATATGAGCCTTGGATTGACACAAGAGGAAGAATAAATTAATATTGTGTGCTAGCCTATATGGATGGAAAAAAAGGATTATTTTATTTTACCACTGTATCGATTGTTTCATTTTTCCAATGAATCTGAGTTCACTCCACCATCACCACCCCCAGTCTCTCTCTCTCTCTCTCTCTCTCTCTCTCTCTCTCTCTCTCTCTCTCTCTCTCTCTCTCTCTCTCTCTCTCTCTCTCTTAGTATTCTTGTCCCTAAACCCATAACTGCCAGAACTGATCTCTTTTAAAACTAGTTTAACTTACTCAGGTGGAACTCTATGGAACTCTATCATCCAATTTAAAACATAATTATACTGATAAACATAGCTAGCATGAATTATTTAAAAAAGGCATATCAAAACGTTCTATTTCAAAGACTAAAAGATCAAATGTCATTTTTTTTATGTTTTACTATTATTACTCATGTGTGATCGTGTGTTGTGACATGCTTCAGTATACTCCCTCCCCCTTTATCCCCTCCTCCTTAACCCCCCCCCCCCCCCCCCCCCCCCCCCCCCCCCCCTCACCTCTCGTTACCCCTACTGGCCCTAGCTTTTTTTTTCATCTTTTTTTGTGTGTGTAACCCATTTGCCTTTTCCCTTTTGTGCATGTGTTAGTTAGCTTTGTTATTTGAATTATCGATGTTTCCCCAGGGCTGGGTGGAAAAAAGCATTGTATTGCTTATCTCATGTTTCCCTGGTTAAATAAATGTTTCTCTCTCTCTCTCTCTCTCTCTCTCTCTCTCTCTCTCTCTCTCTCTCTCTCCGCCTACCTCTACTACAAAAATGATGGACAAGCTACGTACAAAGAACTGGTCTGACCAATCGTAACAATAACCTAATGATTAATGTCCTTTTTGCTTTTTATACATAGCCGCTTTAAAAACAAAATGTCGAAATCATGCCAATTTCTAAAGTTTGATAAACTACATGAGCACACACCAAAAAAACAATACTACAAAATAATCATCATCACCGCCGTCATCCTCATTATCAACAGCAGCATCAACTTGCACACATATATGTGCGCTCGCACGTACACACACGCACGCGCGCGACAGAGAGAGAGAGACAGAGAGAGAGAGAGAGAGAGAGAGAGAGAGAGAGAGAGAGAGAGAGAGAGAGAGAGAGAGAGAGAGAGAGAGAGAGAGAGAGAGAGAGAGAGAGAGAGAGGGGCAGACAGAGAGACAGACAAACAAAGAGACACAGACATACAGGAAAGAAATGGTGTATAATCCAATGTTTATTTGATAAAGGGGCACCCTGACGGATGCGTTTTTGCAAGAAACACGTCGAGATCACCAAGAAAACACCCTTTACAGAGATCGCAACACTCACTTTGCTCTGATTTCCCAGAAATCAAAGCGTCAAATCGGCGATTCCTCCTTGGCGGAGGTGCCGGAAGTCAAATTATTTCATTGAAAGAGAAGGCATGTGCATTGAAAGAGAATGCAATAGGCAACTAATGGCCGCCTGAGTTTAGACCAAATCGTTTGCACGAAATTTTCGCAATATAAGCCTTTTTTTCTAATTCTATACAGTTTACCTAAAGGAGTTTTGCTCACAAAACAATAGCTCCATTTTTTTTTTTACTGCACTACAAAAAAAGAAAAGCTTCAACCACAATGATTATAAGTGACCTCCACCATGGATGCTATCTTAATGCAGTGTCCATGCCTCCACCCACCCCATCCAAAATGGCTTCTCTCTGCGGCATCTCCACCAAGGAGGAATCGCCGTTTTGACGGTTTGATTTCTAGGAAACCAGAGCAAAGTGAGTGTTCCGATCCTTGAAAAGGCTATCTTTCTTGTGATCTTGACGTGTTTCTTGCAAAAACTCATCCGTCAGGGCCCACCTTTAATAAACTTTGCTTAAACCAAGAGCCGAAAGAAGAGGAGGAGAGAACAGCCTAAGAATTGCATTGAAGGAATGCAGAGAATAATAATCACGAGAAGTGCGTGCGTGTGTGTGTGTATGTGTGTGTCTGTGTGTGTGTGTGTGTGTGTGTGTGTGTGTGTGTGTGTGTGTGTGTGTGTGTGTGTGTGTGTGTGTGTGCGCGCGCGTGTGTGCGTGTGCGTGTGCGTGCGTGCGTGTGCGTGCGTATGTGTGTCAGTGTGCGCGCGAGCGGGTGTGTGTGTGTGTGGGGGGGGGGGGGGGGGGGGGGGTGCGTGCGTGCGTGTGCCCTATTTATCATCGGGGGGAAGGGGGGAGGGGAGGGGGTATATAGAAAAAAGCGCACCAAAGTAACAAAGAGTCAGAGATAACGACAGAAACTGAGAAAGATAGCGAATGTGTGAGAGAGTCACAGAGACACAGACAGATAGACACGCGGAGAAAAAGACATAGAAGACGAAAGACGAATTCAACAATGGCTTAATTATGATGATGATGATGATAAACACAAGGATACAGTTAATACAGTACAGATGGACGGAAATCGGGGTAGTGGCGAGGAAGGAAGCAAGCAAAAAAGACCACTGAAAGACAAAAAGTTCATCTTTCTCCAACAGAACAATGACAACGATCATGAACAATGACTTTCTCAGCATAGTAGTTTGCCAATTATGGCTAGGGTGGGGCACTACCACGCCAACGGAAAAGAAAGAAAGAAAGAAAGAAGAGGGGAGGGTAAGAAAAAAAAGAAAAAATGTTGTTAATAGGTGGTTAACAGTCGCACACAATAAACCACCATAAACCATCATTGACTTCGGTAAGTACAAGAGTACAGGGTGGGGATACGTGAGGGCAGAACGAAAGAGGAAGGAATAATGAGAAGAGGTAAGAGAAGCGGGGAGAGAGAGGAGGGGGGAGGGGCAGATAGACAGAGACAAATAGACAGAGAGCGGGGGTTATAAGACAGACAGACAAAGACAGTAGAGAAACAGAGATAGAGATAGGGGAGAAAGAAGATGGGATGGGGAAAGAGGGAGAGGAGAGAGAGAGAGAGAGAGAGAGAGAGAGAGAGAGAGAGAGGAGAGAGAGAGAGAGAGAGAGAGAGAGAGAGAAGAGAGAGAGAGAGAGAGAGAGAGAGAGAGAGAGAGAGAGAGAGAGAGAGAGAGAGAGAGAGAGAGAGAGAGAGAGAGAGAGAGAGAGAGAGAGAGAGAGAGAGAGAGAGAGAGAGAGAGAGAGAGAGAGAGAGAGACTGCCAAGCAAACATATACAGACATACAGACAGAGAGTGTGTGTGGGGGGGGGGAGGCAACTGTGTGTGCGCTTTGGAGATAGAACTGATAATTAATTAAAAGGAAGCAGCAAGCCAATAAGGGTGAGTAGGTAGGGGAGGAGAAAAAAATATTGGTGATTGCACGCACGCGACAGACAAAAATACTCTTAATGACTTGGGCAATGCGCGGCTATAGTCTCCATAGTGTCTAAGGTTATAGGAAAGTATTGATCACCAAAGAACAATCAAATTAACCCTTGTTATGCTGTCATTTAGAAAACACCCTCCACGCTTGATTGTTATTTAAACACGCCCTCCATGCTTGATTGCTATGCTTCCAATTAACCTGCGATTATAATTGTGCCAATTAGCAAACCAACTTTGACACCACAAACTTTTCAAAGAAAATAAATACTCTTTTTTTTTTCCGTTAATTTTTGTTTGTTTGTTTTTGCTTTGCTTGGTTGCCCTTTTTTCTTTTCAAACGTGAATGAATGAAAATCCGTTTAACGTCCTCCGGTCTGAAACAGACACATATGGGACATTAGTAGATAGATATAAAGATGGTGGGAACGATCCTGGAGGCAATGTAACTCCAGGAAAGTCCCGATTTTTTAACGATACAGATGTAAACTTTTCAAACGTAAACTTTTTTCTATTTTGTCTTTAAACACGCTGTGTGTTACTGGGGTTTATTTACCACTCTTCTTTAGTCCGTCACCAAGACGGACTATTGCGATGGGCTGGTTTGTATTTTTGTTTGTTTGTTTGTTTGTTTTTTTGGTGTTTTTTTCTGTCTGTCCCAAGGATATCTCCCGAACCGCTTGACCGAATCGCGTCAAATTTTGTGTAAAGGTGTGCCTCCTTAATAGGAAGAGATCGGCGCAAACCATTTTGCCGTCGTGACCTTGACCATCGACCTTGAAAACCGAAAATCTATTTTTAGCCATATCTCGGGCACCGATCAACATAGGATGTTGAAACTTGGTATGAAGGTGGTTTGGCTTATGCCCGTTCTGATGATGGCATACCGATCAAGGTCAAGGTCAAGGTCAAAAAGATCGCTGGAGCCTGAAAATCGGAGGGTCATTTTTTTCTCCTTCTGTCTGTCCCAAGGATATCTTTCGAACGGGTTGACAGAATCACGTCAAATTATGTGTGCTGGTGTGTCACCATGAGAGGAAGGCATCCGCGCAAACCATATTGCCGTCGTGACCTTGACCTTGGCGTACGACCTTGAAAACCGAAACTCTTTCAGGGGCCATAACTCCCACACCGTTAGTGTTAGAGTCTTCAAATTTGGCATGAAGGTACTTTGGCTTATGCCCGTTCTGATGGTGGCATACCAATCAGGGTCAATGTCACGGTCCGGGCGATTGGTAGGCCTTGAAAGTGGTAGGGGTCTACACATTGGGTTTTAAGCCATATTTTCCACATTGGTACTTGACAGAAGCGCTTCAGATTGTGTGTGGTACTGTATACCCTAGAGAAGAAAACATCCGAGCATAAATTATCACCATGCTGACCTTGACCTTGAAGTGTGACCTTGAAAACCGAAATTTCCTTCTTTGCGCTATATGTTTCTTCTTCAAGCTGTATCTCGTGAACTAGAAGACAGAATCCCTTCCAATTTTGTGTCAGGATGTGACACTCTACGGGGTGTCGCAAGTGCGTGGCATTGCTGGTGACGGACATGTCTGCCGCTCGGCGACGCCCTTGTTTTTATTTCAATTTTTGTGGGAGACTGCTCGACTGTGAAAAGGGGAAGTATTGTGTTTTTATGTTTTTTGAAAAAGACATTTTTGTTGAAATATCACATGTTCTGTTTTGTCTCATCAATAAAATAACGTCACTTTGCACTTGTTGTGTATTTGTTTGTGTGGTACTCTTCTTTTCAATTGTCTCGCTTTGTACTGACTCCCCCTTTTATTTTTCTTTAATTCTATAAATGAATCCCACTCACATCATAATAAACAGAACTACACAATTGCAAATACGTGCTTACAATAAACTGAATAACATATTTGAAAAATCAATCAATGATTGTGTTTGACAAAGGAACGTTCTAATAAATTCTGAAAATGTTAATATGACCTGCTACATCTTGGGTGTTGTGATTTTTTTCTTCATCGTATTCGAAAAATCAGAAAGCAGAAAGAGCACAACTTTTCTCATAAACAGACTACTCGGGTCACATGCCTTTTTGTTTGTTTGTCTCTTTGGCGTTGTTGTGGTGGTGGTGTTTTTTATAATAATTCATGATTGATAAACATACATTTGATTAAATCAGTCGGGAATAACTTGATTCGGTGTAACTGCTACTTTACTAAACGTTGCTTGAAGCGTTAATTATAGTCCCAATTATCATCTTCTGGTACTTGAATAAATGACTTGATTGATTTCGAACTTAAAGCCACGTAAAAACAAAGAAACGAAATATTTTCTCAATGAATAAAGAAAAGCAAACAATAAAAAGGACAACAACAAAAACAACCCGACAGCAGCATAAAAATAAAATCAAACTTCTTTTTTTTTGGCTGTTCCTTTCTTCCTATCGACCCGAAGGCGTAAGTGACACTCTTTGTGGCAAAGTCGTAAACACCAAGGCTGTCTGTCAGCAAACAGAATGAGCCACGCCCGTGTCACGTCACTGGTAAATGCCATCGGCTTCGTGTGCGTCTTTGTTGCTTCCTTTTCTGTTCTTTTCTCTCCTATGTCCTCCCGTCCGACTGAAGACAATCTTGTTTTTGCGTCTACTGTATTATTATACTATTATAGTATATCTCTATCCTTCTATATGCAACGGTGTTGTGTTTCTCTCTTCGTCGTCGTTGTTGTTGTTTGTTTGTTGTCATTCGTTGTTTTGTTTTTATTACGTGCGTGCGCGCGTGCGCGCGTGCGTGCGTGCGTGCGCGCGTGTGTGTGTGTGTGTGTGTGTGTGTGTTGTTTTCTTCTGCTTTTCCCCCCTCCATTACAACTCAAAACCGAGTTTTCGTTTTGATTTTTGTTTGGGTTTGATTTCCCCAAAAAACGAAAACGCATTAATAATGCGACATTAATGTTTACAATAGAACTACTTTTCTAATTCTGCTAAACCAAAACTTATTCAACATTTTTATTTTAAAATCAAACAAAAAGCTAATGCATGCTTTTTTTTGTCAATGTGAAATAAAACCTGATTATTTTACAGGTAAAATTGGTTGGTTTAAATTCCTGATGAATACAGGAAAACATACAGGAAAAACTCGTCATTTTCTGACAAGAATAAAAAGAAAGCAAATAGTCGCACCATGAAACTTCCCACCCCACTCATTTTTTCCCATAAGCTTTCGCTTAATTGGAAAAAAGTCAATACTATGTTTTATATCTGCAACAAAATGCGTATAAATGTGTATAAAAGAATAAAACCAATACATTTCCTGACAAGTATCTACAATTTCAGTGTAGCGTTCCGTTATAACTTCTGTATAACTGCAAAACTGTAAATATAAGTTCTGTATAACTTCTCGTGGAAAATTGAGTTGAAAATGGTCCAATCTAAAGCTGCAAACATGACTTGAAAATTGTACATCACCTCCTCTGAAATCGGAATGTGTTGGTTGAATGTAGCGATGAGACCACACAGAAGGCTGAAAACCGGACACATATGTATTACACTAATTATGGTCATATGATCTAGGAACGTAAAAGAAGAAGAATACCACCTACTTTACCGGATACTGTATACAGCCTGCATAATTTTTAGGCACACACAACAACAAGGTGAACAAATGAATAAGTATTGATAATTCTTGATATCCCATTGGTGGGCATAAGACAAAAGTGTACATAATATCTATGCATGCGCTACACCAATGCTCATGCTATTCCTTGATAATTACAAAAAAACGAAACATGCACATGTGTTCAAACAATGTGTTTACAAGAACGTAGTCGCAAACTTATCCTGAAGACATTCACTGGCAAAAATAGAACATTATATACATATATGCATCTGCAGATGTGATTGCCGATACAGCAGGACCAACGCCCACCTGAATTCCAGCGAACGTATAAGCCTGATAATTTCCTGATTTATAAATGCAAGCATTAAAGCTAATCAAATTTAAAGGTGAAAATGTGTACACATGAACAAAACATGTATCATTTTCTGGTGAACTCAAAAGCTTAATCATAATCCTGTTAAACAAACCTTGCACAGCGTTCCGTTATAACTTCTGTATAACTGCAAAACTGTAAATATAAGTTCTGTATAACTTCTCGTGGAAAATTGAGTTGAAAATGGTCCAATCTAAAGCTGCAAACATGACTTGAAAATTGTACATCACCTCCTCTGAAATCGGAATGTGTTGGTTGAATGTAGCGATGAGACCACACAGAAGGCTGAAAACCGGACACATATGTATTACACTAATTATGGTCATATGATCTAGGAACGTAAAAGAAGAAGAATACCACCTACTTTACCGGATACTGTATACAGCCTGCATAATTTTTAGGCACACACAACAAGGTGAACAAATGAATAAGTATTGATAATTCTTGATATCCCATTGGTGGGCATAAGACAAAAGTGTACATAATATCTATGCATGCGCTACACCAATGCTCATGCTATTCCTTGATAATTACAAAAAAACGAAACATGCACATGTGTTCAAACAATGTGTTTACAAGAACGTAGTCGCAAACTTATCCTGAAGACATTCACTGGCAAAAATAGAACATTATATACATATATGCATCTGCAGATGTGATTGCCGATACAGCAGGACCAACGCCCACCTGAATTCCAGCGAACGTATAAGCCTGATAATTTCCTGATTTATAAATGCAAGCATTAAAGCTAATCAAATTTAAAGGTGAAAATGTGTACACATGAACAAAACATGTATCATTTTCTGGTGAACTCAAAAGCTTAATCATAATCCTGTTAAACAAACCTTGCACAGTTATTTAAAGAGACTGCAGAACAATAACATCTTGTAGAATTTCATAGTGAGCACAAGAACACAGTCACAAGTACGTTGTTCAGAATGTCAAGAAAAAGAACCTGTATTTTCAAGCAAAGATAAGAGCCGAATATGTCTGTTCTAACCGTCGCATTGATGTGAAGCAAAGTTTTAAAAAAATTAACATAGCGTTGAATTTTATGACAGGGCATTGCATTGACAATAAACGCATAACACTATGTTTCAAGAGCTTAATGACGGGAGTAAGAAGAATGTGAGAAGGAAAGTGAAGCAAGACATGAATAGAAGATGATGAGAAAGCAGCTAACCAACTAACAAGAGCTTTATAACTTTCACAGAGTCAGGTACAAGCATGGACAGTAAAGCAATCACGTTTAGAGACAAAAGCACAGAGTCAGGTACAAGTCAGGTACAAGCATGGACAGAAAAGCATTCACGTTTAGAGACAAAAGCACAGGTGTGCCGGTACATGTGCGTGCACACATATACATTATACATTTTATCAGGTACATAAAACTCTCTCTCTCTCTCTCTCTCTCTCTCTCTCTCTCTCTCTCTCTCTCTCTCTCTCTCTCTCTCTCTCTCTCTCTCTCTCTCAACGGCAAGAATATTATTATCTTTATCATAAGAACAAAAAAAAGAACTGTTAATTTGTTTGCTTCTAGATGAGGGAAACTCACAGGCAGGACTAACAAACATCAGTGGAAGTTTACATATTTGTGGACACAAATAAACAAAGTTTATTTCCTCTTCCCTCCCCCTTTGTCCCCTCCTGTTTGCCCCCCCCCCCCCCCCCCCCCCCAATCCACCTGCCTCTTTCCAAGGTTGCCACTCAATTGCGCCAATTTGATAATTACTCAATGGTTAATCTAGCTCGCCAATTTGACCGCCAGGTGGCATAACGCTCGAGTGGGGCTAATCCTCTCTATATTCTTAGTTGGGGATAAAGAGAGAGAGAGAGAGAGAGAGAGAGAGAGAGAGAGAGAGAGAGAGAGAGAGAGAGAGAGAGAGGGGGGGGGAGAAGAGTCCCCCCTCTCTCTCTCTCACTACGCCCAACTAAGAATACAGCGCGCTAAGCCCCTACTGGTTTGACTGTCCCCTGGCGGTAAAATGAGCGTCCTAAGTTGCTCATTGCACCTATGTACCTCAATCACGTCTGGTTTCCGCAATTGATTATCTTACAAATTTAACTTAATATGACTATAAATTCAAAACCACAAAAGCTATTTAAAGTCTGTTTCCTGTACCTTTGTAAGGAATGTTAGCTCCATCTTCTGAAACAAAAAATCTCAAATTATGCAAAACTTCCATATCTAGTTTTCTCATGAACCCTTTCAATCGTTTTAACGGGTGCAATTGATGAATGCAATGGGTGCAATTGACATACTCATTAGAGAATAGTGGTAACTGAAATAGGCGCAATTGAGACGCACTACCTTCCAAACAACCCCCAATGACCAAACTCCTGTCAGCCTACCCACCTTTTTGTCACTGTAGCTGAGGCATCTGAGGTACAGGCCGATGAGGGAGGGGATCAGCTCCAGGGCAAACCTGCGTAGGTTCTCCTCCTTGGAGCGGTAGAACTCAAACAGCTGGTGGCACACAGGCTCAAGCTCCTGAGGAAAAAACCCATACACACAACACTTCATCGATATCTAGCAGTGCAAGGAAGCAAGGAAGCGAATTTCAAGAAAATATAAAATATGGGATATTTCAAGAACTAGCGATTCAATCATTTTGTGCTAATACCCAGACAAATAAAACAACATACCAAGATATTAAAAAGGAAAATCTACCTTGCCTTTCTGCTAAAGTTGATTAAGTACGTCCATTGGTTTTCAACAGACAGTGAAAGAGAAAAAAATCAGAGACAGTTTAAAGAAAGCATAACCTCCACCATTCAGCAGAGATAATAACACCACACAAATATACACATTTGGTCACGAATGCTTCTATTGATCAAAACAAAAGAAGCAGACATCGGACAGGTCGATTCAATAGTTTTGATTGTGGTGATTTAAGCTAGGAGCTAGGATTTATGCTAGGAGCTTGTCACGGCTAAAGACAATCCCCGCATAACTATGCAGAACATAACAACATTTTGATGTAGCCTTGGTGTTCTAGCTTATGTCAATTGGTCTGACACAACCTTATGCCAAGGCGAGAACAACCCGTTTGAGGTCATCGGAAGAAATTCAGACAATTGCTGATGCCAGTCACGATGTCTCACCTGAGCTACCCCCCCCCCCCCCCCCCCCCCCCCCCCCCACACACACACACACACACACCTTCCACTCCCCTACCCCTTAACCCCAAACCCTGGTACACCCTCATACTAACCTTCTTTCCTCTCTTAAAATCTAGATCCCCACTGTTTCTAATTTCCGACTACCCCGTCCACTCCCCCTTCGATACCACGGCCAACTGTCAAATCAGCAACGTTTATCTCTTGGCTTGTGAACAATGTACAATCTGTTCCTTCCGCTGTTTTGACTACCGCTTTTCACGGTGACCACGTGCGCATGCATGTGTCTGCCGATTTGGACAGTTAAGTACAAGAAGTAGCCAGAAGGGGGTGGGGTGAGGTTAAAAGAGGTGAGAAAGAGGTACGGCTACATAGAGCAGCTTCCACTGAACACAAAGAAATGGAAGGGTGGAGAGTGAAGACAGTGGTGACTGTCACTCGGACTAAGTATCGATCAATATTCGAGACACGGTACTTAGGAAGAGCTCAGCCCAAGTCGTCACGAATGTAGCTAGCTGCCAACAGCCACTCATTCCCTCAATCACATACACACAAGTGCGCGCACAAACATGTAAACGCATGCATATACATTCATGCATAGCTATAGGCGCACGCACACGCACACACACACACACTCTCTCTCTCTCTCTCTCTCTCTCTCTCTCTCGCACACTCGCACACACACGCACACGCACACGCACACGCACACGCACACGCACACACACACACACACACACACATGCGCGCGCGCACACACAGGCACGCACGCACACGCATCAGATTCATGCCTCAGATGGATGCCGTACGATTGAAGTTGGATGTGCATGCATGAATCTTTCAGATATCTGCAGATATACATGCTATGTTCATCGATTATCGTAAATCATTATTTAATGTTATATTCCTTGTGATGATCCTTTTCACGACCAAGTCAGACCATTTTCTAAAAAATATTAACAGCAGGAGAAAAAAGACTCAATTGTGAAACAAAATCGCAAGTGATAAGACTATCCCAAAGGACCAATAATCATAACTATTTTCTTCGCAAAAACACAACTGTAACAGAACATTGGAATATAACTTAAGTCCTCAACTATTCATCAATGTCACTGGACTCTGGTTCATAAAAGGGCGCTCTCACTGGGCGCAATGAATTAGCATCATCAGAGCCACCAAGACCTAATCGCATCAAAACTGGTCAAGTGCACAGAATCCCGACTACCTGCATGATTCGCGTTCATAAAGAACTAATGATTAAACAATGCAGGCACTCTTTTGGAGACTCAGGATCTTACCAATGCTTTCATCCGCATCGCGATCATAAACATTAAGATCGTTATCTTCAGGCAGCAGAATGTTGTTTTAGGGACACATTAGAGAAAATCTCCGTTATAATAACATTTCAGAATCTGAAGAATAATTCTATCAAAAAAAGGCAAATGACGGGTCCCTGGACACATAAACACATGATGGCTATGAGAATGTACAGAAAAGAAAACCGTCCGCCTTTGGCAAATATCTCCAGTCTTGAGACCCTTTTCGTTCTTATTCTCGTGCACCTTAAAAATCAATATGCTGGCAACACAAAATTCCACAATAAATCCTAGAAGAAAAACGCCAACCAAGAGGCAAGAGGTATGGGGGAAATGTACCCGAGAAGAACTTTTATAACCACCACCCCCATCCCCACCCCCAACAAAAAATCCAACGTCTACAACCGTCAGCCTTATAACTCAAATCAGCTATCCACAAAAGAGGAAGAAAAATAGAAATCCGATTTTTCTTTAAATGTGGAACAGTGAGAGGTACGCAATTTGGGGGAAAGGAAAGAGAGGTGGTGAGGATGGAGTGGCGGGCAGGGCAATCGCTTGTGTCCAGATTTAGTTACCAGAAATACAGTTCAGCACGAATTGGCCCCCTGCCGACGAACCTTTCTTTCCCCCCCATACACTACCATATTCCACCTTCTTCCTCCACAATTCCTTACAAAGGGGAGGCAAACAGGGGGTCCTGTCCGCAGCCCATTAGCCCCGGTGGTGGAAGAGGAGAAAAAGCCCATACAAGAAGCGTGGCATGACAATGTCCAAAACGACCACGTCAACCTCTCCGCGACTGATGTGATTACAGGCAGCGGGAGAAAAGCCTCTCAGCTTCCCAGCCTAATGCCTAAGCAGATTAGGGAACCCCCCGTGGAAAGAGCGGTATTAGCTCCCGGCGCATGCCATGGGTCTAGGATGGACCTATATGTGGCCAGGAAGGATGGATCAGTAGCTGGGCTCCAGTTTGATGCTTGTTTAGTATTATATACGAGTACGTAGTAGGATGGATGGAGGGCAGTGAATGTACGCCTCTGGGTGCAGTACAGAACAATACACACAATTGCAGAATCAGAGAAAGGTCTTCCTTTCAATGACATGTTCCTCCATCCGATCACTACCCCCTCCCCCTCGTCTGTCTGTCTGTCTCCCTCCCTCTCTCTTTCTGTATGTGTGAGTGTGTGCCCACTTGTGTGCCCGCCCGCACGTGTGTGTGTGTGTGTGTGTGTGTGTGTGTGTGTGTGTGTGTGTGTGTGTGTGTGTGTGTGTGTGTGTGTGTGTGTGTGTGTGTGTGTGTGTGTGTGTGTGTGTGTGTGTGTGTGTGTGTGTGTGTGTGTGTGTGTGTGTGTGTGTGTGTGTGTGTGTGTGTGTGTGTGTGTGTGTGTGTGTGTGTGTGTGTGTGTGTGTGTGTGTGTGTGAGAGAGAGAGAGAGAGAGAGAGAGAGAGAGAGAGAGAGAGAGAGAGAGAGAGAGAGAGAGAGAGAGAGAGAGAGGAAAATTAAAAGAAAGGTAAGTTTGCATATTCACAATAGTATGCAAATGAATTCAGTATCCCAGAAATGAATCATGTTACCACCCACCCTCCCCTGCCCCCTCCCGTACTGTGTTCAGATCACTCACTAAACTTTGCTTTCACGCTACACACCTACGCAATTCACCAGGCATGTACATACGTTGCAACAGAGGACGATGCAGAAGGGGCTAAGAAAAGAAACACATAATCGACAAAACAAGTAGACAGGGATACCGGTGCGAGAGGGAAAGAAAAAATGACAAAGCTACAACACGATTTGTAAGAAAATTCACACTTTGATAGTTCTTTCCTTAGTTTGATTACCTTATTTGATTCCAGAAAAATCTTGCTGATTGCCTTGCATCATCAATTTGTGCAAAATGCCGTGAAACATCATTTAATTCAAGAAATATTACGTATCACGTATGTCCAATATTTTCATTCGTTCGTGGTACACCCCCCCCCCCCCACCCCCCCACCCCCCCCCCGCTTTCCGTCCCTCCCTCCCTTTCCGTCCCTCCCTCCCTTCTCACTCTCCCCCACTCCCTATTTTTTCGTTTTCAAATTAAACCACCATTCGTGCGCCTACATAGGTAAATAACAACAAACAAACAAACAAACAAACAAACAACAAAAAGATCCTCAAATATCACAACGTAAATCCAATAACATTTAATCTGCACGCATCATTCATTATAATTATATGATTTTCTAAAGCACTGTCTATAACTAATACTCTTTAAAACTCTGCGAAATATAACTATTTTGCTAGTTGGATTCAAACACAGTTTAGTATATTGCCGGACGTATTTCAACAAAACTGTGCTGCTATTCTTACACCGACAAGAATCATGCAACAACAGAAGCAGAAACATTTCTAATTAACAGGTCAGCGTGTTGAACGTCTTGGGCGGACCCCGACAGAGTCGGTTGATGGAAGAATGCATTCAAGAACTGGTGATGACAACGATTAAAAGAAGAAGTAGAAGAATGGAAAGGGAAAGAAAATCTCAGGGGGGGGGGGGGGGGGGGACAGTTAAGAAGGGACATGGACTGGGGGGAGAGGGAGGGGGGGGGGGTGCTTTGAAGAGGATGAGTGATGGAAATCAGAGGGACAGGAGCGCGGTGATGCACTGGATTAGTTCGTTATCCTGGTGCCCCGACCCTCTTTGCCGGCTGGAATTCCACAAAGCCAAATCAGGTTGCTACGGAAACGGCCAAGCAGAAATCGTTAGCGCCTCTCTGGCGGTAATCAAACGTGCTGGAGGCAAGTGATTAAGACCCTCCACTGACTCTAAGCTGATCGATCCAAGTAGTTTTCTCTGAGGGGGTCATTCACTCACTTCTCCGCCGTCACTTGCCATCGCGCGCGCTCCTCTCTTGCCTTGCATGCTTTTGCACTGGTGACTGTGACAGCTAAAACGAGCCAGTCCTTCCAGTGCAACAAGGCGACTGCCAAGTCACTCACATTTGCATACATCCAACAAAAACTTAGTACACTTGCTCTGTGAAGTAACTATTCCAAAGAGCATTGATTTCTTTTATTCAGTTTCTATTTAAGAAAGCTCTGTAAGTTCAAGTGACTTTTTATTCTATACTCGTGAGTCATTTTAAACGTAAATGCACCCCGTATGTGAAAAAGATTTACATTTTCATTTTTTATTTTCTGAACAGTTTTAAAACACAAAAATGGCATGCAAAAAAAAAGAAAAAGGTGGTGCTCCTCTGGCTGCGACGCGCTCTCCAGGTGGGAACAACCCGAATTTCACAGAGACGCCTCAGTGACTATAAAGTACCTAATACTTAATAATGCATATATATATTATATAATAGCAAATTTGCATCCACATATCAATTCAAAAGTGAGTTTGTGCATGCAAAACAAGTGAGAGAGGAATCCACAGACAGACACACAGAGACAAAACGTAAGAACATTTCTTATATTAAAGAAAATCAAGCATACAAACATGGCCATCAAATAGAGGCATAAAATGGGAGAAGAGAATAGGATGTGCTAATCATGTGACAAGGAGACAGGACGGAAAGTGAAAACTGGAAAAGTGTGTGTGTGTGTGTGTGTGTGTGTGTGTGTGTGTGTGTGTGTGTGTGTGTGTGTGTGTGTGTGTGTGCATGCATATGCATATGTGTGTGTGTGTGTGTGCAGGCACACATGTGCGCATTTGCATATACATGTGTGCATATGTGTGTGTCTGTGTCTATACCTGTCTACTGTCTTGTGTCTGTCTGTGTCTGTGTATGTTTGCAAAGTGTATCTGTGTTTGTGTGGATACGCGTGGATACGCGTGCGTGCGTGCATGCGTGTGTGCGTGCGTGCGTGTGTGTGTGTCAAGTCAAGTCAAGTCAAGTCAAAATTATCTTTAATGACGATAAAAGAGTAAGCTACAAGATTTTTTTCATCCTGTCGTCATGAAAAGAAAAAACATACTGAATCAATAAAAATTAATGTAAAGATCAACAATGAAAATTGGCGTACGGAACCAAAGCACAATGAACAAATATCAAAAACAAATCATACATAAATCATGACTAGCAAATACATTATGTACAAAATATAAATAGAAATTCAATCATACTTTGAAAGGGAGAGAGCAAGAGGTGGGACAAGAAAAAAAGATTGAGACATAGACGCTGATAGAGACATCATAAAGAAGGGATAAATAAAAAAGGAGCCTGATAGAGTGTGTATGAGAGAGATACGTGTGTGTGTGTGTGTGTGTGTGTGTGTGTGTGTGTGTGTGTGTGTCAAGTCAAGTCAAGTCAAAATCATCTTTATTGAGGGTTAAAGAATAAGCTAACAAAGCTTTTTTTCATCCTGCCCTCATAAAAAAAATACACATCAATCAAAAATCTATGAAAACTTAACATATTTACAGGAACACAAAACAGAAAACATTATGATCAGTATAATGAACGAAAAAACAACAACAAAGAACCAAACAGAAGAGAGAGAAGGGGATAGGGAGGAAGAGAGAGGGAGAGAAAGCCGGGGGAGGAAACACACACACATATACACATGCGCACGTGTGCGCACATACACTCACACACACACACACACACACACATACACGCACGCTCACTCACACATGCTCACTCTCTCTCTCTCACACACACACCAACACACACACACACACACACACACACACACACACACACACACACACACACACACACACACACACACACACACACACACACACACACACACACACACATGCACACACACATGCACACACACACACACACTGTGTGTGTGTGTGTGTGTGTGTGTGTGTGTGTGTGTGTGTGTGTGTGTGTGTGTGTGTGTGTGTGTGTGTGTGCGTGTGTGTGTGCGTGTGTGTGTGTGTATGTGTGCATGTGTGTGCTTGCGCACACACATGCATACACACAGATTATAGTGTGTAGCTGATTGTGAATCTGTCTGATTATGTGATGTCTGCCTGAGTATCCTACTTCTCTGAGACATTGCCCCTCTTTTTAAGTATTAAAATTACCTCCCTATTACAACTCCCTCACATTTAAGACCTTATTATGGATGATTTTTCAAGGTCTTAACAGGGAGGTTCCACTGTACTATGCAATGAGGAAATGTCTTTAAAAAAAAGTAGCATTATTAAAACCGACAACCAACAGTTCTCAAAGCTATCCATTCACAGCAGTTCAAGAGAAGTAACTCTTTTCCAAACCCAATCTCTTGTTGGTTGCCATTGCCTACCAATCTATCAGACGCTTACTAGTTACTACAAGTACACATCATTAGTTACTTTTATTCATGCATGTATTATAAAGTCTCACCAGATAAACATGACAATAATCATTGTAGTGACTTAATTAAGGTAGTGATCAATAGTACAGGAAAATAATGAATGCCTCACTTTGTGTCTCCATATCATCCCCACTCTTTATTTTGCAGGGCTCCTCATTATTGCTCATCTTTACATATCCCCCCCCCCCCCTCCCGTTCTTGTGTTTTCTCTTTCTTCCTCAAACAAAGCAAACCACTACTACCACCGCTATCTCTCTTTCTGTCTCTTTCTCTCTCTCACTTCACCTTCCTCCTTATTCCTCTTTTTCTCCTTTCTCCCTTCCCTCCTTCTTTGTCCATTCCTTTCCTCAACCCTCTCCTACCCTGACTTTTTCTTCTTCTCTCCCCCCCCCCCTTCCCCCCTCTCTCTCTCCCTCCCTCTCTCATGAAAGACAGTGAACTACAGAGTACTAAAATAATTATAGGTGCAACTACGAATGAAATGAATGCAGTGGGACTAACACAATGAATATACATGTACCATTGTACGTTCACAATCATGATTGGTTAGCAAGCTATTTCCCAACAGATAACCAGCTTCAAATCGATATGATGTACACACACACAGTAAAGCTAACACAAAGCCCCTCCCCCTGCACAGGCCAGGGTATATATAATGTAGGGTGTGTCTCAGAGACAACACAGGTCTTCAACAATTAATGATCAACACAAAACGACCAATAACAGAAACCCCATTGCCAACCACTCCCAATGCATTACAATTTACAGTAAAGAAAGAAAGAGAGAGGAGAGAGAGAGAGAGAGAGAGAGAGAGAGAGAGAGAGAGAGAGAGAGAGAGAGAGAGAGAGAGAGAGAGAGAGAGAGAGAGAGAGAGAGAGAGAGAGAGAGAGAGAGAGTGAGAGTGAGAGAGAGACAGACAGTCAGACACAGAGACGGAGACAGATAGACAGACAGAGCCTGACATAAAGACAGAGATATAGACCCAGGCAGACAGATGGAGAAGACTGGGTTTAGAGAGTCAGTGTATGTATGTGTGTGTGTGTGTGTGTGTGTGTGTGTGTGTGTGTGTGTGTGTGTGTGTGTGTGTGTGTGTGTGTGTGTGTGTGTGTGTGTGTGTGTGTGTGTGTGTGTGTGTGTGTGTGTGTGTGCGTGTGAAATACAGCGAAATACAGACCCAGACAGACAAATAGAGGGAGAAGCCTGGGATGAGAGAGAGAGAGAGAGAGAGAGAGAGAGAGAGAGAGAGAGAGAGAGAGAGAGAGAGAGAGAGAGAGAGAGAGAGAGAGAGAGAGAGAGAGAGAGAGAGAGAGAGAGAGAGAGAGAGAGAGAGAGAGAGAGAGAGAGAGAGAGAGAGAGAGAGAGAGAGAGAGAGAGAGAGAGAGAGAGAGAGAGAGAGAGAGAGAGAGAGAGAGAGAGAGAGAGAGAGAGAGAGAGAGAGAGAGAGAGAGAGAGAGAGAGAGAGAGAGAGAGAGAGAGAGAGAGAGAGAGAGAGAGAGAGAGAGAGAGAGAGAGAGAGAGAGAGAGAGAGAGAGAGAGAGAGAGAGAGAGAGAGAGAGAGAGAGAGAGAGAGAGAGAGAGAGAGAGAGAGAGAGAGAGAGAGAGAGAGAGAGAGAGAGAGAGAGAGAGAGAGAGAGAGAGAGAGAGAGAGAGAGAGAGAGAGAGAGAGAGAGAGAGAGAGAGAGAGAGAGAGAGAGAGAGACGCTGTAAGAGTTTAAATATGAAGAATAAAAGTTGCATTATACTGCTCAAGAGAGACCGAGAGAGAGACTGATAGAAAATGAAAATGAGATAGAGACTTTAAAATATTGCACAAGAATTAAACATGGCACTGTACTATGTACAGCTGAAGAGAGATTGAGAGAGACAGAGATACAGACGATGTACAATAGTGTAAAAGAAAGACATTGTATTGTACTCCATACACACACGTGAGCATGTAAGCACGTGTATACACATGTATACAGTGAAAGTCGCTTAAGTCGAAATTGGAAGGACTGAAATTTTATTTTGATATAGTCAATATTTTGAGTTAAAAAGACATTTTAGCATAAAGATTATTAAACTGGGACCAGAAAATTATTGTGAGTTACCCAGTGTTTTGAGTTATCCGTTTTTGAGTTATCAGGAATCCACTGTATATGCACACAAAGGGATACCACACACACACACAAAAGAATAAACAAACACGCAAGTCTGTGTTTTTTCTGCAATATTTCCGGCCGGACCTGCCCTTTTTCAATAAGTCATATTATTACTATTAGCAATAACAACCAAACGTGGATAGTATTAAAAAAAATTATAACTGTCTAAATAGATAGACCTGTGCACATGCTTTTTAATTTTAAAAAGAAGCTGAGCTAGAAGCACATAAGTCATTTATAGCCAAGTCACCTTGATATGATTCACAATCACTCCCAATCCAATCATTCATAAAAATGGTTAATAAAACCATAGGGTGCTCCACTTTAAATGACATGATCAATAAAATAATGGTATACCGTTATAACCACAATATGTTAGATGGTTTTATTTGCCCTCTACCACTACGTAAATGGAGGGGTAATGTCTCCTTTTTTGCTATTTTTATCTTTGCGCAATATCATATAAACTGCAGTGCAGAATCCCTTCAAATTTTGTAGAGTACTATATTAACCTGATGTGTCCCATACACTGAAGCTTTACCATGTTTTGGTCCTTTATCTGTTTAAGCTGTTATTACCTTCTTACTTTATCAGTTTTTAATGTTTTACCACAGCTCACTCCTTTGTCTGTTTAATCTTGGGGCTATGCCGGTCGGGGTTTGTCCATGGGGGCCACTATGGTAGCCGGATTGGCCTGACCCGAGTCATGAAATGCTAGGGAGACCTCGTATTTTTTAGTTCTTTTGGTTTCTGTTGATTTTTAGGGTGTTTTTTTTCTTCTTCCTACCGCAAAGCACAACGCTGTATCATTGTCCAGACGGATAGCTCAGCGTCAACGATCAGATTCAGAAGCTATTATTACTTTATCAGTCTTCAATGTTTTACCACAGCTCACTCCTCTGTCTGTTTAAAGCCAGTGCGGGGCTATATAAGCAAGCAGCTAGGCTAACAACGGCAGTCTTTGCTTAGCGCTGCGAGGGAAAGTTTCCTTTTTCAAACTAAAGAGGAGGGGAAAAGTAAACGAGACAAGCTGGCTTGTTTCTCTCTTTCTCCTACTCACAACTGAGACCCGATTCCTTGGATCGGCTCTTTTATGTATACCCCTGTTGTGCCTTTAAGCTACATGTATTATTACTTTATCAGTCTTCAATGTTGTACCACAGCTCACTCCTTTGTCTGTTTTAAGCTATTATTAGTTAATATTACTTTATCAGTCTTCAATGTTTTACCTTTGTCTGTTTAAACTATTATTACTTTATCGGTCTTCATGTTTTGCTCACTCCTTTGTCTGCTTTAAGCTATTATTACTTTATCAGTCTTCAATGTTTTACCTTTGTCTGTTTAAACTATTATTACTTTATCAGTCTTCATGTTTTACCACAGCTCACTCCTTTGTCTGTTTAGTGTTTAAGCTATTATTACTTTATCAGTCTTCATGCTTTACCACAGCTCACTCCTTTGTCTGTTTAAGCTATTATTACTTTATCAGTCTTCATGCTTTACCATAGCTCACTCCTTTGTCTGTTTAGTGTTTAAGCTATTATTACTTTATCAGTCTTCATGCTTTACCATAGCTCACTGCTTTGTCTGTTTAGTGTTTAAGCTATTATTACTTTATCAGTCTTCATGCTTTACCACAGCTCACTCCTTTGTTTAGTGTTTAAGCTATTATTACTTTATCAGTCTTCATGCTTTACCATAGCTCACTCCTTTGTCTGTTTAGTGTTTAAGCTATTATTACTGTATCAGTCTTCATGTTTTACCACAGCTCACTCCTTTGTCTGTTTAAGCTATTATTACTTTATCAGTCTTCATGCTTTACCACAGCTCACTCCTTTGTCTGTTTAGTGTTTAAGCTATTATTACTTTATCAGTCTTCATGTTTTACCACAGCTCACTCCTTTGTCTGTTTAGTGTTTAAACTATTATTACTTTATCAGTCTTCATGTTTTACCACAGCTCACTCCTTTGTCTGTTTAGTGTTTAAGCTATTATTACTGTATCAGTCTTCATGCTTTACCACAGCTCACTCCTTTGTCTGTTTAAACTATTATTACTTTATCAGTCTTCATGTTTTACCACAGCTCACTCCTTTGTCTGTTTAGTGTTTAAGCTATTATTACTGTATCAGTCTTCATGCTTTACCACAGCTCACTCCTTTGTCTGTTTAGTGTTTAAACTATTATTACTTTATCAGTCTTCATGCTTTACCACAGCTCACTCCTTTGTCTGTTTAGTGTTTAAGCTATTATTACTGTATCAGTCTTCATGCTTTACCACAGCTCACTCCTTTGTCTGTTTAGTGTTTAAACTATTATTACTTTATCAGTCTTCATGTTTTACCACAGCTCACTCCTCTGTCTGTTTAGTGTTTAAGCTATTATTACTTTATCAGTCTTCATGTTGTACCACAGCTCACTCCTTTGTCTGTTTAAGCTATTATTACTTTATCAGTCTTCATGTTGTACCACAGCTCACTCCTTTGTCTGTTTAAACTATTATTACTTTATCAGTCTTCATGTTTTACCACAGCTCACTCCTTTGTCTGTTTAGTGTTTAAACTATTATTACTGTATCAGTCTTCATGTTTTACCACAGCTCACTCCTTTGTCTGTTTAAGCTATTATTACTTTATCAGTCTTCATGCTTTACCACAGCTCACTCCTTTGTCTGTTTAAGCTATTATTACTTTATCAGTTGTACAACAAACACAAAACTTCAGCAATGTAATTACCGTAAGTCATTTTTATCACGTCCAAGACACATTTCTTTATTTTTTCCATCTATAAAAATAAATCACTGATTACTTTATCAGTCTTCAATGTTGTACCACAGCTCACTCCTTTGTCTGTTTTAAGCTATTATTAGTTAATATTACTTTATCACTCCTCTGTCTTATTAACTTTTCACTCTTCAATGTTTTACCTTTGTCTGTTTAAACTATTATTACTTTATCGGTCTTCATGTTTTGCTCACTCCTTTGTCTGCTTTAAGCTATTATTACTTTATCAGTCTTCAATGTTTTACCTTTGTCTGTTTAAACTATTATTACTTTATCAGTCTTCATGTTTTACCACAGCTCACTCCTTTGTCTGTTTAAGCTATTATTACTGTATCAGTCTTCATGCTTTACCACAGCTCACTCCTTTGTCTGTTTAGTGTTTAAGCTATTATTACTGTATCAGTCTTCATGCTTTACCACAGCTCACTCCTTTGTCTGTTTAGTGTTTAAACTATTATTACTGTATCAGTCTTCATGCTTTACCACAGCTCACTCCTTTGTCTGATTAGTGTTTAAACTATTATTACTGTATCAGTCTTCATGCTTTACCACAGCTCACTCCTTTGTCTGTTTAGTGTTTAAACTATTATTACTGTATCAGTCTTCATGCTTTACCACAGCTCACTCCTTTGTCTGTTTAGTGTTTAAACTATTATTACTGTATCAGTCTTCATGCTTTACCACAGCTCACTCCTTTGTCTGTTTAGTGTTTAAGCTATTATTACTGTATCAGTCTTCATGCTTTACCACAGCTCACTCCTTTGTCTGTTTAGTGTTTAAGCTATTATTACTGTATCAGTCTTCATGCTTTACCACAGCTCACTCCTTTGTCTGTTTAGTGTTTAAGCTATTATTACTGTATCAGTCTTCATGCTTTACCACAGCTCACTCCTTTGTCTGTTTAGTGTTTAAACTATTATTACTGTATCAGTCTTCATGCTTTACCACAGCTCACTCCTTTGTCTGTTTAGTGTTTAAACTATTATTACTGTATCAGTCTTCATGCTTTACCACAGCTCACTCCTTTGTCTGTTTAGTGTTTAAACTATTATTACTGTATCAGTCTTCATGCTTTACCACAGCTCACTCCTTTGTCTGTTTAGTGTTTAAACTATTATTACTGTATCAGTCTTCATGCTTTACCACAGCTCACTCCTTTGTCTCCTTTGCTTTACCACAGTCTGTTTAGTGTTTAAACTATTATTACTGTATCAGTCTTCATGCTTTACCACAGCTCACTCCTTTGTCTGTTTAGTGTTTAAACTATTATTACTGTATCAGTCTTCATGCTTTACCACAGCTCACTCCTTTGTCTGTTTAGTGTTTAAACTATTATTACTGTATCAGTCTTCATGCTTTACCACAGCTCACTCCTTTGTCTGTTTAGTGTTTAAACTATTATTACTGTATCAGTCTTCATGCTTTACCACAGCTCACTCCTTTGTCTGTTTAGTGTTTAAACTATTATTACTGTATCAGTCTTCATGCTTTACCACAGCTCACTCCTTTGTCTGTTTAGTGTTTAAACTATTATTACTTTATCAGTCTTCATGTTTTACCACAGCTCACTCCTTTGTCTGTTTAGTGTTTAAACTATTATTACTTTATCAGTCTTCATGCTTTACCACAGCTCACTCCTTTGTCTGTTTAGTGTTTAAACTATTATTACTGTATCAGTCTTCATGCTTTACCACAGCTCACTCCTTTGTCTGTTTAGTGTTTAAACTATTATTACTGTATCAGTCTTCATGCTTTACCACAGCTCACTCCTTTGTCTGTTTAGTGTTTAAACTATTATTACTGTATCAGTCTTCATGCTTTACCACAGCTCACTCCTTTGTCTGTTTAGTGTTTAAACTATTATTACTGTATCAGTCTTCATGCTTTACCACAGCTCACTCCTTTGTCTGTTTAGTGTTTAAACTATTATTACTGTATCAGTCTTCATGCTTTACCACAGCTCACTCCTTTGTCTGTTTAGTGTTTAAACTATTATTACTGTATCAGTCTTCATGCTTTACCACAGCTCACTCCTTTGTCTGTTTAGTGTTTAAACTATTATTACTTGTATCAGTCTTCATGCTTTACCACAGCTCACTCCTTTGTCTGTTTAGTGTTTAAGCTATTATTACTGTATCAGTCTTCATGCTTTACCACAGCTCACTCCTTTGTCTGTTTAGTGTTTAAACTATTATTACTGTATCAGTCTTCATGCTTTACCACAGCTCACTCCTTTGTCTGTTTAGTGTTTAAACTATTATTACTTTATCAGTCTTCATGCTTTACCACAGCTCACTCCTTTGTCTGTTTAGTGTTTAAACTATTATTACTTTATCAGTCTTCATGCTTTACCACAGCTCACTCCTTTGTCTGTTTAGTGTTTAAGCTATTATTACTGTATCAGTCTTCATGCTTTACCACAGCTCACTCCTTTGTCTGTTTAGTGTTTAAGCTATTATTACTGTATCAGTCTTCATGCTTTACCACAGCTCACTCCTTTGTCTGTTTAGTGTTTAAGCTATTATTACTGTATCAGTCTTCATGCTTTACCACAGCTCACTCCTTTGTCTGTTTAGTGTTTAAGCTATTATTACTGTATCAGTCTTCATGTTTTACCACAGCTCACTCCTTTGTCTGTTTAAGCTATTATTACTTTATCAGTTAGTGTTCACACAGCTCACTCCTTTGTCTGTTTAGTGTTTAACTATTATTACTGTATCAGTCTTCATGTTTTACCACAGCTCACTCCTTTGTCTGTTTAGTGTTTAAACTATTATTACTTTATCAGTCTTCATGTTTTACCACAGCTCACTCCTTTGTCTGTTTAAACTATTATTACTTTATCAGTCTTCATGCTTTACCACAGCTCACTCCTTTGTCTGTTTAAACTATTATTACTAAATTATTCTTTATCAGTCTTCATGTTTTACCACAGCTCACTCCTTTGTCTGTTTAAACTATTATTACTTTATCAGTCTTCATGCTTTACCACAGCTCACTCCTTTGTCTGTTTAGTGTTTAAACTATTATTACTTTATCAGTCTTCATGCTTTACCACAGCTCACTCCTTTGTCTGTTTAGTGTTTAAACTATTATTACTGTATCAGTCTTCATGCTTTACCACAGCTCACTCCTTTGTCTGTTTAGTGTTTAAACTATTATTACTGTATCAGTCTTCATGCTTTACCACAGCTCACTCCTTTGTCTGTTTAGTGTTTAAACTATTATTACTGTATCAGTCTTCATGCTTTACCACAGCTCACTCCTTTGTCTGTTTAGTGTTTAAACTATTATTACTGTATCAGTCTTCATGCTTTACCACAGCTCACTCCTTTGTCTGTTTAGTGTTTAAACTATTATTACTGTATCAGTCTTCATGCTTTACCACAGCTCACTCCTTTGTCTGTTTAGTGTTTAAACTATTATTACTGTATCAGTCTTCATGCTTTACCACAGCTCACTCCTTTGTCTGTTTAAGCTATTATTACTGTATCAGTCTTCATGCTTTACCACAGCTCACTCCTTTGTCTGTTTAGTGTTTAAGCTATTATTACTGTATCAGTCTTCATGCTTTACCACAGCTCACTCCTTTGTCTGTTTAGTGTTTAAGCTATTATTACTGTATCAGTCTTCATGCTTTACCACAGCTCACTCCTTTGTCTGTTTAGTGTTTAAGCTATTATTACTGTATCAGTCTTCATGCTTTACCACAGCTCACTCCTTTGTCTGTTTAAGCTATTATTACTGTATCAGTCTTCATGCTTTACCACAGCTCACTCCTTTGTCTGTTTAGTGTTTAAGCTATTATTACTGTATCAGTCTTCATGCTTTACCACAGCTCACTCCTTTGTCTGTTTAGTGCTTAAACTATTATTACTTTATCAGTCTTCATGTTTTACCACAGCTCACTCCTTTGTCTGTTTAGTGTTTAAACTATTATTACTTTATCAGTCTTCATGTTTTACCACAGCTCACTCCTTTGTCTGTTTAAACTATTATTACTTTATCAGTCTTCATGCTTTACCACAGCTCACTCCTTTGTCTGTTTAGTGTTTAAACTATTATTACTGTATCAGTCTTCATGCTTTACCACAGCTCACTCCTTTGTCTGTTTAGTGTTTAAACTATTATTACTGTATCAGTCTTCATGCTTTACCACAGCTCACTCCTCTGTCTGTTTAGTGTTTAAACTATTATTACTGTATCAGTCTTCATGCTTTACCACAGCTCACTCCTCTGTCTGTTTAGTGTTTAAACTATTATTACTTTATCAGTCTTCATGCTTTACCACAGCTCACTCTTTTGTCTGTTTAAACTATTATTACTTTATCAGTCTTCATGCTTTACCACAGCTCACTCCTTTGTCTGTTTAGTGTTTAAGCTATTATTACTGTATCAGTCTTCATGCTTTACCACAGCTCACTCCTTTGTCTGTTTAGTGTTTAAACTATTATTACTTTATCAGTCTTCATGCTTTACCATAGCTCACTCCTTTGTCTGTTTAGTGTTTAAACTATTATTACTTTATCAGTCTTCATGCTTTACCACAGCTCACTCCTTTGTCTGTTTAGTGTTTAAGCTATTATTACTTTATTAGTCTTCATGTTTTACCACAGCTCACTCCTTTGTCTGTTTAAGCTATTATTACTTTATCAGTCTTGATGCTTTACCATAGCTCACTCCTTTGTCTGTTTAAGCTATTATTACTTTATCAGTCTTCATGTTTTACCACAGCTCACTCCTTTGTCTGTTTAGTGTTTAAGCTATTATTACTGTATCAGTCTTCATGTTTTTCAACAGCTCACTCCTTTGTCTGTTTAGTGTTTAAGCTATTATTACTGTATCAGTCTTCATGTTTTTCAACAGCTCACTCCTTTGTCTGTTTAAGCTATTATTACTTTATCAGTTGTACAACAAACACAAAACTTCAGCAATGTAATTACCGTAAGTCATTTTTATCACGTCCAAGACACATTTCTTTATTTTTTCCATCTATAAAAATAAACCACTGAAAACTGTCTCATTATTCTATCTCCTTTGAAGGCAAGAAAGCTATAAAAAAAATCACACACATAAACAGCAAATAGTAGCTAGCAATGCAGATCTTTAAAAAATATAAATAAATAAAACAAGGGAGGAAATAATACTCACCTCTATGCATGGTTTGGCTTCAAAAAGTGCATAAAGACTCTCGATCAATGGTTTGTTTTCTCTCACTGTGCAGGAAAATGTGTGGATTTCTTCATCTGTTAAACCCTGTTTACAACAACAGAGAAAACAAAAGTTGGTCATTCACTGATTCAGGGTTGACTACACAAGTCATAAAACAATATAGTGCAAAATTGAGACACAGAGAGAGAGCACAAAGAGAGGGAGAGGGTGGGGGAGTGGGAGAGAGAGAGAGAGAGAGAGAGAGAGAGAGAGAGAGAGAGAGAGAGAGAGAGAGAGAGAGAGAGAGAGAGAGAGAGAGAGAGAGAGAGAGAGACACAGATAAAGATACATATTTACTTAAAAGTGAAGTGTTTGTTAAGACTCAAAATACAATTTGATTACTTTTAAAAAAAATTAAGCAGTCATTTAACTTTTTAAGCCCCTTATAGCCTGATTCCGCCCATGACATCCATTACTTTCTCCTACCAAGCCGTCTAAAACCGCCCCCGTACACCCACTTCGTTATGTATTTTGGAGTTAAAATTGCAATATCAAAAAATCAAAAATATCACATAACAAAAACAACATTGCAAGTTAAACATTCTTCATTTATACACAAACCCTGAACATTTGAAATCAATCCATCAAGTTATTTTTTAATATTTTTTCAAACAAAGTACCCCATTTGGGGCCCAGTTTACCAACATTAATTTGGTGGTTACAGGGAGTAGAGTCGTCATTTTAATCGGGGTTACAAGTGTTAAAACATTTATAGATTTGAAGATGAGAGAATGCTTACACAATAAATCAAATGTGTATTTATTTTAATTATTTCTTTAACCCTTTCACCGCCAATGTCACATTTTAGCACCACAATGGTTTAACACCCATGTCACTAAAAGGCATCAAACCAGGGCCTGTTATCCAAAGACCCTATTTTCTTAATTTTGGGAGGTAAGGATAGGCCTAATGTTATGCATGTCACAAAGGAATTCACAATATTGCAGGGTTGTTTTTTCTCTACCCAGTTAAGCTTAATGGTATTTTTTGCCTGAAAAATGGCTGGCGGCGAAAGGGTTAATTTTAAGTACGTTCTTGCCTTCTTGTCACCCCCCCACCCCCACCCCCCACCCACCCACCCTTTCAAAAGTATTTGAACACAAAATGTTTACCTTGTATTCAGACAACCATTCACGCACAGGTTTGGGTAGCATCCTGACTGACTCAAATGCAACTCTTGCATAACAACGCCTGTATCAAAATGCTTCCGTATCTGAAATCAAATAGAATTTTTTTTTAATTGTTTTAAAGAAGAAAAAGACACACCAACTATTTAACAAAATAGTAGCTTGATGTAGTAGTTAACATTCGTGAATAAGTTTTGTAAATGGGAAAATCACAAAACTGACATTGTTAACACTGTAGTCTAGTTGTTCACCAGTGACACACTGGTGAACAACTAGACTTCACTTAGGAATTCAAAAGAGCGTCATGCTCATAGATCTCCAGTTCAGGACAACACCCATAATACAATCCATCAGCAAAGCAAAACGTCCTGGAAAGAAAACGCTTCTTCTAAGTTCTAACTCTTCTACTCCTCAGGAATGCTCGTAGGAATTGTCCTAGGGCCTTCATCTTTCTGGCATTCACAAATGATTTAAACTATTAAAGGCACTTGATGCCGAACACTTACTTATATCTTACAAAAGGCAACAAGGTCTTTGTTGATGATTGTCTCTTGTTCCAAAGTATTTTCAAAGACAAAAACAACCAAGTCCATGTAGTTATAACTTAGACCTGTCATCTCTTGAGTAGTGAAAGAAGGACAGGCAAATGACAAGTGCAGATTAACCAGAGCCACACTAAACAAAATAAAGTGGGTCCATAAAACAATAAAACATCGATACAACCATTACCTTTATCAGTTTATGATGAAGTCTACAGTAAGATCATCCAATGACAATATTTAAAAATCTGGTAAAGGATTTTTTTTAATACTTATCTTGGCCAAAATATATAATTAAAAAGCTATTACAAAAAATAATAATGGAAAGATATTTAAAAAACAAACTAATAATGATTAATGTACTGGCAACACAGCTTTCAAATTTCTTGTGCAACAATATTAAAGACTGCACCAACATGTCAGCTTCTACAACAGCCAATCATACACTATACCTGAGCAGCTTGCTAACCACTGCTTTAGTCTATTATAGATTACCCAAATTCTATGCTCAGAACTTTCAGAACAAAAACATTGCTGACTTTTGTAAACACTAACATTCAGAGAGGTTCAAGTTCAACCATGGAGAGTTGGTCATTGGAAAGAAGCTGTATCTATTATGCTTTTAACTTTGAGCTGAGTCTAAACAGAGGGCATTCGCCAGGTCGGCAAATATGGAATAGGGTCAGGGATAGGGTCATGATTGATCGGCCAGAAAAGAGATAGGCTTAGGAATTGGGTACGGGTTTGGGTTAGAACTGAAAACCCAAATAAAATAATGAAAGAAACACTCCGCATGTGAGAACAAAAGCAAAAGTTCATTGCTTGTCCGACTTCGTTGTGCTTAGGGTTAGACCTTACTGTCCGGATAGGGATAGAGCTAGGGAATGGGCTAGGATTAGGAATATATCTCAATCTCATAAACAAGCGCAAAACGAAGAGCAAACTTCTATTGTGCGAAAAACATTGAAAATTATAGTATTCCTTCGTCAGGCCTAGTTAAATAAAAAAAAGATGGCTTTTGCGGATCTACAGTGGAACCTCCCTTATGAGACCTTCAAAAATCATCCAAAATGAGGTCTTATAAGGCAGGGGTCTTATAAGGGAGGTAATTTTAATACTTCTTCTTGCAGATGACAACCGCCATCATCCTTTTGGTGGACTGTTGTACAAAGAACGGCAATGTCTCAGAGAAGTAGGTCTTATGTGGGATTGGGAGGGAGTCTTATAATGGGAGGTCTCATAAGGGAGGTTTCACTGTATCTGATCTCTGGCGAATGGCCTCTGTTTAGACGCATGCTTAATTTTGTTGATACCAGGTAATCCTTTTTTCCTATTGAATTTATTATAAATACTAAAATAGCACTGGTACCATTTTTTTAAACAAATTTGATAACTACCAAAAGAGAAATTAATTCATTGACGGAAAGAGCAGCCTCTTTCACTATGTTCTGATGTTGCTAAGATGTTGAATGTTCATCATCATCATTGATCATCATTAATGTTGGCATTGGAGAAATTTCAATGCAGAGCGGCAAAATATGTGCTGAATAGACACCGGAACACATCCAGTACAGCACCATGCTACACCAGCTACAATGACCAACACAGGCTGAGCGCCGACATGCATCCAGGCTCAGCTACCTATAATAAAAATTAATTTGGTGTGTGTGTGTGTGTGTGTGTGTGTGTCTGTGTGTCTGTCTGTTCGCCCTGTAAGTGTAACTCCTAAACCACACAACAGAATCGCTTCAAATTTTGTGTGGTGGTGTATCATAGTAGCATTAGTACACAGATGGTCCCATAGAAACATTGTGGCCTTGGTGACCTTGAAAACCGGAATTTCTTCTTAAAGCCATATCTTTCAGACCATTGCGGCATTGGACTTACAATGTTCAAACTTGGCATGAAGGTGTATTACTATTAGCTAATGGTTATTCCGGATATGGGGTACCAATCACAGTCAAGGTCAAGGACAACGGTAGACCTTGAAAGTGATAAGGTCTATAAATTGATGTTTCGCAAGGATATCTTGTGAAGCGTTTGACAGAATCACTTTAAATTTTGCATGGAGATATAGCACCTAGAGTAGAACTAGATTCTAGAAGACATCCAAGCACGAATTATAAGCGTGGACAGAATTGCTTCCAATTTTGTGTGGTAGTGTATCACAATGCAGGGATGGTTCCATATTTTAAAAAAGTGTGGTGACCTTGACCTTGGAGTTTGACCTTGAAAACCGACATTTCTTCATGTGGCCATATCTTTGACATCTGTGGACTTACAATGTTGAACTTGGTACATAGATGCAGTGGCTTATGGTGAGTATGAATATTGACACTAATTGAGTACCAAACAAGGTCAGGGTCAAGGTTAATGACTACTATAATCGGCTAAAGTGTGTGTCCGTCTCTGTGTGTGTGTGACGTCATCATCATGGATTTTGAGAAAACCTTTGACCGAGTGAACCATAGCCTACTGACTCACAAACTTGACCTCTACGGGATCTGAGGAAACACCAACAGCTGGATAGCAAATTTCCTTAGTGATCGCAAGTAAGCCGTTGTGGTCGATGGAGCCCAGTCCTGCCACGTGCGAGTGAAATCCGGCATGTCCTGGGACCTTGTCTCTTTCTCACCTACATAAACGACTTACCAGTGCAAACTCCGCCAAGGAAGACTCACAGAACTGAAATGTCCTTCTTTGTGCTATATATTTCATGTCCGAGCTGTATGTGTATCTCATGAACCAGTGGACAGAATGGCTTCAAATTTTGTTTGGTGGTGTATCACAGTGCAAGAATGGTTCAATGAAAAAAGATACAATGTGTTTACCTTGACCTTCAAGTTTGACCTTGAAACCCAAAAAAATTTCTTGAGGCCATATCTTTCATATCGTTGTTCAAACTTGAGACAAGGGTGGATTGACTAATGATTTGGAACATTGGGTACCGAGGAAGGTCAAGGTCAAGGTCATAGACATTGGAGTTGTCAACTTGGTGTTTTGGCCATATATATTATAATCTTTCACGTTTTTTTCAGCTACAGGCTTCAAAGTTGGCAAGTTGGTAGACTGCCTCAAGGTCATGTGTGGTGCAAAGTATTGATTATCCTATTGAACTTGACTTTTGAACTTCTCTTTTTTACCTGTGGCTGTAGTTTGAACACCATTGGGTTTACACCCTCAAAACCATATGAATGGGCACTGGCTGGCCAGGTCATTTAGTTTTTAATCTATAAGTTTTTTAGGGTTTTAGGAGTGCTCTCTCCAAGTTTTTCATCAATTATATGCCATAATGGCCCTTTCAACTATACATCCAGATCCAGATCCAGACATTATTGGTAGAACTAGTAGAAGAAGATTGTTGCAACAAGTGTAGTCATTTTTATTTATTTTTAATAATGGATTAGCAGGAATTAGCAGAACACACAATCAATAGGATCACGAAAGCTATCGACAAGTATAATGTCATAAGAAGTGGTACTAAACTCTATTGATTTACTTCACACACAAGATCGTGACGCCAGATGATGGGTCAACCAGATTGACTGTGACACAGACGACAGCAGACGACACTTCAACTTCAAGGAACAATCTTCTACCAAGGGCGTGTATCTCATCAATGCATCGTTGTTAATCAGTAACATTCTATTTGTTTGAAACAATGTTACAGCTTACCTCGATTCACCTCGTAAAATTGCAACGCATACACAAAAATTATCCAAAATTAATTTATTTGCATTTTCATATTTCCAAAACAACACTGACTCCACCTGCTGCCTATGACGGAAGTTGGTCGCGTATTAAAGCTTCCGGTAAATTACGACAACATTTAAAGCTAATGTTTTAGCAACATATCAATTGATAAGATAAAGAAGTAGCATTCTTACTAATGTTGGAAAACGTAGATACATGTACCAACTTGTATGCACCATTGATTTATTTTCGATTGACTCGAGAGCCTAAATAAATCACGACTTCTGTGGTAACATGGCTGCCTTCAGAAGAGGTGAGATCTCAAAGCAGATGCACATCACAGTGGTGCTTGTCAAACATTGATAACTTTGACGTATTTTGTACGTTATCATCTGTCTAAAGATTTTGTCGGAAACTATTGTCATGAAAAAAACATGTAGCAACCTTTTGTCATGTCTAGGAAAGTAGGATCACGTATCCGTAGGACGGTATAGGCCGGGTAGGGTGAAGACTGAAGAGCAAGGGCAGAAGATCATCATAGCTTATGACATAGGATGAGACTCATTGAGACTGAATGAGAGTCTGCTGATCAATTCAATTGATAACAGACTGAAAGCTGGAGTCTACATTTTCCACCACCATACAGACTGAAAGCTGGAGTCTACATTTCCCCCCACCAGATTGTGGTTTATCACCTTGACCCAAAGGAAATATTTACCCAAAAACCATAAAAGATGGGACTGTTTGAAAAGGCTTTACTAGCCTTTACGGTTTCTTTAGTCCCTACCTTAGTACCTACCTACCTACCTACCTACCTACCTACCATCACAAAACATTTTATAACATTATAAATGTATTGTAAAAGCAGTGTAAGAATATGTCTTATGAAAATAGACTTTTGTATGATGTATCTCAAATTGTTTTCATTAAAGGGAAGAAGAATTAGGCGATTTAGGGGGGATCTTATTGAAACTTATAAATTATTTAATGGCCATATTGATTTGTCATGGGATACATTTTTTGAATCAACACAGTATAATCTAACAAGAAATTCTGATGGGAAGATATTTATCAAAAGGTGTAATACTAATATTAGAACAAATGTTTTCAGTAACAGAGTTGCTAACATGTGGAATGAATTTCCTTTAGACTCTTTGAGTTAAAATGTGCACCAAATACTAACATCTTCAAAAATCGTCTTGATGAATTTCCAAAATTTATTAGTATATTTAGAAGCTTTGATTAATTTATTTTATAGGAAAAACATTTTAGCCGTATAAACCTTGACCTATATAATACCTGCCAAAGTTTATAACGATGGGACTCCTAAAAAGCCTCACGGCTTGTTCTGTCCCTAACTACTACTACTACTATTAACATGAAGTGTTGTGAATAAGATTATGCACACTTTCAATCATGCTCATCCCCCTTTCCCCATCTCCCTCCCCCTTTCTCTGTCTCTCTCTGTCTCTCTCTCTCTCTCTCTCTCTCTCTCTCTCTCTCTCTCTCTCTCTCTCTCTCTCTCTCTCTCTCTCTCTCTCTCTCTAGTGTGAGGTTAACTCATTCGCATCGCAATGATTTTGAATTATTTAAAAAAATCACAAATCACTCCAGCCATACACACAAACAAAACAGACATAAACAAGTGCAACGCCGAGCGGTAGCAAAGTCCCCTCGCAGCGTCTCCGAGCTACTCCGAAATCGGAATGTGTCGGCTGTGCACATACATAAAAACAGCACGTAACTACATAAAAACAAATCAAAACAGCACGTAACTGAATAGTTTTTTATATATAGCCTTGGGGTTCGGACCCGTGATTTGAGCGTGCACGATCATGCGCACACGCGCGCACAGAAAAATTCATGACACCTGTGTTATAGACCATTCATCAAGAAATGTTGTGAAAAAAACTGCATTAAAATACATGCAAAACTTCGCGAGATATTAGCATCTATGTGTTTCGGGGTTTGAACCCCGTAACTGGCGCGACCTTGACCTTAACCCTTTCGCCGCCAGCCATTTGTCAGCCAAAACATACCATTAAACTTAACTGGGTAGATAAAATAAAATATTTGCAATATTGCGATTTCCTCTGTGGCATAATTATATAACATTAGGCCTATCCTTACCTCCCAAGATTAAGAAAATAGGGTCTTTGAATAACAGGCCCTGATTTGATGCCTTTTAGTGATATGGGTGTTAAACCATTGTGGTGCATAAATGCGACACTGGCGGTGAAAGGGTTAATGTAAAACTAAATACATCAGTGGATAGCTTGCATCTTGGCGAACTAGTAGTATACCAAATTTGATGATGATAGACTGAATAGTTTTTTAGAAAAACGGACGAATAGCCGGACAGAGGCACGCCGGACGGACGGATCAGATAAAAACAATAGTTTCCCGGCCCGCAAAAAGATAAATGAAAGAAGATTATGGGTTTTTACTTCAGGTTTAGACATAGGGAAGTGGTAGATCAGACTTTTTTTATAGACTTTATATAGAAAAACTCTACAGCAATTAGTTTCCCCAATTCAAACCACTACAAAAGCATAGTAAGAGGCAAAAGTGTGGTCTAAGGGAGCAAAGCGAGTTTAGAAGTGACCAAAGTGTGGCGTGCACAGTGATTTACTTCCCTTGAAACAAATTAATCAAATTGACAGCTTTATATTAAATCTGGCCATATATGGATGGAACGACTTGAATGAGTTAATGCGTGCACGCATGTGTGTGTGTGTGGGGGGGGGGGGGGGGTATTTTTATTACATGGTATTAATGGGTAGGTGCTGCACTTGTGGTGACGCGCTCTCCAGGGGAGAGCAGCCAGAATTTCACAGAGATAAGTCTGTGACTAGAATATAAATTTATACCAAATACCAAACTACCAAAATGTGTTGTGTTTTTGGTATTGTCATTCATTCTTTTATTTATTAATATTAATTTCAATAGAGATAATATGGTGAGGATACGTGAGCTAGTCTTTTAGAAATGTTTGTATAATGTGTATCTAGTTGTTGCTGTTACCCCCAGTGGGGATACCGGGGTCTTCCATACAAATAGTTCCCCCACCTTCTGGAAGTTTTGTGCTTGTAACTTCCTCTAATCTGTCTCTGATCAGGGCCTTGTGCCTTTAGGGGATTTAGATCCAAATGCTGTTGATTGAAGAAGAAACACACAAACTGCTATTGCTAATGGGACCAAGAAACGTACTGTCCCAACCTGCCCTACCAACATAACAGCAGCCCAACACAACCCCCACCCCTACTAACATAGCCCCACCCATCCTACTTACACAAGAGCAGCCCTTCACCACCACCCCTGCCCTACCAATACATGAGCAGCCATTCGCCAGCCCCACTTGCCCTACCAACACAAGAACAACCCTTCACAGCCCCACCTGCCCTACCAACACATGAGCAACCCTTCACAGCCCCACCTGCCCTACTAACACAAGAGCAGCCATCCACCAACCCCCTGACAGCAAAGATGGAGATCCATACCCCCGCTCCATTTTCTCAGTTCTTTCTGGGGGGGGTTTCAGTCTTGGCTTTCTTACTGCAAATTGATCGTTTTCTATATTTAACATTAATTTTCATCCATTTATACAATTAAAAATATGCATGATTGTCGGGGAGAAGATAGATATATAATTATAAATAATGTAAATAATATTATAATGAAGTTCTTGTTTTAATTACCCTTTTAGTTTTACTGTGTAAACTGGTTTCCCTTGACTTTTCCCCAAAGATTTTTTTTTCTCTGGCAAATTTTCCCTCAGATAAATTTTCCATTTCCTCTGGCGAATTTTCCCCTGGCAAAATTACTGATTACCTTTGACACACATAATGATTTAGAGGCAAATGTCAACTTTAGACCCCTTGTCTTTTAGTCTTACGCATCATGCTAGTCATTTGAGACATTTTATTGTTCCACCCCTCTGTTCAGTCAGGCTGTTCTATCAACCACGTCTCCCCTTCAGGCCAATATACCAATAACTATGTTCTATCCCTGCTATATCTTGAGTTAAGCCTGTTGGCTGTTTCAGTATTTGTTGGTGTTTCCTGTATGAAGACAGGGGAGAGGGGAGATAAATCAATAAATGACAAAATGGACAGCCAAATCATTTGTGTAGTTTGAATGAATGAGGAGGCGCCGTGGTGTTGTTGGTTAGAGTCGCCACTCGTAACCCAACGGGTTTCCCAGTGCGCTGGTTCGAACCCAGCTCCATTCGCTGTGTTGTATCCTTGGGAAAGATACTTTACTCCTATTTCCTGGTCCTTCGGATGAGATCTTAAACTGAGGTCCCGTTTGCGACCGCATGCACAATATATTGCGCATGTGTTAAAGCCCATTCCACTATTCAGTAGGAGTAGGCCGTGTTGTGCTGGTGGAATGGATGACACGAACTCACAAGGCATGCATCCTGTGCACCAATTTACAGTCTAAGCGAAGACTCTGGGCGTGTGGCAGAATAAACATCCCCAATCAAAAAAAGAAGAAAGAGTTGAGATTTACAGTACCTGATTATAATGTACAACAATCCCTCTCATGGAAATAACCCTAATCTAATACTAACCCCATCTCTTACTGGAGCAAAGCAAAATGATGCTTCTTAGCAATGTTCTATTTAAGAAAAAATTAATGGGACTGGGAGAAAATGAAACTACATTCCCACTTTGCACCTTGAGCACTCTGACTTCAATACTTGTTAGCACATTTACTAGATTTAGAACAGCCAAGATGCACAGGAATGCAGGCAGGGGCTTAATTTTTACTTTTGCCCATTTAGATACACTTGAAATTTTAAAAATATAACTGTATAAGTACTCTTTTCGACACTGAGCTCTGTGTGTGTGCGTGTCACTGTGTATGTGTGACCACTGTTTGCGTTTGTTAATTATCAATTATGTGTGTTTGTGTCACTGTGTGTGTCTTTATGTGAGTTTGCTAATTATTAATTATAATTACACTTTTTACAGCAAGAGTTACAAAGATTTGTTTGGCATTTTCAGGTCGCCTCTTCCTGCCTCAGTTTCAGCAAGTGCGATGTAGAGGGAAAGTAAACATTCAGAAACCGAGGCCTCGCCATGATCCTCGGCGGTTGTTTGAAGCCATCACTCAACCTATCATTCTACCTGAGCCCCTTTCCCATATGGAAGTCTGTGACCGAAGAAGAGCTAAAATTCTAGACAGTTTGCATGAAGTAAGTTTGCGTCTATACACAATTGAAAAAGAAAATAAGTGCAAAAATAATGTGTGTGTGAAATCTTTTGTATGCGTGGTTTTTGTTGTTGTTGTTGTTGTTTTAATTTAGGGTTTAATCTTTACAATTTTAACTAAACTTTTTCATTGTGCAACAATATACCGATTTCAGCTGTGAAGGTGATAGATTTTACCAATAATGTATAATCTACTTATCTAGTTGTATGTGTGTGTGCTTGTCTGTCTGTGTGCGCGTCCATGCTCATCAGTTTATTATATGTGTAGTTGTAGTTCTTGTGACGTGTAAGGACATTTTAGACTGCATTGTTACAAGTGTTGGAAACATATCCACTCATCAGGCATAACTTAATTATGCAAATGCAATGCTGTTGTTGAGTCTGTAATGGTACATTCTGAATACCTGTAAGTTCACATGTGTGGGTATGGGAAATTTTGTAAATGAGCCAATGGATGCATACATTTGTATAATAATTAATATGGATATGTTTCACGTGTAAAAATTGGATTTCAGTGAGATAGCTGTTTAGAATTTGGGGGTTAACTTGATACATGTATTCATGCAGTAATACTAACCCACCCCACTATTTACCCTACTTTTTTAAATGCGCGCACACACACGCACACGCACACACACACATGCACCACACATATTTATTTGTGTGCCTGTAACCTGACATCACTTTGGCACCTTTTGTTTTTTGGCAGAACATTGAAATTTTGACGAAGTTTGTCAAATTCATCATTTTGTCAAATTTGTCTTCTGTGCAGACCTGTGTCAAATTCATCTTTTTGTCAAATTTGTCTTGTGTACAGGTGTCGAATTCATCCTTTTGTTTTTGTCAAATTTGTCTTGTTTGCAGGTGTCAAATTCATCTTTTTGTTAAATTTGTCTTGTTTGTAGGTGTCAAATTCATCTTTTTGTCTTGTGTGCAGTTATCAAATTCCTATTTTTGTCAAATTTGTCTTGTGTGTAGGTTTCAAATTCATATTATTGTCAAATTTGTCTTGTGTGCAGGTGTCAAATTCATATTATTGTCAAATTTGTCTTGTGCAGATTTTATCAAATTCCTATTTTTGGCTGATTTGTCTTGTGTGTAGGTGTCAAATTCATCTTTTGGTCAAATTTCTCTTGTGTGCAGGTGTCAAATTCATCTTTTTATTTTTGTCAAATTTTTCTTGTGTGCAGGTGTCAAATTTTTCTTCTGTTCAGGTGTCAAATTCATCTTTTTGTCAAATTTCTCTTGTATCAAATTCATTCTTTTGTTTTTGTCAAATTTGTCTTGTTTGCAGGTGTCAAATTCATCTTTTTGTCAAATTTCTCTTGTGTGCAGGTGAACCCCTACGAGGAATTTATGCTGAAGAAATGCAAGGAGATGTTGAACGAGCACCGCATGTTGGCCGTGTGCCAGGCTCTGCCAATGAGCGCAGAGCAGAAAAAGGCTGCTCGCAACAAGCTGTTGAAGAAAGGCCTGCGCCTTCGCAACTTCAACAACTCGCTTATGAGGTAAACTTAGCCTAGTGTTGTACATTGTTTTGTGTTATGTACGTTGGCTTCACTTGACTGATGATGAAGCTTGAACTGTTTTTTATTTGTACGTACTTGTTGATGTTTGTGTTTTGTGCCTGAGTTGGGTTTTAATTAGGATTCTCTCTAGGGAGAATACTATTGCATTCATTTTTGTAAAAATTCTTCTTCTTTTTCTTTTTTTTCCCCTTTTTGGGGGTCCGATTTGGCTGACATTTTCAGGAAAGTTGCAGGACCATGACTGTGGGTATTAGAAATTTGAAATATTAAATGATTTTGCCGAATTTTAGGCAAAATACAGCTGAAAACCCATGAAATCAGTGACATTTTAATCTTGATATCTCAAAAACGGCTGAACAGAATTTGTTCATATTTTCAGCATTTACAATCAAATAGATTTCCAACATCTCCAGTATAAAAAAAAATGAACCGGAAGTGCTCCAGCTAGAAACATGCAGCTTTCATTTGGCTCACAGAATAACCAAAACCGGAAGTGACGTCACAAATCTAACTACAGAATTTGGTAGCCCTTACTCTGGTCCAGATCTGAAAGGAGTTTGTTGATGATATGTTAAATAGTTTGGAACTTATTCAAATTTATGTATTTTGGGTAGTGTCACTTTCACTGATTTCCATTTACATAATTTTCTATTTTTCACCCGATTTCGTTGAAATTTTCAAGAAAGTTGAAGGACATCATTCTTATACTACGTTCCCAATATTAAACTGATTGGCCAAATGTTTGCCAAAATATGGCCAAATTTTAATCTTGAATAACTTGAAAACGGCTGCACGTGCACGAATTGTGTTCATATTTTTAGTACTTATTAAAGAGTAACATATCAATTTCTGAATTTCAGTTTGGCAGAGCTTCAGATTGTCAGTGCTCCCACGTCATTGACCTGTATTTTTGTTTGTGGCTCAAGCCACAAACCTATAACTCACTTTGTCGGTCAGTCGGTCTGTCGGTCCAAAATTGTCGCACATTTTGACAAAATTGTCGCACTTCAAATCGAGGCTACGCTTCTGGCCGCTCTTTAAAATGATGTAATAAACATATGTAATACAGACACTACAACAGACACGACGAGTATGCAGTGCTTCTTTTGATGAGTATAAGTAGGATACATAGTTTTAAATGTTTTCCAAAAGATATAAAAAGTTACGAAATGGTGCAGAGATAAGATTCTGGTTTACAGATTAAAATTATTGAAAAGCCAGGGGAGGTAACTCATGATTGGAGTGGTAAAAATAGACCGCGTGCCACAAACTATTGCGATTTCGCGCTTGTTTAATTATGGTGCATATCAACACGTTGTGTTGCGCCCTTAAAGCGCATCCCATTCCACAGCCACTGTGTATGGCTGGCAACTGATAGTGAGAGTGATTAATGTGCCTCTGTGACTTGAAGCAGAAAAGCCTGGCATACAATGACTGCTTATTTGACATGTCATTACTCTCCCACTACAAGGTCACTAACAAGTCCCCACCACCACCACCTCTCCTCTTCTTCTCTGTCTGTCTTCTCAGAAAAAAAAGTGTGGCCAATAATGAACAGGCATGGGAATTGTTCGCGGATTTCCGCGGGGAAAAAATTTAAATTGTTACTAAATACTTCGTTTTTGTTACTAAATACTTCAATTGGGGGGCTTTTCAGAGTTTTTTGTCTCTGACAATTCCCATGCCTGTGATACTTTGGGGTTAGGGGGAGGGAAGGCCTATTTCTATGAAGAGTTCATAGTACAAGAAACTTGATTCTTCAGACACAAGAAGAGAAAAATCTAAATCTTTAAAAAAAGCTGTCCCTTTGGCTTTTTCCAAGGTATCTATATTAACATCTAGTCTTTTTGCTAGATAAATCAAGTATGTTCGTTTTGTTGTTACATGCACATTTTTGCATGCACACAAACACACACACATTGATCATGTTTAATGATGAAACCATTGCACCGCATAAATGGCCCATCATTTTGAAAATTGACCCCACTTTTTGGGCAGCCAGGGGTCATATGACCCACGAAGTCTGAAAACAATCTGAATCTCTGGTTTGGGTTGATTTACGTTGAGAACATAAAATACTTGAAAATTAGTTCTCAGTTCACTCCTGAAACTGAGAAGCATGTTTGTTTATATGTACAGCTTTTAAATACATTTGATATAAATTCGGACAAAACTAAAATCCACTCATCAAAGTGTATCTGCTCACACCTGACTTGATTCTTTTCTCTTTGTTTTTTGGCAGACGTGCAATAGAAGATTCTCCTCTGGTCAACTTGAGCCCTTTTCTCATTGGCCATAATCTGTACGTGATCAGTGAGGAACCTCAACTTCAAGATCTTGTGAAGACTCTTCGTAAAATCCCTGACCTCATACTTCTGGGTGAGTGCCTGTTTAGATATTATTTTTGCAACGGAGGAGAATAGAAGAGGTGTGTTCTTCAGTTGTAGTTCCAAGATTTATAATGCAAAGGCAGGCATCAGAATTGTCAGAGGATCTGCTAATCTCAGAGGATTAAGAATTTCTAACAGAGGATTGGCTTCTCTTGTCAGAGGTTTTGCCTTTTTATTCAGTGTTATCTTTTTCTGTTAAATAGCTTTTTTAAGTGATTTATCGCTATATTTAAGCCTTTTTGGTGGTGTTGGGAACTCATTTCAGTGTTGTCCCTCTTCAGTCTAGGGCCTTGGTGGTCCTTTACCGCAGTTTTCAGAGGATTGGACTTCAGACTGTTCTGATGCCTGAAAGGGGCGACAAAATATGTTGGGTTTTTTTCGCTCATGGCACAAAGAATGTGACACTTTCTGTTTGGAATAAGCAGTTCTATACCACTTTACTACTTCCTGTGTAGTACTCGCGTTTGTGTGTGTGTGTGCGTATGTGTTTGCATACGTTTGTGTGAGTGTGTGTATGTATGAGATTGAAAGAAACACTCCGTGAATTCGCTGTTGCACACATTAGCTTTGTATTCTTTTAAAAGTTTGTGATGATGATGATGATGATATTGTTCTTATCATTATTTGTGTACAGGTGGCCGTGTGGATAACTACCTCCTGAGCAGAGAAGCCATGATGAAGTGCGCCAAGCTGCCGTCCCTGGACATTCTTCGAGGAGAGCTTGTCACCATCCTGGGTTCATCAGCCTCTCGCACACACTCTCTTCTGGGACGACACCAGCAGGTTCTAGCCATGCACTTAGATCAGTACGTCAAGCAGTCGCAGGAAGGCGAATCGTCGTCTCCACCCACTGCATCGTTGTCATCGTCTGACAGCTGATGATGTCAAGTTTTGTTCGCTTGTTGTATGTGTCATAGGTTTATCATTTATGTGAGTAAACATTGGTATACAAACAAATTGATATGTTTCTTGAAGTTTGTGAGCTGAGATTGCGTGTGTGTTTGTGATAGTTTTGTGTTTTTAAATGTACATTAAATATATCTTATTTCGTGAGAATGTGATTTTATTTTTAAATTTCTTGTTTGCATGAGAGAGAGAGAGAGAGAAACAGAGAGGAGACAGGAAGGGGGTTACCCAAGTTTTGTGTGAATCATAAGAAAACCATAAAATGACGGAGTTTAATTTTCAGTCAGTTTTTAAATAAATAATGTATCAATTTCTTTGGTAACTTGTCACAATGAAATACTGTGGTTAAAAATAAAATAAAATAAAGTTAAAAAAATATATTTACAGCATTTGTTAGTTGAATGTTAAATCCAAGAGTATTCTTAGAAATAAGACAAAGCAAAAATAAGTCTTTCATTTTGCTTCTTTATCCAACTAATCATCTGAGGTGTTCTTGTGTTTTTCAACTTCCCGAAGGTGGTTGTGTGTCATTGTGTCTTTTTTTACATATCACATGCAGACTGAAAATCAAGTTTTATGTGTTGACTGAATTTGGACTTAGGTTACAATGTAAGGGAGACAACCTTGTTTTTTTAACCTTAAAAAAACCCCAGCTGTGCAGCAGTATTTCATCTCCAGTGACCTTGACCTTTGACCAATGACCTTCATGTTTGAACGTGGCCTAGATATCCTAACTTCCTATCAACAAAATAAAACAATGAAAATCAGATGTTCATTAATAAATTCGAATGGCTAGAATACTACAGCAACTGTTAAACTGGAAGAAGACATGTATACCTTATTATCAACAAATAAGATAATAACGCATTCAAACACCGGGAAACATGAAAATCTTTTTTTTTCTAGCTCACTTGAGGGAAATATCAAAGCTGAGGGAAAAAATGAGACATAACACTATGTCACTCATGGTTTACATGCCCAAGTTGAATTCCATTGCTTGTCTTGCACAAGTAAAACAAAAGGCTTTTTTAATAAATAAAATAAAAAATAAAAATATTGATTTTCAATAATAAACCAACATCTTGTGATTATTTTTAATATGACCCTGTTATAACCATATAACATGACAAAGTTATATCAAAATTTGTTAAGTGTTTTACATTATCTGATCTATAGCAAAAAATCCAAAAGTAAAAAGAATCATTCTTCTGAAGTTTCATCCCTGAACCTTCACAAACATTCAACAGAATTAGTTCTCAACTTTTTCAACACACAATCAGACAGACAGAGAAAGGTAAAAATATAACCTTGACAAAGGCAATGATTGGGAGAGCAGAAGAAATAAGCTGATTCATGTACATTACTAACTAGATAGGGGGAAAAACAACCATAGTGGCATACTAAAACATTCATTACCAATAAATGCGTTAATGACCCAACATGTTCGTTCTGCCAAGACAACACTCCAGCATGTTGAAGGCTCTTGCAATTCATTATCAATTAAAAAGAAAGAAAACTTGAAAACTTTAACTTTATTTTTCAAGGATAAAGATTTTAGGCAACGCCTAGTCTTCCAATCTGTCCTTGGTACATATACGAACATAGAATACAAACATGGCAAGGCATGATATTACACATACAGATTTGAACATAAAGGTAGCACCTTTGTACATATACGAACATAGAATACAAACATGGCAAGGCATAAAATTACACATACATAATTGAACATAAAGGTAGCAAAGTAGGTATTGTGATAAAGACAGGTTGAAATATGAATTTATAGAATTACATACGCGCAGAAAACAAACAAGGGTGTCACATATATGATGCCTTAACCATCCACAAATTTCATGCTACTTAATTGGACAGAACCTGTTCACGTAATAAATAAATTGTACAAAATCAGAAATTATTTTATGCAGCAGTTCTCAAAATATATTTCCCAGACTGTCACAAGTGTGATTTTTTTTTAATTTTGAGTAGTATATGCGAGATGTATGGTTATGCACGTGAGTGTGACTGATTGAGACTTGGCTGCCTGTTTGTGGCTTGTGTGAGGGCGTCAGAGGTTTTTTTGGCAGGAAAAGTTGACTGATATTTCAGTGCGCTGTGGACCATGGTGGTGGAAGGTTGTGTGTAGTGAAGTGAATCTGTTTCTTCAAATAACTTTTATTTTGTTCAATTATTACCTAGGTTAGAATAACCACTTTTTTATATTTATTTTCATCATATTACTTTTATTTTAAGTGCGCGTTTGTTTGATTTGTTCGTTTTGCATTTTGTAGATTAAAAAAAAAAAGATTATATTATCCAATTCTTATTTCATGCTTCTGTTTTTATTTGTATGACTGTTCATTGAGTAATGGCTTGACCAGGCACCTCACACTCGCTCTGTCTTTCAGAGAGTTTTGTGACACAGACAGTCGAACGTTTTTGGATGATACCCTGACCCTCTGCAAATTTCATCATGTTACTCCACAGAAGTGCCAGGAACATTATCAGCAGCGTCTTTGTACAACCACTGTACAAAATTTTATCCGATTCTTTGCTGCAGCTCACAAAACATTACCAGGAGAAACATGTTTTTGTGTGGTACAATAATCCTCCACATATTTCATCATATTACTCCTCAGCTTTTGGTCATATACCACTAACAAAATATAATGCCATTTTCTGCAGCAGTTCGCAAAATTCTGGTTTGGGTAATTTACCATTGACAAAATCTTCAGAAGTTCACAAACTACTGCCTCAACTGCAAGCAAAAAAAAGAACAGGCTTGCTATGAACATGTTCTTCCAGTTGAGAGAGAGAAAAGAGTTGGATAGGAAATAACCCATTCCAGACAGTTCACACTTTTCCTTGACCAAATGACTTTCCCTTGATTGATACGCGCTCTATTTTTATATATATTAATATTGGATCTTTGGTTAAACAGATATAAGGGGTGACATGGTTGGGATATTGGGAACAATTATGCCAGTTTTTATTATGGTTGATTCAATAGTTGAAGTGTTATTTTTAAAAAAGGTACTAAAACTAACCCTGGTAACTACAGACCAGTCAGCTTAACTTGTATAGTATGTAAGATTTTAGAGCAATTTATAAGAGACACTATAGTAAACCATATGACAGATTTTAATTTGTATTCAGATTGTCAACATGGCTTTAGGAGTGGCAGGTCTTGCATGACACAGTTAGTCGAGGTTATGGACGATTTTACTAAATTTATTGAACAAAAAGAAGCATTTGATATAATTTATTTAGACTTTCGAAAAGCGTTCGACTCTGTACCTCACCAAAGACTACTTTTGAAACTAAAATCATACGGCATAACGGGAAATATTTTGCTGTGGGTGGGAGACTTTTTAACAGGTAGAAAACAGAAAGTAAAGGTGGGGGATAAATATTCATCAAACACGGACATTTTGAGTGGCATCCCTCAAGGGAGTATTTTGGGACCTATTTTATTTACTATTTTTATAAATGATTTGCCTGACCAAGTTGAAAGTGTTTGCAAAGTATTCGCAGATGACACTAAAATTTATAATTCTTCTCATGAATCGGACATAATACAAAAAGATATAAATAAGCTTATTGAATGGTCTGAGAAGTGGAAATTGTATTTCAATGCTGCCAAATGTAAAGTTATGCATTTAGGATTAAAAAATCCACAGAGGGAATATGAAATAACTCATGGCACAAATAGACATAAATTAGAGACATGCACAGAAGAAAAAGACTTAGGGGTGATCTTTGATCCTAATCTTAAGTTTGACAAACATATCACAACAGCTGTTGGCAAGGCAAATAGAATGCTGGGGCTGATTAGGAGGACTTTTTCAGGAATAAAAAATAATGTGTTTATAAACCTGTATAAAAGCTTGGTGAGACCACATTTAGAATATGGGAATCAAATTTGGAACCCATATCTCAAAAGACAGTCTGTGTCAATCGAAAGATGCCAGAGGAGAGCTACCAAACTGATAAAATCTCTTGGAGATAAAGACTATGGTGAAAGGCTGCGCAGGCTGGATTTGCCATCCTTGAAATACAGGAGGCTGCGAGGAGACCTGATAAATGTTTATAAAAATTTTAACAATACTGACTTTACTAACAAAAGATTGTTTCAGCTCTCGAACTATTCGAAAACTAGAAGCTGTGAATTAAAAATACTAATACAATACAGCAGAACTAACATTAGAAAACATTTTTTTGCTAACAGAGTTGCCAAGTATTGGAATAACCTCTCTGCACAAATCAAGCTTGCACCAAACCTTAACCAGTTTAAAAACCACCTGGACAAAGACCCTAAATTGACAGAATTGAGATACCAACATGACTGATTGTGTCATCAAAAACCGTCACAGCTGTGCTCAATACTACAAAAACTATATTGAAAGGGCACTTCAGAGGCCGCGAGGCCTAGTTGCCCTCATTACCTGACCTGACATAGAGCTTGGAATACAATGTATAAAGGTCGACACACAGAGAAGCACACAGGCTCTCATTCCTTTTACAATGTACTCCTTGCAGAAGTGGGAGTAAAAAAACAGACACCATACCAATTCGCCACTGCTTTGCATTGAGGTAGTTGGCTAAGCAAAAAGACACAACCAACCATTGCACTAAAATTGCATTATGTATGAAGGAATGACACCAGATGAAGGGAGTTAAGAATCAGTATCTTTGTAATATTCAAATCTAATTCATATGGATTACGTTGATGTGGCTTGCCATATGATAAATCTGACACCACAGGCAGTATCTATGCAGCCTAAGCAACCATTCTGCCAAGTTTTGGTAAGATTGGTTCAGTAGTTTAGGCGCAATGAAGTGGAAGATTGTTCACAAACACACACTGACTCATATCAATAGACAGACAGAGAAACAGACAGATCTGTTGGTGTTTGTATCCATAATTGGATCTTGCCAATGTTTTTCTTCAAGATCTGGGAGTACAAAAGAAAATGTTTGGTGATAGTTTGTGCTTGTTACTGTGTTAGGATACATACATACCTAATAGACCGCAATGCCATAGAAGTGAACCCTCACCCCGACGGGGGGGGGGGTGGCCACTATGATTTTCTGAAGCGTTTTTATGATTAAAATCGAAAGCCGGATGTTTGCCTTTTTTTAAATGAGGGCTACACATGTCTAGAAGGGTTTTTATGACCTATTTTTCCTTCTTTGGCGTCTGTATTTTCATTTTGAGGGTAGGGTTAGTTAGATAACCGTAAAAACTTCGATTTTCGTCTTATTTTCGTTTTTTCTCTTCCGTTATGTAAATAACGAATCAAACTACCAGCAGACACCAAACAAAGGTACTTTGTACCCTTAAATATTTAGAAAGGATTCATAATAGAAAGAGGGGTGGTTAAATCGAGATTTCCTTCTTTGGCGTCTGTATTTGAGCTTAAGATGACAGAGGTATTTTTAATTTAAAAAACTCCATAAAACTGTGGTTTATTGTTTTGTTTTTTGTTCTTTTCGCCTTTGCTGTTATCATAGATGTCATTCACCCTGTTCTTGTTCATCTGTGACAAGCCATATAAGGGAGACAGTACTTTAGAATCGGGGTGTGGGCTTTTGTACCAGTCTGAGAGACCCAAAGCGTCTTTTTATCTATTCAGCAACAACTCTTCAACTGCTTATGATAAAATTCAAACAGGGAGTGACTAGTTCAATGTATCAAGGATGATGCTCGTTATCTCAGATAATAGCTAGGTATAATATGGCTGTAAATAACCGTTTTTAACGGATTAAACTACCAACATAGTGTTTTTGGCTTTCTCTTGTAATTTAATCATAATATTAAAAACCTGTTTACTAATCGAGATTGTGCCATTGAATGACTGTAAAGTTTCGTTATAAAGTACTGATTTTATTTCAAGATAACCGTTAAAACCGTTAGAATTATCTTAAATATCTTTAAATTGCCATATCTTAAACTAATGGACATATACTTATTGCGTTTTAATGCAAATAATGTCTTTTTCCTCAAGCTTGATGACCATTGACTCAATTCAATTGACGACCCAGTTTTAACGGTTGTAACTGCCCAAAAAATATTATTTTTTCTTTTTATAAAGAAAATCTCGAGAACCGCTGAAAACGATTTGTATTGCAATTTATAAAAAAAAATACATGGACGAAAGAACAGCGTTAATTTTATATTCTCTATTCACATTATCGATTAAATAACGGTTAAAATGCTCAGACTGGTTCCTTGTATATGTATTATATTAAAATAGATTCAGACAATTATTTGGAATGATATATATAATACAGAGAGAGAGACAGATAGACTGAGAGAGATACACACACAGACAGACAGAGACTGAGAGAGAGAGACAGACAGACACTGACAGACAGAGACAGGAAATACAAAGAAATGAAAAATAAACACCGAAGGTGCTGATAGGACCCAGATATGCACCAACCACGCCTGCCCTATCAACACGAGAGCAACCCTGCTCCAGCCCTGAAAGTCCGTGTGTGTTACTGGTGAACAGGCACACATTAGGTATACAGAGGCACATAGCTACTCCCGGCTTGTGACCATCCAATACGATGCAAAGGAGTCCTTGTGAAATGTTCCCATGGGTGTACCTGCACGTTTTTCATGGCTGCAGAGCCCACCAAAAAAAACAACTCATAAACCAGAACGCATCCAACAGCCCCCACCAAGGAGAGGCGAGGCCAGTGCATCTCCAGACAAGGAGAGGGGGGAAGAGACAGAGAGGGAGAGAGAGAAAGAGAGAGCGAGAGAGAGAGAGAGATGGGGGAAGTGAGGATGAACTACCAAATGACAGAAGGAAAGATAGGACGACTGAATGAATTAACGAGTGAGTGAAAGAATGCATGGATTTATCACTTTTAATGTGTGTAATTCATTAAGTAAATACTTATTTTGGACTTTCTAAGCTACACACACGCGCGCGTGCGTGCAAGTACGCTCGCACCGGCGCACACGAACGCGCACACGCACGCACACACACGCACACACACACATGCACACACACACACACACACACACACACACACACACACACACACACACACACACACACACACACACACACATATATATACGCAAACGCATGTGCGCGTGTACGCACGAGCAAACAGAGAGAGAGAGAGAGAGAGAGAGGGGGGGGGGGGGTTGCAAAACCGCAAAGGTAGTTCACCAATACGCTGGATGAAGGAAGTGAAAATAGGGTTTTACGCCCTCTTCGGCCATGTGGGACATTTGTAAATATAAAGATGGTGGGAACAATACTGGGGGCAGTACCCGGAGGCAGTGCTTAACCAGTAAAGTCCCGATCTTTTTTTTTAATACAGATATGAGTAGCAGTAACCACGCCTCGGATAAACCTCATCGGCTATGGTACTGCCACAATATTTATGGATGAAGGAAATGAGTTATGCTGAACTTTATTTTGTATACGTACTAGTACAAAATATTTTATACACATGAATATTAAACAATATTTTTATAAACGAAAAACAGACAGGCAAAAACCATCACTAGCAAAATGTACTTTTTTCCACAAGAATGTGTCTTTTGTTCATTTTGATTGAAGCATATAGTTATTCAAGTCCGTCTATGTTGTCTGATATGCACTTTTTCTAGCTTGTTGTGGCTTCAGTTTAGTTGCTATGTATGTTTGTTATGTAAAGACAACAAAAACGTTTAATTAAACCAGAGATAGAGAGAAAGAGAGAGAGAGAGAGAGAGAGAGAGAGAGAGAGAGAGAGAGAGAGAGAGAGAGAGAGAGAGAGAGAGAGAGAGAGAGAGAGAGAGAGAGAGAGAGAGAGAGAGAGAGAGAGAGAGAGAGAGAGAGAGAGAGAGAGAGGAGAGAGAGAGAGAGAGAGAGAGAGAGAGAGAGAGAGAGAGAGAGAGAGAGAGAGAGAGAGAGAGAGAGAGAGAGAGAGAGAGAGAGAGAGAGAGAGAGAGAGAGAGAGAGACCGACCGACCGACCGACCGACCGACCGACCGACCGACCGACCGACCGACAGACAGACAGACAGACAGACAGAGAGGAATGCCTATGAACATTAACTTTACACTGGTACCAGTGTTTGCATGGACTGTTCATGGACTGTCCATTTCTCATACTTGCCGTTTAAAAAATAGAACAAGAACAAAACCTGCAAGATAAAATGGAGGAAAGACACAAAGAAGGGAAACAAAATACACACAGAATAGTACAGGATCTAAAAACACACAATCACATGAAGCATATTCATAAAAAGGGAATTATTTCGCATTTCCTGCATACACATAGCATGCAGGAAAGGTACAACATTAACGCCATGCATACAAACATAATTTATATATTTCGGATGAGACGATAAACCGAGGTCCAGTGTGCCCATGCACTTAGCATACGTTAAACCCAGTGGCAACAAAAAAGTTTTCATTTGGTCAAAATTTTACCCCCCCCCCCCCCCCCCCCCCCCTCATCAATGACAAAAATCGCATGCCAAAAAAAAATAAAAAAAAATGGGTGGCGCGCCTCTGGCTGCGACGCGCTCTCCAGGTGGGAGCAACCCGAATTTCACAGAGACGCCTCTGTGACTATAAAGTACCTAATACCTAATATAAAACAAAAACCATATCAATATAAACAGATACATAATGAACTCAGCGTTGTATATAGACAAGTAACAAAATTAATGCGAGGTAAAGGGACAGAATATAAGTGAGCATGCAGGAAAGACAGAACATTTGAGTAAGAAAAGAAGAAGAAAGCGAAGAAGAAGAAAATAGGAGAGGGAGTAATGAGGAGGGGAATGAGAGTGGTGGTGCAGAGAAAGAAATAGTACAGGGAGACAGGCAAAGACAGAAACGGAAAGCTGAGGGAGAAAGAGGCGGAAGGTGTAAAGGAAAGAAGAGAGACAGAAAGAGCGAGAGAGAGAGAGAGAGAGAGAGAGAGAGAGAGAGAGAGAGAGAGAGAGAGAGAGAGAGAGAGAGAGAGAGAGAGAGAGAGACAGAGAGACAGAGAGACAGAGAGACAGAGAGAGAGAGAGAGAGACAGAGAGAGAGAGAGAGAGAGAGAGAGAGAGAGAGAGAGAGAGAGAGAGAAAGAGACAGAGAGAAAGAGAGAGAGAGAGAAAAACAGACAGACCAATACCGAGAGACTGAGGCAGAGAAGTAGAGTACGCCTTTGCAACTAGGGTTATTAATGCCCTTGACAGTGAGAGTAATTGCTCTTGCTGGTCAGTACTGACAAGGGCATTCACTCTTGCGAAAGGCAGCCATTTAGTGGCATCAAATAGGGGTTATTGGCGAGAGTTATCCCCCTGTCTGGTCAGTACTTAACCATCTTCCCCCACCCTCCAAGGGCATTCACTCTTGCAAAAGGTGTTTGTTGCAAACCCCAATAGGCCTGCTAGCAAGAAATCATACTTCAGCTACGAAAGAAAATTGTATATCATGGGTTAAATATAATCGGTTTTTTTTGGTTCATTTTGACAGTAAAATGGCATTCAAATACTTAATGCACTTTGGCAACTGAGGACCCGAAATGGTTAACATTGTGACATTTTTTCGTGAAATATTCAGCACTAAAAAATATTCCGTCATTCGCCGTTCAGCTCATGAGCCATAATAACGTATGTAACGGAAAAAAACAGATGTAACAATGTTGGATATAATTAAATGATCGCAATGAGGCCTACTCTTCTGAATGTTTAAAATTAAAGGTTGCATTTAAAATGTGTCTAACCAAATTGCTTTAAAATAGGTGCCATAATTTCTGATAAATCTGATAATTAAAATATTCCATTTTGATTTTTAAACGTGTTAATAATCTTTAATTACTGAATGAGCGCTTCTGGTCGCCCCACTGGTGACCACTCTACTCGCTTATAGCACTTTACTTTATCAATAGAAGGCAATAATCTATTTTTTGCTGTGCAAAAGAGAGTGAGTTTGACATTGCTTAGAAACAGCCTTCAAATGAAGCACTGTGTCAAGCGCTAATGACAATAACTTCGCCTAAAAAGCCCATTAACAGAATCATTGGAAGAACGTAGATGGAAAATAATATGATGTTCGACTTCTACACTTCAGCGAGGAGACTGTATAAAAAAAAGTTCCTTTAATTTACTAGATTTGAATGAAAGAGATGTCAATGAGATTTGATTGAAGGAGAGCTATTGACTGTTTTTGACCGTTATTTAACTTTCTATTTTAACTGAAATTGCCATCTCCTTCAAATAATTAAGGAAGATCAGGTCTGAGCAAAAATACAAAACTAAACTACTGTGAAATAGTACTTGAAATATTCAGAATATGGAAATTTCATTTGTGACCGTTAAAACCGTTAATTTTGTACATGACATATTTTTAATGGAAGAATGGACAAAAGAATGATCATATTGATTAAATCAATTTAATAAGCGTCTTTGTAATTATTAAACTGACTGTAAATTATGTCGTCTTTGTTGCATGAGTTAACAACCAATCAAAATCAAAGCTCTAAAACAAAGTTCATACCGGAAGTGAACAATTGTGGGCATGAAAAGGTTGTAGAAATACCAAAGATGTCCATAGCTGCTTAAAAATCAACATTATTAAATGCTAATGGCCGTTTTAGACTAAACATTATCAGTAAAAGATTGGTTTTGCTGGTTTTTGTGATTTGTCCTAAGTTCAAGACAAAACAAACCGGAAGTACTTACACATTTCAGTAAGCCATGCTGTAGAACTCCCAAATCATCGCACTAATATTCCTTAATCTCACAATAGTAAAATTATTGGTTTATAATATAAATCGAGTTCTTTCTACGATTTTTACTACCCCTACCCCATATTTGACACTGACTAAATAGACCCCTTCATATATAGTGTAGGGTTAGTGTAGGCTACATAGTGTAGCCCTCATTTTATTTTTGGCAAACAATTAAATTTGAAAAGTACACTCACCAAACTTTCAGAAAAATATAGTGACCAATCCCCCCCCCCGCCGGGGTGAGGGGGGTCTATGGACACCTGTAGGTCTATAAGGGTCACTCACAGGGGTTGAAAAAAATCATTGTAAGTTGTTTCCCTTCTTGACAACAGACGCATCATCGCACTTGTGAAGGACCTAAGCCCTTTTGATCGTATTTGGAGGAGATTCAAATGGTGATTAGATTGATTATCAGGGGAAAAGCAGTGCTATCTCTGGCAAAATACAGTTTATACAAGAACAGACGAAACACTGGCGTTGCTGTCCACCTAAAGCCCAAAGTAAGTGAAGTTGAACAATAACTGTCTTTTCAGAAGCAGAAGCCGGGAGTGGCCGTAGGCTAGTACTAGCGGTACTAGATTTAGTAGGCTACGTGAACGTCTACGATTGCGGATTGCGAAACAAGCCACTGATTACTGCCACGTTGGTCTATTTTTAGAAACCCGGAATTTAACCCGTGGAAGTTTTTACGGAGATAAAAATAATACATCTGTCAGTGTATATAAGTATAATATAAACTTGCAGTCTGACTGAGTTCAGTCAGACTTTGGCTGTACCTTTGAAATACAGCACATGTACAGCCTACAAGTACAAGCGTAACTGACAAACTGTACTAAATCTCTTTCTTTGCCTCTGGGGCTCTGTCAAGTTCAGAGAATCCAATTCATAATTATTAAATTAGCATATAAACATTGATTTTTGGTAAGTTTATACAGCGTGATTCATATTTAGTACCCCGCCATTTTTGTGTAGGACTTAAGCAATCAGTCATGTTTCGAACCCAGCTGGTCACGGTGTTGTATCCTTGGGAAAGATACTTTACTCCTATTTCCTGGTCCTTCGGATGAGACCTAATACTGAGGTCTTGTGTGCGAACGCACGCACAAGATCTTGCGGACACGTTAAAGCCCATTCCACTATTCGGTACAAGTAGGCCGTGTGTGCCGGTGGAATGGATGACCCGAACTCATAGCATGCATCCTGTGCGCCAACAGCAGTCTAAACGAAGACTATGGGTGTGGGGCAGGATAAACATCGCCAATCGGAAGAAGAAGAAGATGGCTACAAATTTCACATTACCTTGTGAACTGGTGCACAGAACAGCTGAATTACATACTATCCAATGTTGGTGTGTCCCATCAAGTAACTAAGTTCAACTTCTTGACATGGCCAATATCGTAATTTTTATTTTTCATTGTATCATTGTAATCTTTCGCTCTTATAGTCCTGAAACTAATGTAGTTGTTAAATTGTCTGGGCCAATGCCAATTGTACAACCAACAGTCAGTATGCTTAATTATATTTTGTATCATTATACATGTACATGATATATTTTGTTAACACTAACAGGAAAATCAAGAACGCATGATGACTGAAGCGTACCACCTCGTGTTTGGAATCATTGCGGATGTGCAGTATGCTGATCATGAAGTTGGCATGAACTTTGCCAAAACCAGAACACGATACTATAGAGATGCCCTGGAATACCTCAAGAAAACCTTGTCCAGTTGGCAAAGCTCATACAGTGACCTTGCCTGTGTTTTGCAATTGGGAGACCTGGTTGACGGCTTGAACAAACGTTTATATGGACAACAGGCTGCAGAGAAGGCCCTGAAAGATGCCTTGGCACCGTTTAAAGAGTTAGCATGTCCTACTTACCACATGGTAGGCAACCACGATTTGTACAATCTGACACGCTCTGAGTGCTTGGAATCGGAACTTAATTGCAGCAAGTTGCCTAACGTCAAGGGAGGACGGGACACATTGTATTATTCAGTGCTGCTGCACCCACAGCTCAGACTGGTTGTCTTGGATTCGTACGATGTGGGTGTGCTTGGCTACAGCGACTGTCCTAACCACCCCCATCTACTGGAGGCAGTCAAACTTCTGGAAGACAACAATCATAACAATGAGAAGAACTCGTCTACAGGATTGGAGGGGCATTCCAGACGCTTTGTGGCCTACAATGGGGGCATTGGACAACAGCAGTTGGCATGGCTGAAGGAACAGCTGACCGATGCTGACAACCAAAAGCAGAATGTTCTTATATCTGGTGAGTTTTTGGTCTAGTCTAAGGGCTTTGTGGTTTGTCTTGTGCTTGTATATATATTTTAATGTATTATTTATTATAAATAACATTTGTGTGTTCCACGGGAAACGGGAGTGACTTTTTTAGAGTCTGTTTTATGAAAGCATGGCTGGCTAAGACTGACATTTATTTACGCAAGATTTGCCAGCAATATGTTTGTTGGACTAATTATCTTCAGAACGTTGCAAAATCAAATGGTTTAAAACGTTTTGTACATTTAACGTTTTCAAATTTCCATATTTGAACATCCATGGTTTAACACAACCTGAGGCTATAAACATTAATTTCCGTCTTTCTTGACATCTAATCTTGGCTTGACAGTACACTGTAGCATTGGAGTAGAACATTTATTATACAGATTCATGTGTTACTATTATTTCTGGTCAAAATGCATTTGTTGACAAAAGTAGAATTAGAAGTTTATATCATGACTGGATTTTTTTGATTTTGTTTTTTGTTTTTTGCTGTCCCATCTTCTGGGCTGTACAGTGGCGTCGCTCCCACGCCGCTCGTTCCGAATCCCAATTCGCAGCTACACCCGGGTTTGTTCAAGTCGCAGAAACCGAGACCAGCAGTCCAAGGGGAGCGAATCTATGTTAGACCGTCAGGAGGCAACCAACCGAGGAGACACTGCACTTCTGCTGAGTCACTTCGGTGGAGTTCAGTGGAGCCTGTTCAGGACACCACCTACTAAGCCCCCTACTGACGACACTATTCTCTTAGTCGCGGAGCCAGCGTGAGTGAGGTCCTCCTCCAAGGGCGCCACCACGACCGTCCACCGACAGCTCCCCAGAACACACTGATCCCCATGACTTTGACCCGAACGCACCAAGGCATAGACTGGATTGGAAACCGAAACTGAGGTCACCATGCAAAGCCACAGAATTTGAGACATTTTTTAATTTTATGATTGATGGAAAATGAGGCCGATGATAACGATGATGATGATGCTATGGAGTTCCGAATCGGTCTGAGACTGCATGGCAGGGCTGTATTCTACGCTTCCTTTCATAATGATATCCCGGCGTTAACCAGGCCCGAGAACTACAGACACCTGCAGTGTTGGTCTTGCAATTAGAGCAACACTCTCAGAATCGCATCCGTTAAGCGGATGAAACTCGACTGTGTGGTTTCAGTCTTCCCATTGAGCCCATAGCCACTCACTCTGGGTAGGAGTCGGTCCAGGACCGAAAAAACCCTCGCCTCTGATGGGATTCGAACCCAAGACCTCCCAGCCAGTAATCCACGACGCTAACCACTACACCACGGCGGCTGGTTCATGACTGGATTTTAATCATTATAAAAACCCTTTTTCTCTGGTTATTCACAGCTCATGTTCAGGTACACCGTGAGTTGGAGGGCCTGGCGGACAACCTGGGGACCTGCCTGGCCTGGAACTACTCCGAGGTGCAGGAGGTGATTCACTCCCACAGCTGCGTGGTGGGCTGCATCATGGGCCACGACCACGACGGCTCCTACAGTGTCGACTCCGCAGGCATCCATCACCTCGTTTTGAACGGTGTCATTGAAAAGCCGCCCGGCATCGACGCTCATGCCACAGCCTTTCTGCAGGATAAAACGCTGGAGATCGAGGGCAGTGGGGTGGTGCCTTCTGTGTCCATGCCTCTTAGATACTGTGTGCGTCAGACGAAAGATGTATGAGATTGAAGGGATTAGATTATTCTACAAACACCTGTGACTGTTTTATTGTAATTTTTATGACAATTATGTTACCTTTAAAAAAAAAGGCAGTGTTTATAAGCTGGTGGTTTTAGATAAATGTACAATCCATCTTGGAGTCGTTTTGTAAACACTGCTTGTGATTATTTTTATAAATGAAATTGGTGAGTTCAGCTTCATTGTTAATTCTTTCGCAGAGATGTGTGTCTATGATGCTCGAATTTCCCATCCGCCGCATTGGATTTTTCAAAGTAATATTAAATAAAAATTATAAAGAGAGACACCCTTAAATATCCAGCTGACCCTTGAAAAATTATAGAGGCATACTTGTGGGTTGATTCTGACCTCCTAATTTCGAAGATAGAATTAACACTGAGCTTTGTGTGCGTGTTTGTTTTTATGTTGTTGTTTCTTGTTTGTTTGTCATGAGAGTGTGTGTGTAACTGTTGTTTGTTTTATGTGTGTAACATTAGGAAATATTTCTTCTTCAAGCTTTGTCAGATGCATACAAAGCTTTCTTACCCAATTCTCTTGGTTAAGAGTAAAGTTCTGTGTATGTTAGAATTATGCGTGTGTCTAGTCTGTCTGTGTCTGTGTGTATGTCTATGTGTGTGCTTGTTGTAGTTTTTTTATATATATATAAATGTAATAATGTTTCTCAAGATCTCATGGGTGCTTATTGTGGTTTCTGTTCATAATTGCAGGTAATTATTTTAATCTTTTGGAAGATGCTTTTTCATAATCAAAGGTTCTTGTATTTTTAATTGTATGTGTTGATTGGTTCTAAAAGCATGCACTGTTGATTTTTAAAGTTATATTTCTTGCGACTCAATATATTGTTTATACAGTATATTGTATTTATCTTACAAATGTTTCAACTATATGTTGTTGTTGTCTTACCCTGGCTTAATCATGCTATCGTTTACATTTTTCAGGTTTTTGAAGAAGATTCAATCATAAAAGGTCACAGCAGTTTGGTTTTTCAACTTGAATATTCTGGAAAATAAGTTTCCGTTTAACCTTCTTTTTTTTATAACAAACAAACAAAATCGCAATTTTCATATCTTTGATGCAAAAAAGACAGTAATTTCCTGGACATTGACAGTTTGCAGACAATTTCAGGGTTTCTCTCTTTGTGGCATGCTATGATAATCGATTGTTCATGGAATTGTACAAGGCATCTTGCACACAAAAAAGTCACGGTTCTAGTCTTACCTACATTGTTTACAAACCTGGAAAAAAATATTTTATGATAATTAAAGATTTTATGAACAAATTTGAGGGTTGCAATTTTTTTTAGTCACCCTATATTTCTTCTGTTGTGCTGTTTCTAGCTTTGCATTCAGATATGAATATGCAGTTACCTGGAGCAGTGGGTGGATGCCTCATGCCTCCATATGTGGAGCTGGATGCCCCCGCCCCCTCCACGAGTCTCTCCCCGTGGGAATACCGGGGGGGGTCTTTCAGAAAAATAGTTCCCCCACCTTCTGGAAGTTCTGTGCTTGTAACTTCCTCTAATTTGCCACCCTCTTTGACTCTGCCTTTTTCCTTTGCTTTCTGTCATCTACTATCTTTCCGACTTATTGGCCCATTCTCCTGCCTTTTTTCCAAAAAATCTTCCAAATAACTTTTCTCCTTTGAGCTCCCCCGAAATCGGAATGTGTCGGCTGTACGCAGCGGGGAGACCAATGATAACTGAAACGGACACATACATACTTTACCCATTATGGCCTTTTGGCCTGGGAATGCAGAAGAAGAAGAGTTGTTACCATTGTTACCATTGCGTGATGGCAGTGATCAATAGAACTAGAAGAAACAAAAATTCTGAGCTCTGAAATGTAAAGTTCCTGCTTTATCCCGGCTTTGTTGATTGTGATTTTTATAATGTGAAAGTTTGGTGCATTTCTGTTTTTGTTTTTTTTTAATTTGTGAATGGGTTTTTTGCTGTGTTTAAACTGACACATTTGTTGATGTTGAAGATGACTGTGTTAATATGCATGGATCAAAGTTATTTACATATCTAATACCGTTATTAAAGATTTTGTAATCTGTTTTTCAGTTTTCATGTGCTTTATATGAAACTAATGACAAATTCCCTAACATGCGTGTGTGTGTGGTTATGTGTAGGGGGGAAGGGGGCTTGCATAAGTGTGCATGAGATTGCACTATTTTTACCTATGTTTATTTAAAGTTATGGTTATCTAAGTTTAATTCATTTTAAATCTTTAGCATGTGTATACAGATGTTTCTATTCATAACAAAGTTTGAGGGGGGGGGGGGGGGGGGGGGGGGGGGGGGTCTTGAGTGAAGGGGCTGGGTGGGAAATAAATAAGGTTGAGAGCACAGAGCTGATGCTTTGTGTGTGTGTGTTAGGGAACTGTAGGGGGAAGGAGAAAAGGGGCATAACTCAGATTATTAGAGATTATATGAATGGGTGATATTGTATATATTATAAAAAATAAATCTTTAATGCATGTGTTTATTTGTTGTTTTAAAGTCGAGTTGTTTCTTGTTTATGTGTGTAACATGCCGCAACACAATTATCCTTTGTGTGAGGACTTAACAAAAAAGTATTGATTGATTGTTCAAAGTCTATTTCAATGTTAGACTAGTAAGCACTTGTCAACGCAAACCTCTGCAAAAGGAGATTACTTGATTTCAATAATCAAAGCCAAGCTCATTACTGTGACCCCGAAGAACAAAAGAATAGAAATAGATGAGGTTAGATTGTGACCCTGTTGAACAAAAGAATAGAAACAGATGAGGTTAGACTGTGACTCTGTTGAACAAAAGAATAGAAATAGATTAAGCTAGACTGTGACCCCATAGAACAAAAGAATAGAAATAGATGAGGCTAGACTGTGACCCCATAGAGCAAAATAATTGATACAGATGAGGCTAGACTGTGACCCCATAGAACAAAAGAATTGATACAGATGAGGCTAGACTGTGACCCCATAGAACAAAAGAATTGATACAGATGAGGCTAGACTGTGACCCCATAGAACAAAAGAATTGATATAGATGAGGCTAGACTGTGACCCCATAGAACAAAAGAATTGATACAGATGAGGCTAGTCTGTGACCCCATAGAACAAAAGAATTGATACAGATGAGGCTAGTCTGTGACCCCATAGAACAAAAGAATTGATACAGATGAGGCTAGACTGTGACCCCATAGAACAAAAGAATTGATATAGATGAGGCTAGACTGTGACCCCATAGAACAAAAGAATTGATACAGATGAGGCTAGACTGTGACCCCATAGAACAAAAGAATTGATACAGATGAGGCTAGACTGTGACCCCATAGAACAAAAGAATTGATACAGATGAGGCTAGACTGTGACCCCATAGAACAAAAGAATTGATACAGATGAGGCTAGTCTGTGACCCCATAGAACAAAAGAATTGATACAGATGAGGCTAGACTGTGACCCCATAGAACAAAAGAATTGATACAGATGAGGCTAGACTGTGACCCCATAGAACAAAAGAATTGATACAGATGAGGCTAGTCTGTGACCCCATAGAACAAAAGAATTGATACAGATGAGGCTAGACTGTGACCCCATAGAACAAAAGAATTGATACAGATGAGGCTAGACTGTGACCCCATAGAACAAAAGAATTGATACAGATGAGGCTAGACTGTGACCCCATAGAACAAAAGAATTGATACAGATGAGGCTAGACTGTGACCCCATAGAACAAAAGAATTGATACAGATGAGGCTAGACTGTGACCCCATAGAACAAAAGAATTGATACAGATGAGGCTAGACTGTGACCCCATAGAACAAAAGAATTGATACAGATGAGGCTAGTCTGTGACCCCATAGAAAAGAATTGATACAGATGAGGCTAGACTGTGACTCCGTAGAACAAAAGAATAGAAACAGAAGACAGATACAAGTCATGCATGCATGCATTCATCAATGCATTTCTCCTCCGAAATTGGAATGTGTCGGCTGAATGCAGCAAGGACACCAGTGAAAACGGACACATACATACCCATTGTGGCCTTATGGCCCAGGAACGCAGAAGAAGAAGAATTAACAGTATTTTTGTATTAATACAAAATATTGTTTTGTTTTATTAATTAATAACAAATATACACCATAGACAACCTGACGTTTGCTTTTGTTTTGATTTTTGTTTTTATTCAGTTTCATCAAACAACAAAGCATCAAAACACTCCTCTATACCCGAACTGTCCTTCAAGTCCTGATTTACAGTCAAATCTTTGGGCCCATCAAGCTGCACAGTCTGACTCGAATCAGAAGTCTCATCGGGCAGTGACACATGATGGTCTTCTTCGTTGGACATAGCAGTGTGCACTTTGCAAAGTTCACTGGGAGTTGACGGATGGTGCTTGTTTTTACTGTGTTTGTCCGGTGTTGGCTTCTCCTGCAAGTTCTCAACCAGAGACTTGAAGTTGGAGTAGAATCTGATAAAGAAGAGGAAAAAAAGAAAGATATCATATTGTTTTAAAGTGATGTTAAATGATTACGAAAACTTGAGATGCTTCCTTTTTGCAGTTATTTGAGGAAAACACCACATGCAAATGTATTGATATTAAAATATGAACAGTGCCATTCATCATGATAAATAAAGACTGCTTTCAGTTGATTAACTCTACTTGTGGTTACCACCAAAAAAATCAAAAGAATCAACAAACTGAAAGACACCAAAGTCAGTTCTCTCCGTTTTTAAAATCATACGTAAATTAACCCTTTCACCGCCAGCCATATTTCAGCCAAAATATTCCATTAAATTTACCTTGGTAGAGAACAAAAACCATCTGCAGTATTGGGGATTCTCCTGTGACAGATATAAAATAAGGTCTACCCTTACTTCCCAAAACTAAGACAATAGGGTCTTTGGGATAACAGATCCCACTTTGATGCCTTTTAGTGGCATTCATTTTGTGTTAAATCACTGTGGTGCTAAAATGCGACATTAGCGGTGAAAGGGTTAATAAACGCAAGCATGCATTTCCAACATTTTATGCATGCATACAAACCTGGCAATCCTGCTCATGTTCTCTTCCATCTTCTTGTTGGCACACTGCACCAAGTGCTCAATGTACTGCAACAAAAAGGGGGGGGGATAATATAATCATACACATGCACAGAACATGAGAGCGATTTAAAAATGAAACCTGAAAATCAAACAAACAAGAAGGGAAAGCAAGAATGTTGACACCACATGCTTTAAAAAAAAAGACAAGCAAATTTTAACATCAAAAGAAGTGAGCAATGTTAGAAGGGGGAAAAATGCTTCTAGATGGTTATCCAGAGTACTTGCAAAATTTCATGGATTGTTCGCTAAGCATTACTATAACCCAACACTACATTTAAACATCTGTTCATAATTTTTTGAGTAAACATGCTTCAACAAAGCAGACTAACACAGCCACAAGTTTGGGGAAAACACAACCTCCTCAGTGAAGGTAAAAAAATAAAAACAAGAACAAAATAAAACAAAAAACTTGACAATGCAACCTCTTTGGTGGAAATGAACAAAAATCAAAGCAAACAATATGACGTAGAATACCGCAACAAGCCTCATTGGTTCTTGAGTGATATCCAGATCTTCCAGTTCCACAAATTTCATCATGCTGCTCAATGGGCTGTATCAGCTATAAGACCACCACACACAATTTAATGTGATTCTGTACTGCGGTCCACAAGAAATGTTCAGACAAATCTTCTCTGTGTGGTATACTAAGCAAATTTAATCATGCTGTTCAACAGGGCATGTCACCTTCAGTTAATAATGGACCACACAAGATTTAAAGAGATTATGTGCAGCGGTTCACAAGATTTTGCCAAAGAGACAAATCTTCTTTGGGTACAAGTACCCTTCACAATTTTACCTTGTAACACAATGGGGCATATCAGCTTCAGGTAATATATACCAAAGTGTGAAGTTTGAAGTGATTCTGTGCAGCGGTTCATGAGATATCGTCCAGAGAAACATTAAAAAAATACATGTGAAAACGTTTGCAATACCTCATTGCTCCTCACTGAGTCAGTCAGAGCAGAAGCACATAAAAACGCACACAACTTTACCTTGTTGAAATACAGTACACACAAAAATGAAACTTGGACAATACAAAAAAAACCAGCATGCAAGCAATACCTTACCATGTCAGAGACAAGGATTTGTCCATTGGAAGAGAGTGGAACTTCCAGACAATGTGTGCTTCTTATTGCCTGAATAGAAAAGATAAACAAAATGTCTCTAACTTAAAACAAATGTGGATTTTGTTTCTATTCCCATTAGATATTAAATGCCTCACATCAGGTTCACATTTACAAAACGATAACTGCAAGTTGACTAGACATTTATTTAGATAGATTATCTTTCACACAACTTTTAATACTAAAGTTTACTTATGCTATGATCCCTTTCTGGAATGCTAATTGCTGGTATCATTAACTGATTAAGCTTTGCTCTGTGTTTGTGCATGTGAGAATATGCTTCTGAACAAGTTTTGATGAATCATTGTTCACATAAAGCCAGCACCACACATGCGTAAAATCGTATGGGTATACAATCCGACTGGGCCACGTGAGTCGTGATTCACGTGAAATACTTCCGTTTAAAAATAATTCTGATATTTTTGCTCACTATACTCCAGTAGACCCAATACATAAATTTCACGTGAATCATGACTCACATGATCAGAATCGCATCGCATTCAGATCCGATTCGTAATCGTATGTAGTGAAGCAGGCCCTTTAAAGTGTGTGTGTCTGTCTGTGAATCTGTATGAATGAATGACTGTGTTTATGAATGTGTGTATGTGTGCACATGCATGTATCATTGTATGCAAGTGTGTTTGTGCTTATTCACTTACCACCACAATTTTTCCTTTGCCACTGATGGAAATTCCTGAATTTCTGAACCCCGAAGCTACTGCTGTTGCATGCTGAAATAAAGAAATGCTCAATGGATACAATTTCAGGTGAAATCAGAGACAAGAGGTCTTCTCTTGTTTCTGGGTGAAAGTGACACTTATTGTTAATGCAAATGCAAAATAAATGGGTTCATGATCAAATTACCAGCATTTGTCATAGATTTAACTGTGATACTTGATGTGCAACAGGCACAGATTTCTTTCAGCTTTTTTTCTTAATTTCTTTCTTTTAGTTTAGAACAATAGATATGTACCTAATTCCCCAAAAGGCTGTAAAAGAGCAAGTTTTGACCTGTAATAAACTAGTAAAACTTTACAAAGTTCACCGTCACTATAGCCTTTTTCTTCATCTTCTGCATTCCCAGGCCATATTATTGTCACAATGGTTGAGGTACGTATGTGTCCAGTTTTCACTGGTCTCCCCACTGTATTCAGCTGACACATTCCAATTTTAGAAGAACTCAAATACTGAAATAGGAGAACATTATTTGGAAGATTTATGTTAAAAAGCTGGAGAATGGGCCAAAAAGTCAGAAAAATAGTAGAGGATAGCAAGAAAAGGGAGTCAAAGAGAGACACCTGATAGACGAGAGGAAGCTGCTAACACAGAACATCCAGAAGGTGAGAGAACTATTTGTACGGAAAGATCAACCAGTATCCCCACTGGGGATTGCTCCAGCCAATAAGCAACAGAATCTTTTCTTTTAACTTTAGTTTTAATCTTATTAGGCAATTTGAAAAAAACACACTTATTTGGTCAACAGACCCTAAACAAAAAAGTACCAGACACAATCAATAAGTCATTATGATTTGGAAACTTCCAATCAGGACCAAAAATTACTTTTAACCCTATAGAGAGAAATGGTAACATGCAAAGACAGAAAACAAAGTGTACCAAACGTTGGGCCAGCTCCAAAGTGCGGACTTGTGTGTGCATCACCATGGGCTCAAATTTGAAGACAGCAGCTCCGTTTACGTCTTGCAGGCTTGTTTTCTGTCATACAAACATAAACTGAACAATATATTGGACATTGCTGAGACTGAATGATAGTATTCATTGCAATACACATCCTATTTTATTTTGAGGTAAAAAAAATCATAATATTATGTGACACTGATCAATCAAATGAAAATGAGAAGATTATGATATAACAGAACCACTGATTGCAAGGTGCGTTAATTTAATTGCTTAACACATGCTTTCTAACTGAAATATGCTTCACATAAAATGTAAACAAGAACGCAATTGCAAGTAAAGATTTTAAATCCACATTTTCCTGATATTTGAAGTTCCTTAACCCTTTCACCGCCAAAGTCGCATTTTAGCACCACAATGATTTAACTTCTATTTAAAAGGCATCCAATTGGGGTATATTATCCAAAGACCCTATTGTGTTAGCTTTGGGAAATAAGGATAGACCTTATTAATTTTTATATATACATGTCACAGAAGAATCCCCAATACTGCAGATGGATTTTGTTCTCTACCCAGGTAAATGTAAAGGAAATTTTGTGGCTGAAATATGGCTGGAGGTGAAAGGGTTAAAGCATGAAAATATATGAAGTCAGGATGACTCTTCAAAACTGTCGATACTAACATGAGGAAGAAGAATGTGGGCAAAATCCACATTTTCCCATAGGAGAAGATAATCTGTTGATGGAAAGAGCAGCCCCTGCATTATTCTTTTCCAAGTTATCTCACTTACAGTCCTAAATGTGGATTATAGCCAGATTGTGTTGCTGCAATGTTCAGGATTGCAATCATGTTTAAAACCATTTCAATAGGTCTTAATTACTTTTTGTCCCCTTCAAACCTAGATTAAAGAGTAACCCAAAAAAAAGAACATTGTTTAAGATTTTAAAACCGTTATAAACTTCTATTGGTGTTTTTAAAAAATAATTTATTATAACTTTTTAATGACATGGAATATTGCTTACAATGCTGTCAGAGCAGGCATCTTCGTGTGTCACATACAGCCAATGACAGCCATATTTCTGAACGTCCCCATGTTCATTTGTCTGTTACAAGCATACAAGAAAATCAGAAAAAAATTACTGTACATATTTGAAAAGAGTCATTGTCATCTTAAAGCTACCAAACATTTATTAAATGCATGTTCTCAGAATTAGAAAGTTTATCAATTATTGCTAAATACCATCTCGCAATCACACACACACACACTCACACACAGTGACACATGCCATAACAGGGATTTGACTACAGGCACAGATCTCATAAATCATCCCACCCACCACCCACTCCTCACCTTATTTCACATCCATCATTCATTACCAGTGGACCCACCCCACCTGCACCTTAATTTCAATGGGCCTAAAATAAAATGAGTAATTCCCTCCAAAGATCCGTTCATTTTTTATGTCATTTTCTTTTGGCTGAGCTGGCTTTTCTTTTTGTGATTTTAATTTTCCTACAGCCAGTCTATTATCAAAGTTATATGACTATGTAGTGTGTATGTGTTCGTCTGTCTGTCTGTGTTGTGGGTATGTGTGCTTGTCCTTGTATAAGTATATATGTGTGCGCAGCAGAGACTGAATTGCGGTTAGAGAAAGGATGTGTGTGTGCATGCGCGTGCGTTTGCACAAGTGTATGCTTGTGTAAGTGTGTGTGCTTGTCAGTGAGAATGTGTTTCTGCATGTTAATTAGTTGTATGGGTCTGTCACAGTGTGTGTATATGTCTGTGTGCAAGCATGCGCTCAATTGTGTGAGTGCGTGTGTGTGTGTGTGTGCGTGCATGAGTGTGTGTGCATACTACGTGTGTCAGTGTGTGTGTGTTTAAATGCTGATTGCAAAGCGCTTTGTCCTCGATAAAAAGTTGTAGTAGTATGTATTTCTGTTTCTGTTAATTAGTCGACTTTTGTGGCTATTTATCGACGAAAACTTGGGGAGAGCACTTAAAACTTATTCTCTGATCTGATTTTCTTTCTGTATGTCACTATGTATGTCTATCTATAGATAGATAGTATCTATCTAATCAATTCTTTGGCACTTTGCTTACGTTGTCCACCACAATCACTCGACCTGAGCAGGAACTGGTGGTGAAACAGTCCGTCTGATCGTTGATTAACTTGACCAGATCCAACACAGCAGCATCCACCGATCCTTTCCGTGACAGATCAACTCCTGACAAACACTGTTCCTTTTGGTGTTGAAACTGTTTGCAACTATTTTGCCTTGCACCAAGAGCCATGGTGGTTTCGTCTGCAATGAACGAATGTTGTGTAAGAGTGACCTACTCTTGTATGGCAGGGAGGGGAGATAAGTTATAAAAACATTGTTGTTAACAAATTCGCTCCCTTTAAGGGGCGTGGCCACAGACAAATGGGGCGTGGTGTTTCATTCAAAATCATAGACTGAATAAGCTTTATATGCCAGGGCCGGATCTAGGGGGGGGGGGGGGGGGGGGGTGCTTTGGGTGCTGCAGCCCTCGGCTGTCAAAAAACAACAACACAAAAATCGCATAGTCTTTTTTTTACTTAGAAGTTCTGTTCTGACCTCACAGGAGATGCCACAAAACAGTTTTAAAATGTTGAATACTCGTTATTGGCCGGGAGGCTTTGCCCCCCCGGGACCCCCCGCCAGGGCTTTGCCCATGGACCCCACCGGGGCCTAGGCAGCCCCTGAACCCTGGCCTAAAAAAATGTTTCAAGCACCCCCCCTTCAAAAGTCTGTGATCCGGCCTTGTATGCACACAATTTATCATTATCGACAGCAATAATTTATTGACAGGGCGGATTTTTGCAGTAATGCAAAAAGCTCCTCTTGACTTATATGAATCCCATTTCAGCTGTTTTACTGGGGGGGCATTGCTACGAGTTATTGGCACTGTGTGTGTGCACACTTTATAATCATGTGGATTGCCATTCACGACCCTGCGTTTTCGTTTTCTTCTTCTTTCTTTTTTAACAAAGCTTAGTTGTATTTGGTTTAAAGTTTTTATTGTCTTGTCTTAGTTGTACTTGATCTCATTGTTGGGCAACTTTTGGCTATTTAAGTTACTGTTAGTGTTATCATAAGTTGTTGCCTCGTTGTTGTCAATTCACTGCCATTATTGTTTGGTTGGTTGGTTGGTTACAAGCATTCTCTTTTTTTTAATAAAAAGGAATAATAGTGTATATGGTGGGGAGAGAGAGAGAGAGAGAGAGAGAGAGAGAGAGAGAGAGAGAGAGAGAGAGAGAGAGAGAGAGAGAGAGAGAGAGAGAGAGAGAGAGAGAGAGAGAGAGAGAGAGAGAGAGAGAGAGAGAGAGAGAGAGAGAGAGAGAGAGCGAATAACCCCGGTCATCCACCACCCTTGCACCCCACTGGGATTTTATGAGACATATAACCCAGGAAAGCCCAACATATCAAAGCAGGCCTACGATCAGTCGCTGGGTGTGGATGTGACGTGGACACAATTTTATGGTACTCCGAAACGACATTTTGGGGGTGGGATGTAATGGATATCAGTTTCGGCGAATGAGTTGTTATCAAGATACATAGACACAACAAACCAAAAACAATACATACAATCCAATCTGTGGATGAATCATTCACATATTGGTTTGTAGAAGGGAAGTATTGTTTTTTGCTGTTTGCTATTTTCTTGTCTCTATGCTGATAAAGGCGCATTCGCCGACATATCCAGTTGGTTTAACACATTAATTTTATCCTTGGTCTAACTTTTGTGGTGGTATTTCACACCACTAGCGTCATTCTCACACACACACACACACACACACACACACACACACCCCTAGCCCCCAAATAATGCTAAAAATCAAGGTTAGTTTAGGATGGCTATCGATTGGTGGCTATCGACCTTAAATTTTCTATTTTTGTTTCATATTATTGGTATTTGGTATATTCCAGTCACAAAGACTTATCTCTGTGCAATTCGGGCTGCTCCTACCTGGAGAGCGCGTCGCCGCAAGTGCAGTGCCTACCCTTTTTTTTAGCAGCATTTCCTTCCTTTATGTACTCGTCATTTTTCTTGAAGAACTGCTGAATGCAGTTTTGTTTGGGTGTTTTTAGTTCCCAAGTGGGAACTATTGTGATCGGGTTCCGCGCGTGTGTGTGTGTGTGTGTGTGTGTGTGTGTGTGTGTGTGTGTGTGTGTGTGTGTGTGTGTGTGTGTGTGTGTGCCGATTTTCTCAAAAACTATTGGACGGATTTTAATCACATGTGAAAGAGAAGGTTCCTTTCGATATTCATGACTGTGCTGACCTTGACCTTGAAAACCGAAATTTCCTTCTTTGAGCTGTATATTTCATTTCCTAGCTGTATCTCATGAACCAGTGAACATAATCGCTTCAAATTTAGTGTGGTGGTGTATCACAGCGCAGGGAAGGTTTCGTAAAGAAAATATAACCATGCTGACATTGACCTTGAGGCTTGACCTTGAAAACCGAAATTTTCTTCTTGTGGCCATATCTTTCACATCATTGAACTTACAATGTTCAAACTTCATATGCAGGTGCGATAGTTTATGGTAAGTCTGATGTTTGAGTACTGATCAAAGTCAAGGTCAATGTCAAGGCCATAGGTTTGGAGGTGTGAAATCGGTGTAATTTGTGTAATTACGGACTTCAAATTTGGCAGCCTGGTAGACAAGGTCAAGGTCATGTGTGGTGCGGAGTATTGTTTAGATTCATGACCTTGACCTTGACTTTTGAACTAATCTCTTGTAGTAGTGGTTATAGTTCACCCACATAACCATATATATTCTTGATCAGAATGCAGTGGTGATATTTGAAGCTTTTTTACCTTGACCTTGATCTTTGACCTTGAGGCTATTACAAGAAAACCTTTGTTCACGCATCCACACAACCATGTATATTCTCAATCAGCATTACTAAGGAATGAAGTGGGAGACATTTAGAGGCTTCTTGACTTTAACCGTGACCTTGGCCTTTGACCTTGTTTTTGTTCCTGTCTGTCCAGGCTGTAAAAAGCTCAGAGAAAATGGGAAGTGGGAGAGGGGAGCTACACAGGCAGGTTTTGAGGTTCACGTAGGGGACACTTATTGAATCGGTACCCCCTAAGGATAGAGATATCTATCTCAAGGGCAGATAATCCAAAAGCTATGAAACTTTCAATGTGGATACTACTGGTAGAGGGCTATAACTATATACTATAATTATAAAGATAATGTTTGTACTTTTGGCTTAAACGTAAAAATACTTTTTTTTCTTCAAAAGGTACGAATTACAAGACCTTACGGAATTCGTACCACCAAGTTACTGATATCGTACCAGGGGTTTATAGCACTAATTCAACGGTAGGACGCTCGTGACTTGGCTTTAGCTATAGACCATTCTCTCTTCTAAATGTTCCAGTTAGTCTCTGTGACGTCAAAGTAATTCTTATGTCATTTTATCATAAAAAGTTTGATGTCACGTAAAACAGGCCCCTGAATGCATTTTTGACGCTACGCCATTGAAAAGACGTATAGGAGGTACGAATTACGTGATAGTGGTACGAATTGCATAACTATGGCCCAATTATTTTTCCTTTGGATATTTTAATTTACAAAGTGGACAACATTGACCCTAAGAACTTAAAGATTTTAAAGTGATATTTCCAGTTTTAATCTTTGCATGTATGCACTGAATAACAAACAAAAGAAGCATTACCTAAAATTACATCAGATGCTGCCAAAATGAACTTTCGTTTGTCTTGCAAAGAGTGTTCCGCTTCGTTGCATTTTTGTTGTGATAAAATACTTCCCTTCCCCTGTCCAAACTTCACACACAAATATTAACCCCCAATCTTCTACCGTTTGGTAGGAAACCAGGTGGTACGAATTGCGTGACAGGTACTGAATCAATAAGCCTCCCCTACGTGTCGGTCAATGTGTTTGTTATGTGTCCCTCTGGTTATTAATGTTCCATTTGTGCCTGTTCCATGTCGAAGGATGTTAAAGGAACTTTCATCCCATGGTAAAAGAGCGAGGGAACTTGCCGCTGCTCGGCGACTCACTTGTTGTTTTGGCGCTTCTATTCTTTTCTTTTTCTTCCTCTGGTCACATCTGCACACAAATGTGTGCAGGCCTACATTTCGTTCTATATAAAGAAGTTGGTCACCACCAAGGAAAAAGAAGAACAATCCCTGGTTCAATCATTCTTTTTGTAAAACAGCGTCAAGTCACGAGCAAAAGGCCGTGTACACACATAAGCGGATATTCCATGCGGAAACCCGTGCGCAATCCATAAATAAGTGAAACAACTAGAAGGGAAAAGATTTGCGCAATTGTCCGAATTTCCCCAATATGCGTAAACTTGTATCCTTCTTTCTTTCACTTATTTAGGGTTTTCCGTACAGAACTTAGATATATGCGTCTAATGTGTTTAACAAAATTACTCCGGCAATAAGTTGAAAAATCTGGGTGTTTTAAATATTAACAATCCCTGGTTTGAACCATTTTAACTATATTCCTTTTTTGTGAAATGGTGTCACGTCACTAGAGTTGCCCGTTTCCAAATCTTGCTCAATAATTGAATAATTGAATACGTTGGAACACCTTGATAATGGTTTGAGCTTCCCGTCAGTTTTGTAAAATGGTAGCACGTCACGAATGTCATTCCTTTGCCAAATTATTATAATGAGAGCTTAATGCCTGTTAGAGGAGCGTTACCTGATGTTCATAAATCTTAAATTTCAGCAGACTGGTACATTTAGGCCTAAAGCTGTAAAATATACTGCACCTTTTTCGTTCTTAACGTTTTCTTAATTTTGTTCCTATCGTTATTTCCGGTTCATACCGCCAGCTCTGTCTTCATTGGCTGCCTTTTTCAGTGCAGAATCAATTACAAAACTGGCATCTATTTGTTTCCCCTCAGTTTTAGAAATTTTGAATAATTATCTTTCAAACATTCTCCAGTTTTCACATACTTCATCCTGTCGATCTGTTCTTGCGCATTTCTACTGTCAGAACTAGAAGACTTGGCCGGAGTTTTAGTCTGTTAAAATATATTGAGGTACATCTTTCCTCCTATGTGTTTTATGCATTCACCGTTGATTAAACTGCTTAAAACCAACCATCCACAAAATTAACTTCTTCAATCCCGCATATGTATACATCGTAATGTATCTTAAAAAGATGGACAGTGAGAGAGACAGGTTGTACAAGGATTCAACTCATTTATCATCGTTACGTGTCCCCATACTCTTTAGCTTTTAGTGAATCCCTTGCAGGGATGGCTTCTTTGACAGCGAGTATCTTGTAGCTTTTGTCGCCCCAAACTATCACTAGATATGAACTTTGTGTCAGCCTTTATCAAACTACCATTGAGCATGGAATCTGGCAGCAGATTCACACAACAATGACGCTTTGATGGAGCTTTAGACTACGTTTCTCGTGGCAGCATCTGTTATCTTTCGGGGTCCATCTCCAAGGTTTGTTTGTCAAAACTATTGTTAAGTTTCTACATGTCCAGGTAACAATGAGGGGGTGTACGTCGCACAGGTGCCATCCTTTCCATCACACAATAGTTACAGATAGCTATTGTACGGATACTGAGATAATGCTATCTTTTAAAAGTGCCATCTTTGCGGAAGTGACTGAGGTCTTCATAAACAGTGTTATCTACTTATCCTTGCTTTTAACAGCTTACACACGCGCGTCCGCATGCACATAGGTACACACGCACGCCCAACCAGAAACATACACCTCATTCCACTTTTGTGAGCCGAGAACAACAAAGCTAAACCTTAACCGAGTTTCTTGGAATTAGGACCATTTCATGAGAAGTATACTCCTCATTCCATTTTTGTGAGCCGAGAACAACACAACTAAACCTTCATCGAGTTTCTTGGAATCAGGACCATTTCATGAGGAGCATTTTACGTTAAAACTTGAGAGAGGGCGTGAGAGTACAAGGACTGGTTATGGCCTTCAAGATTGTAAGTATACCTCCCTTTCCGATAAAACAAATCTTTATTCCGAGTCATTAGAGCAAAGGGTGCGGGCGTTCTCTCACTGATCTCTCTGTCTGCACGTTCCTCCAACTGTCCCAGGAGGAGACATTTCAGCGCAATCATTGACTAAAGATATCGGGGAAATATTAGTGTCCCTATCTTCATGATAAAGAAAGAAAGGTGTCGGGGCGGTGATTCCTCACGCACCTCGCAGTCAGTGGCCGACTCTTATTTTGTTTACAATGCACGTGGACTTTCCCCCTCCACATATCAGAAGGTTCCTTCAGTTTTGAACTTTTCATAGACAATGCAATGTTCGCCACGCCAGTTGTATAGGGTCTACATGATTTAATGACAGGGTTTATTAGGCTTTAATGTGGCGGTACCATAGCCGATGAGGTTTAACCGGCGAGGCATGGTTACCGCTACACCTATCTATATTGTTAAAAACTCGGGCCTTTACTGGTGTTGCACTGCCTCCGGGCATTGCAGCCAGGATTGTTCCCAACATCTTTGTATTTACAAATGTCCCATATGTGTCTATGACCGAGAGGACGTAAAACATCATTTTCATCACGGTTTATTAGGCTTCCAGTTATCTAAGTGACGCTTTGTGCATAAGAAAAACGAACACAATTATAACTACTGGATGAGAATAGCACGTGTGTGTGTGTGTGTGTGTGTGTGTGTGTGTGTGTGTGTGTGTGTGTGTGTGTGTGTGTGTGTGTGTGTGTGTGTGTGTGTGTGTGTGTGTGTGTGTGTGTGACTGATGGTGGGTGGGTGGGTGCGTAGGTGGTTGGATGGGTAGATGAGTAGGTGAACAGTGATCACATCTTTTAACAAAATGTGGGATATGGCCTGAGAGTGGACATAAACATAATGCTTTCCATGTTCTTCGATACCAAATATAATATGGATTAAAATCTTTAGGAAAAAATAAACAAAAACGTTCACAAAATTCGGGGCTAAGATGCAGATTAACACACACACACACCCCACACACTCATTCAATTTCTCAGTTCTTTCCGGTTTTTTCCAGTCGTGCCTTTCTTACTGCAGATTGAGCACTTGAACCTCTATCGGTTTGTGTATTCAACATTAATTTTCATCCATTTAAACAATTAAAAATATGCATTCGCTAATAGTAGAATACAAAGGCAAGACTGGAAAATACAACCGGAAAGATCTAAGAGAGGGGGGTGTTGATCTGCATCTTTGCCAAAGTCGGAAGTATGGTTAATCTACACCAGTTAGCCGGCCAGAGGCTTGAAGGAATCCAAGCCAAAGTCTTCAACAGAACAATATGGCAACAAGGGGCGTTCAAAATGCACAATAATTGCCTACGGTTTTGTGAAACAGATTTGTTTGTTTGTTGTCTGTGAAATTGAACAGCCAAATTAAGCTCCAAATGTGTGTACTGAAATGGAAATATCAGCAAGTAGGCTAAGATTTCTGTGGGAATCCGTTTTTGACCCCAAAAAACAACAAACAAACAAATCAAAACAACAAACAATGACATTTTTCCTGCAAACTGGTTGCGGCATTTTGCCTCAAGATTTCACTAAATATGTTCTGAGACTTTTGTCCAGGGGAAGTTAAAGCAATGTAAAACAAGACAGTCATTGTCTGCTACTAAGTATTTGACACGCACACACCCATCCACCCCACACCCACCCAAAAAAGAAAGACAATTTAGGGTAGGGCATCCTGATTGACATCATTGTGTTTACCGTACCCTTTCCGAGACGTTTTCGCCTTGCATAGTATAGTATAGTATAGTATAGTAGTTATGTATAGTATAGTAGAGGGACTCGCTTCATCAGCATAGTAAAGGTCAAGATGTGCCACCACCCCTACATTTCTTGGTTAATTCCATTTTCCCGTTTTTGCCTTTCTTACCAAACATAAAGCTGTATTTTATTAACCTTTTTAGCTAATAATCTTGTTGGAATACTAACCCTATCCCTAACCCTAGGCCATTATCTAATGGCCATTTGTCACAGTCGTGGTTCATTGCGTTTTCCCGTCTTATAGGGGGGTGGGGGTGGTTAGGGTTAGGGATAGGGTTAGTATTTCAAAAAGGTTATTAGCTAAAAAGGTTAATAAAATACAGCTTTATGTTTGGTAAGAAAGGCAAAAACGGAAAATTGCAATTAACCGAGAAATGCAGGGGGCACATCTTTACCTTTACCGATTTTTAAATATGTTAGTATTTTGTGCTTCTTTCACTTGGACTGGAAGAGCATTCCAAAAGTGAGTTTTTTCTTAAGTTAGTATTGCTGTGTCCCATTAAAATTTTAAATTCAGAATTCCTTGTTTTAATAGTTAGATAATTGAAAAGACGTTAGTAATAAGAAACTAACTACTTTTTTTCTGCCGTCTTTAATGACCAATTGCATGAATTCACCGCAGGCGAACATTCGGGGTAGTCTGAACGAAACCCTCCCTAATCATGACAATTTCTCCTCATACACGACACCCCTCTCCACAGAACCACACGTGCAAGAATAACTCTGATAAACTTGAAGAAGACACTCACAGCGGGTTATCAGCCTTTAAAGACATTCCCTTTGCCCCAAGACTCAGTTGTGTCCATAACGGTCGACGGAGCGTGTGGGGGCTGTTAGCAGAGTTGAGTAATGGGAAGATCGGTCGTCGATATTTATCACTGAACGATAAGATATTTCAGTGTGCTTTGTACAACAAACAAGACTTTTCTGTCTTAAATTAAGCCAGTGGTGAGCCGTCTAACTGAAAACTAGAACTTGGAGTATCATAATTTTCACAAAATGTAAAGTAGGCCTACCCTCTATTTCCAAATAGGAAAGGTTCGGAAAAGTGATAAAACAAAGAGAAAATATTGATGAAAAAAACTGAGATAATATGAGTGTTTTGTGAGTGCAGAGAGAGAGAGGGGGGGGGGGGACAGACAAACAGAGACCGTATCATTGTGTGAGTGCGTGTTTGTGAGTGTGAGAAAGACAGAGGAAAATAGAGTGCGTGCGTGCGTGCACGCGCGCGCGCGTTTGTGTGTGTGTCAAGTGTGTGTGTGTGTGTGTGTGTGTGTGTGTGTGTGTCAGTGTGTGGTGTGTCTGTGTGTCTGTGTATGCCTATGTGTGTGCACTCGCGCGAGTGCATGCGTGTAAGTATACGAACATTTATGGGGGTAACAATATAATCAGTATGTTAACTTGCTGATTTTTATGCAGATTCTCTCATACTTATCCTAGACACAAAACTACGGCTGCCACCTTCATAGCCCCTTTTATTGTGGCAATACTAATAGCAGCACACACAGAGAACACATATTTAAACAGCATAGCATTGCACAAAGTCTTTTTTTCATTGGTAGTTCGTAATTGACAATAGATGAATTAGCAATGCTATCAAAAACAAAATAAAATGGATGATAATGATGAAGAATAATCACAACAACGAACACATCTACAAATGGGCTGACATATCATGAACACCAAATTGCAATAATGATGACCGTACTTATTTATAAGACACAATAGCTCGTACACTGTCGCGTCCTTTTGAATGCCAACAACAACAATAATATTCAATAATAATAATAATAATAATAATAATAATAATAATAATAATGTAGCAATGATAACAATGTCAATAATAAAATAGCAATGATAACAATGTCAATAATAATGTAGCAATGATAACAATGTCAATAATAATGTAGCAATTATAATAATTTTAATAACAATTTAAGAGCTAATGTCGCTGCTGTTGGCACTGTTGCCATTTCTGCAGTTCATGATGATGATGAATTTAGGTCCCCACATCATCATAATCGTCATCGTCGTCATCTAAGTCTTCACCATCATCATAATCAGCAGCGTGGTGTACCAATAGTAGCCATGAAAACAGATTCATTGCATGAATGCATATTCAATATTATTATTATTCGTCGATCGCTCAGACAGTTTTCTGCCATGTGAGCGCAGATGCGTCGTGTTGCCGTTATGCGCCAAACTAAGAAATAGTTAGGCCCAGTATGTTCGTCTTCGGCTGGAGAAAATCTTTGTCAGAGTTTCTAGAACAAAGGCATGAGAATGGACCAGTAAGGCAGAAAGACAGACAGCAAGCAAAGAGTGACAGATTACAAGCACACTTCCAGGAGATGTGGGAGTCTATGTATACGAAAAGACCCCACACCCCAACACAGTATATCATAATGTAGTATAGTGTTCAGATCTCTCACCAGCTTGTTTATATTCGTGCTTACGAAACATGGTCAATAAGGAAAAGGACTTTGTTAAATGCACGAATCAATGACACAGGCAACATTTCAGATCGCATTATGTTTCTCAATTATAAAGAAGCATTATATGCATCAAAAAGGTTACAGTTTCGTTTACCCTGTTCATCAAAATCAAGAATAAAGCACCGAATATGGCAAATTAGACTAGTCCGTTTTGAACAAAACTCTACCACCACCACCATCCACACACACGCACGCACGCGCGCGTACACACATGCGCGCACGCACGCACGTACACACACACACACCATACATCCATGCTCGCGAAAAGACATTATTCATCAAAATCTACACACAAGCATACATTAATATTTATATATTATATATTTACACAGGCCTCTACACAAGTGTGCAAACATATATATATATGGCATGCAGCAACAGATTTCGTATTAATATATACGCAATAATAACATTGAAATACAGACAGGAGCAGTTGAAGCACCTTAGTGTCTATGACAGAAGATTGAGAACATCAGTATTTAACTTGCGCGGCATTTCACAAACATGTAGGCTAAAAAAAAAATATAAGTACAAGAAGATGATTTAATTATGAAGACACGCGCGTGCGCGCACACACACATACACACAAAGAGAGAGTGAGAGAGAGAGAGAGAGAGAGAGAGAGAGAGAGAGAGAGAGAGAGAGAGAGAGAGAGAGAGAGAGAGAGAGAGAGAGAGAGAGAGAGAGAGAGAGAGAGAGAGAGAGAGAGAGAGAGAGAGAGAGAGAGAGAGAGAGAGATAAGGCCGGAGTGAATTTGCTCTTAACCTTACACTTCAAAACATGGTTTTGCTTAGTTCCAAAGTAAACATTGCCAATGGCTGAAATAAATGATCGCTTGTTGGATTACTCTGCACTTTACTGAGAGAGAGAGAGAGAGAGAGAGAGAGAGAGAGAGAGAGAGAGAGAGAGAGAGAGAGAGAGAGAGAGAGAGAGAGAGAGAGAGAGAGAGAGAGAGAGATTGTGTGTCTGTGCGTGCGTGTATGCTTGCAATTGAGCGTGCGTGTCTTTGTATGTATGTTTCACGTACATTGCGATTTCAAAAACGTGTGACATATTATGCATGGAGACCAGACGAAAATGGGTAGTTTTTCGATTGATTGTTAGCTTGTTTGTTTGTGTTCTCTACAATCCACAACTGTGGTCACAAGCCCCGCTTTCTGGCAGGGTCTATAGCAGAGGTCGCAGAGGCGTCGAACACGGAGGGTCGCTGCTGGGGGTGCTGAACGGGCAGGTGGTGATGGTGATGGAGGGACTGCATGCTGTGTAACTGCTGCAGCTGCCCCCCTTGCTCACCCCCGCTCCAGCTGTCCACCAGGTCACTAAAGTCCGGCAGTTTGCCGGAGCTCAGGTTGTGCACCACACTGCACGTGGGCACGGGAAGGTCACCAAGGCCGTTACTTCCCGTGGCCAGGCTGGTCAACGTTCCGGGTTCTTCCCAGAACGAGTCCGGCAAAGATCGTTTATGCATGGGTACCTGCTTGGACGAGCCGGAATCGCCCTTGAGTCGTTTACCCGTGTGCTGAGATGATGAGCCTTTCTTTTGCTTGGTGCCGCTCTGCAGTCCGAGCTCGAACAGTTCGTCCAGAGGTCCCAACCCTAGAGACACATCCGCCCTGCCGGAGAAAGAATGCCGGTTGTCTTCTAACACTTCGGGGCTGCTTTTACGGTGGGAAGTGTCCGATGATTTGTGCGAAGATGATGTCGACTTGGAATCGCCAAAGTCCCCTTGAGCTATCTTCAACAGATCGGCATAGTACAGTTCCCGCCCCGATTTCGTGACGGTCCATTTGTCTTCGTACACGTCACACGATTCCTCGTCTCCTTTCTTGCGCCCGAAGACCTTGTGGATGTCGGCGCTGACCCTCTCAGCAAAACTGAGTAGCTGGCGGGTCGTGTCGGGCTCCAGGTACCTCATCCGACACCTGAGCAGCTCCTGCTGAAGCTCCTCCTCCAGGTCGCTCATGTCGTCCTCGTCTATGTCCTCCTCCAGGACTTCCTCGTCGTACGAAGAAAATGTTTGGGACAGTGGAGGTGGGAGAGGAGGGTGGAGCGGGTGGAAGGAGAAGGAAGGGAAGTGGTTGTCAGAGAACCCGAAGGGTAAGTATTGCCTCGAAGAAGAAGAGTCCATGGGGATGGGAGGGAGAGGAGGGAGAGCGGGAGGTTGGTGGGGCATGGTGAAGGAGGTTGGCGGGGGAGCCAAGACAGGGTGGTGGTGGTGGAGGGTGTCGAGGCGTGGTGGAGATGCAGGGCGTGCCGCGTGCACCGCCGCAGCCATGGTGACCAGTGATGGAACACGCTCACGTGCTCCAGCAACTTAGACAAGTAAGCTTACGCTGGAGTCGGGAGTCCACGTTTAAGGCAGATAAACTCAGGCGACAGAATACATGGTCTCCAAGTGTCACGTTAGGCAGCTAAGAGCATCGTATGCAGGAGTCCCGTCAGGCAACAGAAAACATACCATGGAGTCAGATGGTGCTCTGAAGGTAAGCATACTTTCCAGCTAATCCAGTCACAGGTCGTTTCACGGAGTCGTCGAGCATTGCAGCTGCCTGTACACCCCTGAAACAGAAACGAAAAGTTGTTTTGGCTTGGAGGTCACGCAAAACTGATATTTTAGTTGGGGGGTCTGTGTCTGTCAGTGGGTGTCAATGTCTCTGAACATTCGATCTTTTTCTGAGATAAGTCTGTAAGACAGAATTATTTTTGTTAAGTGTTATTTGTGTGTGTGTGTGTGTGTGTGTGTGTGTGTGTGTGTGTGTGTGTGTGTGTGTGTGTGCGTGCGTGTGCGTGTGCGTGCGTGTGCGTGCGTGCGTGTGCGTGCGTGCGTGCGTGCGTGCGTGCGTGCGTGCGTGCGTGCGTGTGCGTGTGCGTGCGTGCGCGTCTGCGCGCGCATTGTGTGTGAATGCGTGTGAGGGAGAGAGAGAAAAAGAGAGAGAGAGAGACAGAGAGAGAGAGAGAGAGACAGACAGAGAGAGAGAGACAGAGAGAGAGAGAGAGAGAGAGAGAGAGAGAGAGAGAGAGAGAGAGAGAGAGAGAGAGAGAGAGAGAGAGAGAGAGAGACACACACAGACATACAGGCAGACGAGAAAAAAATACTACAAGAGTAGGTCAGTGTGTGGAATATCTGCAGTCTACCACACGTCAATACAACAGAAAACTGGCGTTGGTTGAAGATTTAAAGCCACTGGCAAACGGAAGCATTTTTTTTCCACCAAAAAGCGATAGCGCCCATTCGAAAGTGTAGACGTCCAATTTGTTACATTTCGACTAAATTTCATCAGATTATTTTGTCCTGTTTAGGTATTTTGGCCGTCTTCTTCTTCGATCGCTCAGACAGACTCCTGTCATATGAGCGCAAATGCGTCATGCTGCCGTTATGCGCCTAAGAAATAGTTAGGCCCTGTCTGACCGTCTTCGGATGGAGAAAATCTCTGTAAGTATTTCTGGGGGGAAAGGCAGAAGAATGGATTTGTAAGGCAGAAAGATAGTAGATGACAGTAATCTAATGGAAAGGCATATTTAAAGAGTGACAGATTAGAAGAAGTTACAAGCACAGAACTTGCAGAAGGTGGGGGGACTATCTGTACGAAAGATATTCCAACGGGGATATTTGGGCCGTCTAACCGTGGCTGAAACACACCATTATTCTTTGCAACTGTTGGCACGAGTAAGACCTCCTTCGCTTATGCAGCCATTACATGGTCAAAATATCCCAACTATTCTCTGTCTCTCTCTGTCTCTCTCTGTCTCTCTGTCTCTCTCTCTCTCTCTCTCTCTCTCTCTCTCTCTCTCTCTCTCTCTCTCTCTCTGTCTGTCTGTCTGTCTGTCTGTCTGTCTGTCTGTCTCTCTCTCTCTCTCTCTCTCTCTCTCTCTCTCTCTCTCTCTCTCTCTCTCTCTCTCTCTCTCTCTCTCTCTCTCTCTCTTTAAGTAATGTGAATGTGAATGAGTATGCGAAGATGTGTATATCTGTACGTAGTATATGTCAAATCAAATCAAATCAAATCAAATCATCTTTATTATCTCATAACTGAGAAATTGCAGCCAGGTGCACATAAGAAAAACAGCACAATAAACACATTTATCAACAACAACAAAAAACCACAACAACAATAAACACATTTATCAACAACAATTAAAGAATATAAACTAATAACTAATAACACTGCAATATTGTAGTTAACAAACTGGACGAATACGAATACAAATTCAATCCCTGGACAGGCTGCTCAGCAAAACAATCACTCAATGCAGTGCATTAAGAGTTCAACAGATGAATTGATCTTGGTAAGAAAGTTTTCTGTGCTCTTATTTTCAGTTTTAGAGTTCTGTATCGACGGCCCGATGGTAATACTTCATAGTATTTTGCCAGAACATGACTGTTATCATTAAGAATTTTCCTGGCTTTCTTGACTACTTGTCTGTCATACAACTCTTGCATACCACTCTGCCTTGCACCCACAACTTTACTGCACACATTCACCATATCACTCAACACACGCTTACTTTTTACACTCAAGCTTCCATACCAACAGATAAATGACACAGTAAGAACAGATTCAATGCAACATCGGTAGTAGGTTTGAAGAATATCTGAACAGACACCAATATTCCTTAGCCTCTGTAAACAAAAGATCCTGGACTGACTCTTCTTATGTATATGCTCAATGTGTTTATCAAAAGTAAGTTTCTTGTCTAAAACTGTGCCTAGGTATTTGTACTCATCAATTCTTTCAACCGTTTCACCATCAATTTCCAAATGTGGCACTGGCACTGGGTTTCTACGAAAATCTACAAGCAGTTCTTTTGTTTTAACAACATTTAAATCCAGATAATTATCTTTGCACCATGAACAAAACCTTTTGACTTCACTGAAGTACACAGAATCAGAGTTTGACAAATCTTCGATGGCAGAATCATCTGAGTATTTAATGACAGGTGTTTCTTCAGTGCCTCTACAGTCGTTTGTGTACAATGTAAAAAGAACTGGGGACAAAACTGTTCCTTGGGGGGCACCTGTAGAAGTCGAACGTTCTGAGGAGATTGCAGATTGAAAGCGGACAGACTGAGTTCTATTGCGTAGGAAATTGGTTATCCAGAGAATGAGCTTGGGGTTAACATTCAGGTCTAGTAGTTTCTGGGCCAGTAAATGGGGCTGTATTGTATTGAAGGCAGAGGAGAAATCGATGAATAAAATACGAACAAAAGAGTTGGGGGTATTTAAGTGAAGAAAGGCGTTGTGAAGAAGGGTCAGTATGTGTCTTTATGTGTGTGCATCTACTATGTGTGTGATATGTGAGTGTGGGTTGGCGGTTGTTAATCGGTCGCCTGAGTGGTTCTTCTTTTAGTCGGAAGAACTAACCTTCGTGTGTATTGTGTGTATTTACTTGTGCAACATTTGCTGGCGTGCGTTGCCGGGTTAGTTGGCTGATTTGTTATCTGGGAAGAAATTATATGGAAATGTAATTTTACACAAAGCATAATATATTATTTGGGGGAAAGGCATGCGCACAAGTGTGTGTGTGTGTGTGTGTGTGTGTGTGTGTGTGTGTGTGTGTGTGTGTGTGTGTGTGTGTGTGTGCGTGTGCGTGCGTGTGCGTGCGTGCGTGCGTGTGCGTGTGCGCGCGCGCGCGCGTGCGTGTGTCTATCTTTCTGTCTGCCTTTGTGCGCACGCGCGCGTATGACTGTGCATGTTTTATGTCTATGGAATTAAATTGTCTCCAAACATGAATCTTGAGAACTGTTCTCACTTCCTAAATCGCATGAATCTTGTGAATACACAAGTTTATGCTGAATAGTATGGCCATCTAATTGGGCAATGCGCTATACAGGCTTTTTTTTTCCACATTGGCTAAAAGCCGGAATGGGCTAAAATATCAGATTACGAAATTTTGGCAGTCAACAAGTCCAAGTGACGAAGGCCGCGAGAAACTAATCTAATGACAACCCCCTTCGGAGTAACACTGCACACAGAACGTTGTCAGGCTGTGCACCCGCCAAACACACATAGCACACCCGGGGAAGAGGGGCTAAAGAGGAGAAAGGAGTTAGGGATAGTTTGTAGGGTGTGTGTGGGGTGGGGAGTGGGGTATTTGGAGGAGATAATCAAATCAGTTGGCTGACTAATGGTTAAAAACGATTCTCACGTGTCAGAATCTCGTTTACCTTTTCTAGCTTGTAAAAGTGTGTACAATTACTTCTATATAAAGAAGTTGGTCACCACCACAGAAGAAGAAGAAGAAGAAGAAATTTGTTGTCAAAATAGGTTTCTTAATGTGCTGGGGTTTTTTTAATTAAAAATTTTACGGTCATTCAAAACATTTTGCCACTTGACCTTCGTTTCTAAGCGTCGTGGACTCTCACACCATCAAGCCTATTCCTTTGCATTGTCCGCGTACACCCCCACCCCCCACCCCAAACCCTCCCCTCTCCACACACACACTCTTACCCACATCCCACCCTTTTCATCTTTCTCTGGTGTATCCTCTCTCCACCGTCGTCACTACCACAACTACCACACTGACTCAAGACTCAAGAATACTTTATTATCTCATAAAGAGAAATTATGTTGTGGCACGGCATAAAATCACATACATTTAAGAAGATAATATTAAATAAACAAACACATAGAATGTTAAATAACATGTAAAATGGAGAAGATTTTCTTTTAACTATAACAATGCATCTGTACATCTCATAATTATATAATAATATAGACCTAATTATAACATAATACATCATATAAAAGCGATGGAATAAAATGAAAAAGAACATATCACATAAAAAATAATTTAAAAAAGCCCCCACATTTCGATTTCGACTGGTACCTTCTCCACCACCCTTACTTAATTCATTATTTCAGCTCCTAATTTGTCTTTAGATGTTCTTCTTTGCTCTCCACCGCCCCCCTCCCCCACCCCCACCCCCTATACCTTTCTCTCTCTCTCTCTCCCTCTCCCTCTCTCTCTGTGACAAGAAAGGTTAAAATGTCAAAGTTCTAACATAAAGAACTGGGAGAACAAACATGGCCGAAGGAGAAGTCAACCAATCTGGGACTGACACACCCATGCTCTGAAAGAAGACAAAGGTATTATACGAAAAAGAAGACAAAGGTATTATACGAATGAAATTTACCAGATCGAATCAACCAACCCCAAGCACCCACCCGGTACCACCTCTCTCCCAACCCAGTTTTCACCTAACACCCCACACATTGACTGAGCTCAACAACACCCCTCACTCGTGTTGCATGGTTCCGGTCAAATTCAAGTCAACAAGTGCTTTACAGCCTTATCTCAAGAAATTCAATCAAATAGGAGGGCAAACAAACTGATCTTAAAAGCGATAAGTTGACGCAACTGTCAATATACCAAAATCGTTTTATTGAAAGCGTTCCAATTATCAAAATTCTTAATTAATTTAAAAAATAAATAAACGAAAGAAAGAAAGAAAGAAAACGCACGTATTCAGGTATTCATTACCCCATCTCTTTGCACTCTTCCACCTCACCAACATTTCGTTCCCCCCCCCCCCCACTCTCCCTCTCTCTCTCCTCTCTCTGTCTCTGTCTCTGTCTCTCTCTCTCTCTCTCTCTCTCCCCCCCCCGCGATCTCTATATCTCCCAAAAGGAAGTAGGACCTACGAACAGAAATTTATCGAACTGAAGCACATAAAAGAATGCGAAGATCGCTGCAGGTGGAGTTCGTTTCGGCTGTGTCGAGTGATAAGGGGGGTGGGGGGGGGGGGGGGGGGGGGGGGGGAGTGGGGGGGGGGGGGGGGGGGGGGGGGGAGGGGGGGGGGGGGGGGGGGGGGGGGGGGGGAGACTTTGTTATGGATTCCATGACAATAACAATAACTTTGCGTTAGATAATTGTTTATTGTAAATGTTTATTTTGTTGAGAAAGTGTATCGCGTCGTTTTCGCTGAATGGGCGGTAAAGCTTAACAGCAATAAATCATT
>CM065682.1:40347465-40574965 GCA_017654935.2 Phymorhynchus buccinoides | reverse complement strand
ATGGCCTGGGAACGCAGAAGAAGAAGAAGAAGAAGAAGATTCATTGGGCACAAACTCTGGCCGACTACACACATAATTTTATCAAGTAGGCAAATCATATAATGAAGACTACCATCACCGTAATGGAAACTAGATTGTTTGCGGTTATCTACCTATGTATATCCCAAAACAAGTAAAAAGCAAAGCCCCCTAACCCTCCACACCCCTCTTCTCTTGTATTTTTTTTAAAGACCCCAATTACTCTTGGATGACATTTCATAGCAAATTTGACCCAGACATTTCTGTTCATAAATTCTTTGCAATTTGTGTGGTTTTAAGTCTAACAATGAAGTGCGTTTATTTTAACACTATCGTATCAAGATGACGAATGTCTCAGTGGTAGTGCCTGGTGCAACCTATCAAGTCGCGCCCGTTTTCCTGCTAAGTTCTAGCCATCCATACACATCGTGTGGAAATTATCTCGGGCGAGGTGGGGTGGGTCTTTAAATGACAGAGTGACTGTAACTGCAACAGTCGGGCCCCTTTAAACACCATAGCCTGCATGCTCCATCACCCATTGCTGACGGAGCCCAACACCCTTTTGTTTGCCAGATTAGTTCAAGATTGATGTTTTATTTGTAGATATACCCCTTTCTCGCACTTCGTCCCCCGCCCATTAGAACTATAATCAATACACACTTGCCCGTACGTGCATTAACGCATACGCTCTCTTACACACAAACTGGCGAATACTTTATCATAGGCTGAATTAGTGGCTGACACACAAACAAAATATTTTTAAAAACTAACTTTAAAAGACTAAATAGCCATACCATCTCTCTCTCTCTCTCTCTCTCTCTCTCTCTCTCTCTCTCTCTCTACCTTTCCTTTTGTATGTAATAGTGTTTGGGGGGGGGGGGGGGGATGTCAGAATACTTAATCATTAATTAACTAGTTCGATGTGTCAGTGTGTATTATGGGACTGTAAATTAAATTACTTTCTAGTTGTTAACTTATTGCTTTCTTGTTTCCAATACAATCGACTCGTAACACACCCACTCATTTCTGTTCAATCGCTATCACCGTCACCACCGTCATTGCTACTATTTCTAAGGCCATTATCACCACTATTTTCGAACGTGGCTGACACTATCGAGTCAGCAACAGGAAACATTTGCAACAAAACGCTCGTGTAAATAATAATACCTCCGATAAAGTTTAACCCACATAATTATCAAACGTGTTAATTACTCTCTCTCTCTCTCTCTCTCTCTCTCTCTCTCTCTCTCTCTCTCTCTCTCTCTCTCTCTCTCTCTCTCTCTCTCTCTCTCTCTCTCTCTCTCTCTCTCTCTCTCTCTCTCTCTCCTCTCCCCCCACCATACCCCTCTCTTTCTCTCAATGTTTTCCTCTCCCACGGTTTTATTCTATTACAAGCCAGTGCCGGTGCCTATCAAGGAAAGGTGTATTTCAATTTGGTTCCAAGTGGGCTTTGGGGACAAGGGAAATTAATTGGCAGCGATAGATTGCGGGGCATTATGTGTGTGTGTGTGTGTGTGTGTGTGTGTGTGTGCGTGTGCGTGTGCGTGCGTGTGCGTGCGTGCGTGCGCGCGTGCGTACGTGCGTGCGTGCGTGCGTGCGTGCGTGCGTGCGTGCGTGCGCGTGCGCATACGTGTGTGAATAGGGAGCTAAAAAAAAAAGAAGTCTGTTTGTCAGGTCTAATACGAGGGGCACTCCATATATTTTGCAATGTGGATAACTGGCAGTGTCCATCCTCCTTCTGGCTAGTCAAACTTTTAGAAGTGTTCCTCACTAGAATACATGCACATGGATATCCTTTCAAACCAAACTGTTGTCGCACCAGACCAGCTCAACTGAAGTATGTCAAAAATAGTTCCCTCGACGAACTCTCAAGCATATTCAACTTTCTATAATTGCTAGCCCCTTCACCAGTGCTTCACATATGATAGTATAAAAAAAATAACAAGAGGATAAGTAAAAATAAAAATGGGTGGGGGACCGGCTAAACTCAGCAAAGGTCTTTTTTTCCTGCAAAATGTCCAAAGTAGCTGCAGCAGTGTGGTAACTTGCGATGTCACACTAAAGTAGGGGGAGACCAGATACCAGTGCTTGGACAGCAATCTCAAAGTGCCTTTGGTTACATAGGTATTTATGTTTCAATCTACAGTGAGAGCTCTTCACTCTAGGAGATGAACTGAAGCCATATAACCAGCTTTTCAGAGAAAAAAAATTCATGCGTTCATTTGTTTGATAATTTTGCTACTATTCTGTTTTCTGTGCTATTTTACTGATGGAGTCTCACCTAGAACATCCAAATGGATTGCTTGGTTTTTGGATTATAGTGACATATACATGTTGTATCATCTTTAACGAAGTCCCAGACGCTGGCTGACTTCTCATCATCTAATTTGTTGTATGATTTGGATGCACCATTCAACCCTACCCCTTTTTTGATGTTCAGTAAACGCGTGGGGCAAATAACGGTTATAACGCTTCTGCATACCCAGCTGTTCATGTTAGATTTTATCCATGCTTCTTGATGAAAAATTCAGTATGTTTTTCATCTCATCAGCATTTACCCAGAGATGCTTTCCGACAAGAGTCTTTACACTGGCTACGGTTTTAACAGTCACAACGGTCATTTGACAACTGTAACGGTCACTTTCTTTAAACCTTCTTCTGCCAAACTGAAATTCCTTGAGCCATTTGTGAACTTTTGTTTATGAGAGGGCAAAGTCAAAAAAACAATTTATCGACGTCTGGTACTCTTGTTTGAATGTTTTTCCTTGAGTATAAACGTAGAAGTTTATAGGTAGAAAATCTCACCATTAAAGAGATTTTCACAACTAGGGACCAACGTTCACCTTGGTGGACATTTTGCTTTGCTCAACGGCTGGTGGAAAATAATGAACATTTGCGACGTAAGTATTATGATAATGGTCTATCTCATGACATTATTCTTTTTTTTCCCTGATGTTGACAGAATATTCACATTGCAAAATATATGGAGTGCCCCTCGTACAGTACGATAGAGCGAGCCTTCGACTAACTCGCCCCTACATTGATTGATTTCCACTTTGGGGCCTGGCTTTTTGTTTCATTTGTTAGTAATGAAGAATACAGTTAGTTGTCAAGACGTTAACGTGTACAGTATCTATACTATAATCGTGTGCAACACCAACTGGGAAAAAAGAAACAAGAAAAAACCCCACGAACACAACATCTTTCTTGCCTTTTTTAATCACTTATTTACTCTCGTACTTATTTGTTTTACCTCTCCAACACCAGCCCCTACAGCTTATTTCTAATCTATTTCTGAGGGGTCTGATTTAGGGGGTCCTCCGAATTCTCTTTGTTCTTGAAATAACTCTCTCTCTCTCTCTCTCTCTCTCTCTCTCTGGTTTAAACATTTTTTTATTGTCCAACAAAGAAAATACAATATGTCTGAAGCAACAACAAGTGTGCTCAGTTAAAAGAAATAATACAGCGGACCATGTTGGCGGATGTACTATAGCAGCACACAAATAAAATAAAATGTTACAACATATATTATACTAGCGCAACGCCCCGTACCGGTAACGCCTAGTACTGGTAATGCCTTGTACAGGTAACGCCAAGTACCGGTACCGCTGAGTACCGGTTTCGCCGGGTCCGCAAAATATTATATTTTTACTTTTGTGGCTGAAAATACAATTTTTTGACCCCTACCACTTTCAAGGCCTACCGATCTCCATGACCTTGACCTTGACCTTGATCTGTATGCAATCATCAGAACAACCATAAGCCAAAGGACCTACATGCCAAGTTTGAAGTCCCTAAGACCAACGGTGTGGACGTTATAGCCCCTTAAAGATTTTCGGTTTTCAAGGTCATACGCCAAGGTGAAGGTCATGACGGCGATAATTTATGCGCAGATGCCTTCTCTCATGGTGACACGCCACCACACAAAACTGGAAACGATTCGGTAAAGCAGTTCGGGAGATATGCGTGGGACAGTAAAACCCAATCATTAGACCCCTACCACTTTCAAGGCATACCGATCTCCCTGACCTTGACCTTGACCTTCATTGGTACGCCATCATCAGAACGGCCATAAGCGAAAGTACATCCATGCCAAGTTTCAAGACTCTAGGACCTGCGGTGTGGAAGTTATGGCCCCTTAACGATTTTCGGTTTTCAAGGTCATACACCAACGTCAAGGTCAGGACGGCAAAAAGTTTTACACAGATGTCTTCCTGTCATGGGGACACACCACCACACAAAATTTGAAGTGATTCGGTTAAGCGGTTCGGGAGATCCTTGGGACAAACCCGAGCAGCCCGGATTTACTAACCGCGAGTACTTGTGGAGCTGCGTGTGGTGCCCCCCCCCCCCCTCCCCACGACCCCTTGGCGGAGGTTTCCGAAAAGTAAGGACGGCATGACCTTCGGAGGGTGCCAAGGATGCTTGATACCAAATTTGGTGTCGATCGGTTGAGAACTGTGGCCCCCTCCAGCCCCCCCCCCTGAACACCCCCCCCCACACACACACCCGACCATCCCACCCTCCCCCCTCCAGCCCCCCCTCCCCCCAGCCCCCCTCATCCCCTCAACCCCCTCCCCCCCCCCCCCCCCCCCCCCCCATGCTCACAGCTCACACGCACTTGCCGTTAGTAAATCCGAGCTGCGTGTGGTCCCCCCCCTCCCCACGACCCCTTGGCGGAGGTTTCCGAAAAGTAAGGATGGCATGACCTTCGGAGGGTGCCAAGGATGCTTGATGCCAAATTTGGTGTCGATCGGTTGAGAAGTGTGGCCGTGCATAAGGGACAGACAGACAGACACACACACACACACAGACAGACAGACACACACACAGACAGATTTCGAAAATATATATAAGATATTATGTCACCAGTGTCACGTGAAGGAAAATAATAACACTCTCTACTCTCTCTCTCTCTCTCTCTCTCTCTCTCTCTCTCTCTCTCTCTCTCTGTCCCCAAAACTATTTTTCTTGCGTTTCATCGTTACCTTTCTTCTGTTTAATTTAAGAAACTGTTGATGTTGTATTATTTTACTACTCCTACCCAGACTTTTTCCCCTGTGGTCCTATCAGGCTTTAGTGAACGAGTGGTAAGCGAATGTACGTTAATATGTGATATTCTTAGTCAATGATCGTATTATCTTTTTCGCATTTATTGCACTTTAGGTTTGTTTGTTTATATTTCTGTGCAAATGCGAGTACTGCGCTATAACGAGGTTTTGAAATCACACAAACGTTTCTTGCCTTATGAAAGCAAGTTTGAAGAACAACCTTACATAAAATTATGAAAATAGGGCAGTGGGTTTTGTTTGTTTTTTGGTTGGTTGGTTGTTTTGTGTGTGTTTTGTAATCCTTCTCTCATTTAATGAACAAAACAGCGACATTTATCAAATTTATAAAATGTAAATAGGGTCCCCCAAAAAATCTATATGAAAAAAGATCTATTCGTGTGTGTTTGATAACTACAACAAATACCTAACTCTGGCATGCAATTTTATTTCTCCATATATTCCATATAATTCCGTTCAAAAATTCATAAATATTTCTCCCAGGACATAAAATAAGAAGAAAAATGAAATATAATATAATAAACATCCGGCCCTTGGGCCTAAACGATTTTGGTGGTAAGTTCTCTAGCCTGGTCTTCCACAAATTTCTTCACAACACATTCTAACGCTTTTTTAAAAAAATTCTCTTTATTGAAAAAAAGGGGGTTGGGTAGAAAAAGATACAGATAGACAGACAGATAGTCTAGACCGTGAAGTAAGATAAGCAAAATAATAATCACTCTTATCTGTCACATTACTTTTGTTTTACGTTAGTTTTCCTCGACATAGGATTTATTCTTAACAGCACACACACACACACAAGTGCGTGCGCACGCACACACACACACACACACATTTGGGGAGAGAGAGAGAGAGAGAGAGAGAGAGAGAGAGAGAGAGAGAGAGAGAGAGAGAGAGAGAGAGAGAGAGAGAGAGAGAGAGAGAGAGAGAGAGAGAGAGAGAGAGAGAATTTTGGTCTTTGGATGTCAGTGGCAGCATAAACATAAGACTACATAAGCATTATGCATCTATGCAGCGGTGTAGGACTTTTACGGAACCAGTAGGTAATCTGAATAAGCGCTAGCCTAAAGACTGAATGTGATAAGAGATTGAGGAGAAAAGAAAAAGAGACAGGCAGACAGAGAGACAGAGACACACACAAATGGGGAGAGCGGCAGACAGACTGCAATAATAATAATAATAATAATAATAATATAGAATAAATACAAAGGAAACACCAACAAGCTTTTTTGATAATAATTATATTCGAAACTTTCGGTCGTCCCCGACCTTCTTCCAGGAACTCTTTCGCTAGACTGCAATGATAGTGAATACATGTATAGCTCCAACTTTCACAAAACAACAGTGAGTATCAGTCACAAACATAATAGCAGGGGAGACAAAACTGAGTGAGATGTAACAACTCTTCATTAATAATAATAATAATAATAATAATAATAATAATTATTCCAGTACCAAGATCCCTGGGCAAACAGAAAAATAGGGGAGGGGGTGGGGGAGGAGAAACCTTTTTTATTTAAGTTGGGAGGCTTCCGTCGATGTTTGTTCACTGTGATGGTATGGTGCGTATGTGGTGGGTATTTCAATTAGTCATAAATAATTATCACCGACAGAACAATCGTCTCACCTGTTACAAGTAGTCTAGTTCAACTTCAAGGAAACAGGTCACTTGCTTTGTAATGTGTCCCCACTCAAATAAAAAGTCATTACAGATGATGAATCCGGGTGGATTGGAGTTCCTATGAAAACCTACGATGACACTTTCAATGTAACAATTACTGAATTAGCCATCCAAAAATACAGTACTTCATTATGACAATATGAACAGTTTACACACAATTTGGAAGTCATGCTTTGATTTCATTCTCCGAACGACTGAAGTGAAGCAGCCAGAGGTTAAAAAAATCACTAGCTGATTCTGTAAACATTAGAGCCACAGGCAGTCTTCCTGGCACCCTTTTTGCTGATTACTGATACGCCATACCTGGTTAATAAACGAGGGAGAGAAGAAGAAAAAACTAAACGCAGAACTCTCACTTTAGTTTGACGCAGCTGTAGCACTCAGCTTGTGGACACAGTTAATCGCACGGCGTCGTCTGCTTGCTAAAATGTTTATTCTACAGTTATCTCCCTGTGCTTGACCCCAAAATGGGTCACCGTTTGAGGGCTGTCGTCACCATTGCTCTCAACCAATGGTCGAGTTTGATCAGGGTTCCTCTGTGGGCGGAGCTAAAGAATATTTGCATAACAGCACGCCCTCCGTGCTTTTGATTGACGCATTTCCAAACGAGAGGAACATCAAAAGTAACACCTAGCTACCACCCAAAACACACCCACACACTGAACAATTAAGATATCAAAACTGTACTCACACTTCAGCGCAAAGAGAAAAAATAAGAATCAAAACAAGGGAGTAGGCATATATTACCCCAAAAAAATCAGTAATCAGTATCTCTAGAGTAATTAGATTTTTTTTTATGTTTTAAAGTCACATTCACCTGGAGTACGTTTATAAGGCTTGCCATTTGCCGCACAGGCATCAACGTCAGGGGTTAAAGGACCATTGTGCCAAGTTTTGTCAAGATCGGTTTGGTCGTTTAAGGCGCTGTGATGTGGAAAATATTTTTGTTTCCACATAGATAATAAACAAAATTGTGACACAAAGAGAGAGAGAGAGATGTAATCAAAAGGCCAAGGCCCCATATGATGGTCTTACAATGAACAAACACATTGGGGAGAGAGAGAGAGAGAGAGAGAGAGAGAGAGAGAGAGAGAGAGAGAGAGAGAGAGAGAGAGAGAGAGAGAGAGAGAGAGAGAGAGAGGCACAGGCCCTCGTGCTAATTGCAATGTACTCCCGATCTATAGTACTGGGAGTACAATAAAGTGCCTTAGTTGAGACGGGAACGATTGCACGCATTTATGATTAAATAGGCCTATTTCAACGTTGTCCATAGTTTTCTTGCATTAAAATAGGCCTATGTACACAACATGCTTGAATGCAATGCACCCCGAACCTACTCATTAATTTTTTTTATTTTAAATAATCATTGTTTCAATTTTCATTTTACAGAAAAATATAAAATCATGTTTCGGTTGTACAGACAGGTAGTCTAAGAAAATGTTAGTAGGGTAGGGGAAGACGGGGTAAAAAGTGCATGGGCGGGTAAGAAGCCCACCCCAATTATCTCATGAAATGAAGCAAATTTCAGTCTCATTTTGCCCATGAGACGAGCGTTAATGTCTAGCATTCGTCTCATGGGCAAATTTGACTGAAATTTTCTTTATTTCATGAGATAATTGGGGTGGGCTTCTTACCCGCCCATGCGCTTTTTACCCCGTCTTCCCCTATGCCTAATGTATTAATTCTACTCTTATTTATTTATTTATTCGGGGTGGCTTGCTCTTGGTTCGTCAAAATACAAGATTTAACCATCCATCCCACATCATAATCCAACTTTTTTTTTAAACTTAAGAGATTCTTAAAAGACCTTAACTGTGAAGAGTAGCCTCCCATGGTGAAAGTTTTCGTTGTTCCAGTGCCTCTCTGGTTCAATCCTGTATTTATTGGTAGGGGAAGACGGGGTAAAAAGCGCATGGGCGGGTAAGAAGCCCACCCCAATTATCTCATGAAATAAAGAAAATTTCAGTCAAATTTGCGCATGAGACGAATGCTAGACATTAACGCTCGTCTCATGGGCAAAATGAGACTGAAATGTGCTTCATTTCATGAGATAATTGGGGTGGGCTTCTTACCCGCCCATGCGCTTTTTACCCCGTCTTCCCCTATGTTTCCCCAGCTCTATTGCATCTTACTTTATCATACACACGCGCGCGCACATACACCCCTTTCCCATATTCTCCCGTTGATGGCTGATCGTCCCAATTGGTTTGCTGGTGTCTTATTAGTCCCCGAGCCGAAGGTTCGGGGAACTATTGTTTTTGGTCTGGTCCGTCCGGCGTCCGGCGTGCCTCCGTCCGTCCGTCCGTCCGGCTATTCATCCGTTTTTCTCAAAAACTATTCAGTCTATCATCATCAAATTTGGTATACTAGTTTGCCAAGATGCCAGCTATCCATTGATGTGTTTAGTTTTACATTAAGGTCAAGGTCGCGCCAGTTACGGGGTTCAAACCCCAAAACACATAATCGCTAATATCTCGCGAAGTTGTGCATGTATTTCAATGCAGTTTTTTTCACAACATTTCTTGATTAATGGTCTATAACACAGTTGTCATGAATTGTTATGTGCGCTCGTGTGCGCATGATTGCGCGCGCTCAAATCACGGGTCCGAACCCCAAGGCTATATATAAAAAAAACTATTCAGTTTTGATGCGTTTTTATGTAGTTGCGTGCTGCTTTGATGCGTTTTTATGTATGTGTACAGCCGACACATTCCGATTTCGGAGTAGCTCGGCGATGCTGCGAGGGGACTTTGCAGCCGCTCGGCGTTGCACTTGTTTTACTTCATTCTATTCTTTTTTCTTTCCTCTCTTCCATTTGTATCCCTCTATGTAACTGTCTTTCTTTTCTTTTCAATTTTATTTTCTTCCTTTTCTTCTTCTTTTCTTCTTCTTTTCTTTTCTTTTCTTGTTTTTACTTTCTTTTCCACTACGTGCTACTGATTCCCGCACGTGCAACTTGTTGAAATACGAGCTTTAATCACTTATTTTATTTTTGTTTTTGGGATGACATGGGATGATTCGTTGCTTTAAGCATTCAGTTGGCCAACGTTTTAGCTGGACAAAGATTTTATTATAAATCGAAATATCGCTCTTTTAGCACGGTGTTGCTGATTTTATTTCGTCTTGTCTGAAACTTTACCAGTGTTTATCATTGTTGTCCACCTGACGTGAGCTACAACGCCGAGATTATCGTTCGGCAAGTTCATCTCAATTTCGCGAGAATTTTTTTTTAACTGGCAATCAGATGGTTAAAAATTAAACAGAGCAATAAATAAATAAATAGTCCATCCCTGTGTCCCAACAATGACCCTATCAACACAAAATTATAAAGTTGACTCATTGTCCTTACAGTACGGGTAAAATCTCTTTGCTTGCATCACGTCAGTATTTTCATCTGCCTTCAAACTGTTGGTAATGATGGTATGCGTTGGCTAGAGGAAGGTCCAGATGTTTTTAATACACTACTTGATTGCTCTTGTCTGCATTTTACTGCTCAATAATGGCATACCTTCTTGTCTCTACCTTCATTTTTCAATGTGCTTTCAATATGGCTGTCTAAACAGGTCAAGGGGAGCAACTCTAAGTGTCTTTTGAGCTGATTTAATAAACTAATATTATTTCTCTCAGATGACCATTCCATAGTTATGCTTTAGGGAGCCAGCTATTTTTGTTTTAAGTTGCATACCCTTCTTCTTCTGCGTTATGATAAGTTGCATACCCAAAATTCTAATTTTCAATTAAACAATTTGTAAGTATAGTCTAGAAATCTACATCCTGAAGATTTGATCATAATACCGTTTCCATTCTGTTTTAAAAGGAAAGAACAAGATACTGTTAGAGTGGAGAAGTTGCTCTGCTTTGCCTCGAAACCTGTATGAACGCTCACTTTATTATTTTCAGATATAAAATCAACACCGTGAATAGTTTATTTTGTTAATGATTTTCGTGACAAAAAAAGAAAGAAACGAGGATCCCCGAAGACTGGACGCTACAGTATGGTCTTCGAATATTCAGAAGGTCCATTACAACATCAGTATGGTATATTATCATAACAACAGCACGACGAAGCCTTCATCAATTTGCCGTTTGGCGATTATCTTGTCCACCATCGGTCAGCTGGTCACTATGGTCAGTCATCCCGCCTTGAGGAAAACAGGCCATCAGTCCATCTTTGCGCAGATAAGTCCCCTAGGGAACTGTTGCCTGATGGGGATGCTGACACACACTGTTATCGCTGATGAAGAGCTTTGGGAGGATTAGGGTGTCACTGTTGTCATAGCATGTAAAGCCTTTCTGTGCCCAGATCGTTCAGTGATCTTCCCTGAGCCTTGTATCCTGGGGGGAATGAAGCATCCTCACCCGGCAGAATACTGGTGACATCCTCGATTAGATGAGTTCAGGATAGCTACTTATGCCATTTGCATTGAGAGTAGGCCGGAGAAGAGATGGCGGGTTTAATTTCTTTTCCGAAAGAATAACAATGCTATTCCGTTGTCCACTTGGACGTGGCTGATTAGTACATCAACTGTCATCGTGGTCAGTCCTGTTCTCTGTGTTCGATATCCGATGACGATTTGTTGCTCCATTTCTCGGTTGTTGACACTTTTTCAGTCTTGCCTTTTTTACTGCAGATTGCGTACTTCATCCTCTGTCGTTTGCTATATTTAACACTAATTTCCATTCATTTACATAATTAAACACATGTATTCAATAATAGTAGAAGATAAAGGCAAGACGGAAAAACGCAATGAACCAGGACTGTGACAAATGCTCCGCGGCTGTTGTGTATACTGCACTACAAAGGGGGGGGGGGGGGGTCCTAATAGATAATGCGATTAATTATTCAACAAAGATAATTAGCTGAAAAGGCTAATAAAATACAGCTTAATGCTTGGTAAGAAAGGCAAGTGTGAAAATGCGAGGAGAGCTGAGAAATGTAGGGGGGGGGGGGGGGGGCACATCTTGACCTTTACCAGCTTTTTTTTCATATTTATGGAAATCAAGACTTTGAGCTTAAAATGTTTGGTAATTTGTCATTCCATTCCAGTGACTCATCGTCCAAAGAAGTAGCCTATAATAAGGGACTGACCTCCCCCACTACCCCCCACCCACTCCTTTGCTATTGCCCTTCCCATTTCTTCTTCCTTTCGTCCAACCTACAAACAGTAGACCTAGCCATAGTCCATCATACACAAATTTACCATTCTGACCCTAAATGAACTCGCCGACTCAATCATCAAGAGATGGACAAGTGACTCACCATTGCAAAAATGTCCACAGGGGCGTTTTCTCCTGTAGATACCCACTCCATGCCCTTTTCCTATTTTACCCCCACCCCAACAAACCTGTCTTAGCTCCACCCTATAATACTGTACCCAGAGCCAGTGTATTTAGATACACAGGCCCTGACTGTACCATACCTACTTTGACCTCTCGTCTTCGTCGGAATCGTCATCGTCATCATCAGACACAAGGAACACATAGCACACGTTCGGGGTTACGGGTGTGTGATGGTCGTGGGGCGTCTTGGTTGGGTTTGTTGAATGTGCGAGATAATAAATGGCTGTGGAGTGGGGGTTCGGGCAAGGCAAGGCAAGGCAAGGCAAGAAATTTATTTCATACCCCATTTGGGCACAGTTTGGGGACTCTCAAGCTCGCTGGCCCCAGTTCTCATTTTATGGGCCCACTATCTGTTTTCAAGGAGGAAAGTTTGGACGGTTGAAATGCTAGTCAAAGTAGTCATGTTTCCATCTGCACCTTTCTCCTCCCCCTTGTTCTTTAAACCTTCCCTTCTCCTCAACCTAACGGCAGTTTCTTTTTCACTCTCTGGCCTATAAAAAGCAATGTTTTATAGATATGAAATATCTTAATATTATATTTTTTAAAATTATATTTAAAAATCCGCACATCTGAATAACAATCCAGTTAACATAAAAACTTAGTGGGGCGATTTTTGGACGATACACAAACCCGCCCTCAAACAAATTTAATTAAAGATCTGTTGTTGTTGGGTGTTTTTTTTTATGTATCAAGCATTTTTTGCTATAAAACAAAACCACACACACATATTTTATAGCCTATATAAAAGAGACAAAGAGAAAGCAATAAAAACTAATAATCAAAGACAGACGATAAATAGACACAGGAAAATCAACAAATGCAGACACACACAAAACATCCCTGAAGAAAGTAAAATTGCGTCTCTTAAACACAAGCTTAGCATTCACAGGCTCCACAAGCAACATTAATGCATCAAGGAAAGAATAGTCGATGTTCATCTCAGCGTATTCAGTCACTCGAAAGTCGGGGTTCCTGATTTAAAAGTGTGGTTAGACTGCACAAAACTGGACAGAGCAATTAAAGAAAATTGTGGAGTTTGTAATACAAAACAAGACATTTTTAATGGACACATTCTTAGGTACGTAGATACACATACTGAACAGAGAAGTGTTGAGTCAAATAGTTAAGAAATGATAAGATTTGTTGGCCGATTAAAAAACAAACACATTATAGCTGTAATAGCTTGTCACACAGTGTTCGCCACTCTTCCTCTGTCTAGTCTTTCAAAACTTCTCTGAAAACTCATTTTTTGGAAGCCTCACACTCTCACCTCTAATCCACGTAGGGCCTAGTCCTTGATGATATGAACCTGCAGTATGTGTGTGTGTGTGTTTGTGCGTGTGTGCGTGCGTGCGTGCGCGCATGTGTGTGTGTGTGGGGGGGAGAGGTGGGGAGGAGGGAGGGGGGAGAGATTAATACATGTATTTTGTATTAACAGTTTCACTTATTTTTAATGTTTATATTCATTGATACTTGTCTTCATGTTGATTATTCTTGGCTTGTCTTTAATGTGTATGTTTATCTGTATGTTAGTGTTTAGGCTTTTGTTCAGCGCTTTGAGCTCCCTGCAAAGGGAGTTAAGCGCTCTGTAAATAACCATTATCATTATTATTATTATTATTATTATTATTATTATTATTATTATTATTATTATACAATACTAAATGAAAGAGTATTGTGCACAACATGCATAACAAAAATTGACGATTTTTTTTTCGTTTGAAAAGGGGCAGTTGGCCAAGAAAAAACCAATCAGTACTTTTATTTTGAATAAAAACACGGTTAAGCCCAAAAATCAATGAATAAAGGGCATCTTTATTTAGCAAGTGAGGTTGAAGCAAAACGAAATTTTTTTTTTTTTTATATATATTTTTTTTACTTCAAAATAACTTATTGTGGCGGTACCATAGCCGATGAGGTTTATCCGAGGCGTGGTTACCGCTACACATATCTATATTGATAAAAACTCGGGACTTTACTGGTGTTGCACTGCCTCCGGGCATTGCAGCCAGTACTGTTCCCACCATCTTTGTATTTACCAATGTCCCATATGTGTCTATGACCGATAGGACGTAAAACACCATTTTTCATTCATCGAAACTTTTTATATACATTTATGTGACGTTAAGGATTCGATTGAAAATATCGAGCTTGCATTTTCTTGCTTCTTTCTTTTTTTTCTGTTGTTGTGGTGGTGGTGGTGGTGGTGGTGGTGGTGGTTACACAATACAGAACATGACAGAAGGCTACTACTTAGTGTACTTTCAAGAGCCAACTAACGAAGTCCACACATGGCTCCCCCGCGGGCTTCCACCTTGTCGTGGTGGGGGAGCTTTGAACTAAGAGTAGCCCCTCATCCCCATTTTTCATTCTCTCCATCCTCATTTACAATTTATGACATTCCAGGTTTTTTATATTGTTCACTGGCTTTCACGCGTGAGACCTTACGCACTTGAGTGGGCACATGTTGCCCATTCTGCAGTGCATATTTGCCTATATGGCCTTTTTTACATATTTGTTTTACTATGATGTGTTTGTTATCCTTTTTTTTTACTGTTTTTTTCAAACCTGGATCCGATAAGTAGAGTAGAGTGGTTCAACGTTTCCAGCACTGTGTGAAATTATGAGCTATAGCGTACAATGATGAAGATGCCATGTCGTGAATTGCACTGTTTATTTATATATATTTTTTAGGTCTTGGGACGTTGCTAAGAATCATTTATGTGTGTTTTGTTATACGTGGTCGAACTTAACGCGGTGACAGTCCTGAGATAACCATAGCTGTTGACGGGACTATAACAGGCTAACTAACTAACTAACTAACTAACTAACTAACACAATAGATTTTTTATTTTATGTCTTAATATTTTTAAATAAGTGTTTTGTTTCTGCACCGTTTATAGTGTAACAAAAAGAAGTCTACTAAAATAGCATCCTACTTTGAACATTCTCTATCACCAGAGATGTGATTTTTTCTGCAGCTTAGCATTTTCACAACGCTTACATTACACGACCCCACACAAAAATAAAAACAAACATCTGAAATCGCGAAATGATAAGCCTAGCAAAATGTTTGGGGGGAAAACTCATCAATCTGAAAACACAAAAATGAAAGCCAACAACTCTGAAATAACAAACGAAAATAAACACGAAATGTGACATTGTTAAATAAACAAAAATACACACATCTCATAAACACAACTAAAAACAAACACGTAAATCTGACAGGTCAACAAAAACACAAATTTGACAAAACAAAATGAAAAAGACGAGAGAAAAAAACTCTAGTAGGTCTACATTTTTTTTCAAGGTCATTTGCACTTCTAATCGGGAATAAATCTCCGACCATTTGGTCCGTTGAAGAAAAAACACAACTAGAAAACAGTGATACAGTGAAAACTGGCGTCAAGAGCATCGGAAATTTCAACGAAGATTTTGGAATTTTTATGTTCTTTCTTAATTGATTTTCACAATTTGAACCTATTGAAATCCCAAATTAAACTTGGTAGGTGCATGATATTGCCCAAAATGAAAGATCCTTAGCGAATAAAGAAGCAAAATTAGATGACCGTTCGTTCTTTTAGACTGTTGAATCATCCTCAGCGACTGTTGCTAAGTGTATGTCCAAACTTTGACACTCGCTCAACTCACCTGACGTGCTTGGAAAGGTGCCCGGTCCGACCAAAACTGACCACGGGTCAAACCCCCTTACCTTTATTGACCAGGCCTCTCTGCTGGGGTCTGCCATGCGAAAAAGACCGCCACAATGGCAGACTTAAATTAACTTCGCGGCAATCGATAACCAAGTCAATCAAAATCCGTCCACAGCCAGCTTGCATTATCTGATAGTGCTTCACACCTCGCTTTCATAAAGCATAGAAGGGGCGGAGTCAGCTAAGACATGCGACAGACGCATAATAATCATTTTTTTCTGAACTGGGTATGTGGGCGTGTCTTATAATTCTAAGGCGGTAGTCAGACTCAGTAGTACGAAATTGTGATGATAAGTTCGTGGACGCTAGGAATTTTAATAATTTGGCCGGGATGTGGAGGTGGATTAGTATTATTTTAGGTTCATTCTCTTATTGTGACAGTCAGGTCACGACATGATGTTTGATTAAAATGTTAAAATATGCACATTTTCGATGGGTTAATAATTTAGGCGAGCTACTCAGAAGTCATGTCTGTTGTATTAACTAACACAGAGACTGGGCTACATCGATATTATGTTCCCACGTGTGTGTTTGTACATGTGAGTGCGCGTGTGTGTTTGTGTGTCAGTGTGTGTGTGTGTGTGTGTGTGTGTGTGTGTGTGTGTGTGTGTGTGTGTGTGTGTGTGTGTGTGTGTGTGTGTGTGTGTGTGTGTGTGTGTGTGTGTGTGTGTGTGTGTGTGTGTGTGTGTGTGTGTGTGTGTGTGTGTGTGTGTGTGTGTGTTGTTGTTCTTTAATTTAACTTGTTTTCACTTAGAAGTGATATTAGACATGAAAGTGTGTGTGTGAGTGTGTGCGCGTGGGTATGTGCATGTGTATCTGTGTGTGCTTAAAGTGCATATTTATATGTAACATTAGGGGATGTATGCTTAGTTAAAACAGTGGGGGTTTTTTAAACATAATAATAATAATAATAATAATGAAATAAAATAAAAACTCCAGAATAAAAATGCAAACATTCTATAAACAAAAACCCAACAGCAATCATAGAAACGAGCCAAATGGACTTAACATTAAAGTTTGTACAAAATTCAAAAGAGATACGGCATCTTGGAATATACATTTGGATTCATCTTTTCTGAATTCTGAAAGGGCCGATTCAAAATAAGGGCAATAATATAGAATGTGTGTTGTACAATTATCAATAGCACCGCATACACATTGAAGATTTTTTGTGAATTTAGTTTTAAAAGCATTTAGCTTAAGTCTATAAAGTAGTGAAACAAACTTTTTAAGGCGTTTTGGATGTTTGTTTACATTTCTATTAAGAGATACATAATTTACTATGGAATCTCTTTTCTGAGACTTCCATGATCGGGAGTTTAAACAACACTTTATGGAAGATTCAGATTTATGTATTTTGTGAAGCATAGATTCTTTGTAGATTTTATCAAAATCAAAAGAAGCTCTTTGTAAGAGAGAATAGCCTTCTTGCAAACTCCAGGGAATGTGAATATCCGTAGATTTATCAGATTTGTTTGCCCCTGACCGATCAGCCCATTCATTTCCAGAAATCGAACAATGAGATGGGATCCAACAAAATTCAACTGTGATGCCTCTTGATATAAGAATATGGATAAGTATTCTAATTTCTGTAATGATTTCAGCCCTGTTTTTTGGACTTGTTCATTCTAAAGCTTGAAGAACAGATTTAGAATCTACACACAAAAGAACACCGTAGAAGTTAAATGGAACATCTATAACATACTGAATAGCCATTGAAATTGCTACTAATTCAGCTGTGAAAATGGAGAAGTCTTTACCAAGATAAAAAGATTTGTCGATTTTTAAAGTGGGAATGACAAATCCACAGCCTGCATTATTGTCTAGTAAAGAACCGTCACCGTGTGTGTGCGTGTGTGCGCGCGCGCGCGCGTAATTGTACAAGTGTGTTTGTGTACGTGTGTGTGCGTTTCAGTGAGAATGTGTGTTCTGTGTGTTTGATTAAATGTGTGTGGGTCTGTGTTTGTTTGTGTGCAAGAACACGTTCGCTCGCGTGCGTGCACGTACGTGCGTGTGTGTCTGTCAGTTGTGCGTGTTTGTGTTTGTGTGTGTGTGTGTGTGTGTGTGTGTGTGTGTGTGTGTGTGTGTGTGTGTGTGTGTGTGCGTGTGCGTGTGCGTGTGCGTGCGTGCGTGCGTGCGTACGTGTGCGTGCGTGTGCGTGCGTGCGTGTCCGTGTGTGTATGTCTGTGAATGTTTTAATGCTGATTATAAAGCGCTTTGTGCTCGATAAAAAGCGCTATGTAAGTGTCCAGTATTATTATTATTCCCTCCAAAGCTATACTACATTGGACAAGATCGATTTCTACGTGGGCCTTTAGTTGCCCGTGGGCTTATTAAACAGATAGTAAGCTGATCTAACCTATCGATTTCTAATACTCTGTTCACCGGTTATCGATAAAGAACAGACACGTTCCATATTAACTTTGTGTGGCTATTTCTTATTGTAGGTTCTCATAAAATTGATGGACAAAGGGGACACTTGAATGTGGTGGGTTGGGGGAGTGGAAGTGTGTTTCTTATTTCTTTGATGTCTTTCATTTGAGTCTTTAACCTATCAGCGCGATCGTATGTGTGTTTCCAGGAAACACCATTAACCCCTTCGAGGCTGAAAGTAATCGCTTTGTGCATTTATCGCATTAATATGTTTGCAACGGTCTCTGTGGTAATAGCTACAAGAGAGAGGTTTTGCGAGACAACAAAAACAGAGTTGACACGCGTTATTCTTCCTTCTTCTTTGATGTTTAGCGGCTGACAAGAATCTATCTTTGATCATGTGCAGGGAGCGGGAGATCTCGTGGAGTCAGTCATAGAACAAGAAGAAAAAAAAGAGACGAAAATGAGACATGAATTTACCACATCCACTACTCCTTATGCAAAAGAAAAAGAGAAGAGCTTTGCTCTGACGCCATTTTGTTTTAACTTCTGGGATAATAATTTTTTTGCTTTTGCCTGTCTGTGCGTCTCTTTCAACAGCTACACTTTTTTTTAACTTTTTTTTTAAATTTTTAATTGAATTTGATGTATGGATTTGGTATCATTTAGCCGATGCTGGAGTTAATCAGAATTACTTTTTTCTACGTTACTTCATTTAGAGCAGGTACCACTGATCAGTTCCATGTCTCGTCCCCGTCTGTGACCTCCAGATAGCAGAAGAGCACCGTAACTGCCATTATGGAATACAGGGCTGGAATTAAGTGCACAGTGGGAATATCTTGCCCAGGGTACTTCCTACTCTCTCTCGGCCATGAGGATTTCAGGACAATTCACATCAGGGATGAGCTATTACAAAAAGTCATGCAGATGGAAAACATATAACCTCCTTGGCGGAGAGTCTGAAAGGTCAGAGAAGAGCTGCGTATGACATGACCCAGGCGTAACGTTATGGTGACGAAGGAATCTGGCCATCTTCTCACGTACACCACAACAGCAGATCACCTTCCAAGAACCACACCAAGCCGACAGGTTCTTCTGTTTGAACAGCCATACCAGCCGACCAACCAGCTTTCCACCTAGCCACCTGACCCAAGTGTCTCTCTCTCTCTCTCTCTCTCTCTCTCTCTCTCTCTCTCTCTCTCTCTCTCTCTCTCTCTCTCTCTCTCTCTCTCTCCGTCTCTGTGTGTATGTGTCTCTCTCTCTGTCTCTCTCTCTCTCTCTCTCTCTCTCTCTCTCTCTCTCTCTCTCTCTCTCTCTCTCTCTCTCTCTCTCTCTCTCTCTCTCTCTCTCTCTCTCTCTCTCTCTCTCTCTCTCTCTCTCTCTCTCTCTCTCTCTCTCTCTCTCTCTCTCTCTCTCTCTCTCTCTCTCTCTCCAGTGCTCCAGCGGTTTCCTTCCTCCACAAACAGGAACTTTAAAGGATCGTTAAAACGGTATTCGTTCCTGCCGCGCCATTTCCTGATCACTTCACAGGTTGTGAAGACCCCGGAACACGGGAGGGAAATCGTCCCTGATAAACTGGACACACAGCTGAAACCATATCAACTGAGAAGTTGTTCCTATCTTTGCTTTGTTGTATACTCTTCAATTCATTATTTTAAACAAACAAAATAAAACAAAAATAAACCAATCAACCAAACATACACAAATTAAAACGGAAAAACTTGTATGTGGGGTTCTCTTTTCGTTTGGTTGTCTTTATTTGCATCTATCTGTCTTTATTTTTGTCGAGGAAAAATATCAAAAAAAGAAGAGGAAAACGATGATTTAATATTAAGTTTAAACCCAGATACTCCTATCTATATCCACTAGGAATAAAATACTTATATAAATGTTGAAAAATGTGTGATTAATATTTAAATACAAATTCACATTGATGCCCTTTTTCATAAATGAAAAATGAATGTGTAATTTTAAATATCTTTAGTATTACCCATAAACATGATGGTGGAAGCATCATAGCTTATCGAACATTTGACATGTTTTTGTTTTTTAATGCAGACAAGCTCAACAGTCCATGGTAAGTGTGCGAGTCATCTTGCCGTTGCAGGAAGAACTTTGGAAAATACGTTAAAAATAAAGTTCCAGAACAAAGGTTAGGTTAGGTTAGGTTAGGTGCATTATAGTCACAGAGGCGTCTCTGTTAAATTCGGGTTGCTCCCACCTGGAGAGAACGTCGCAGCCAGAGGCGCGCCACCCAATTTAAAAAAAAAAAAAAATTTGCATGCAATTTTTGTGTGACTGATGAGGAAGGAAGGGAGGGGGGTGAATTTTGATCAAATGACAACTTTTTCGTTGCCACTGGGTTTAACGTGTGCTAAGTGCAGGAGCACACGGGACCTCGGTTTATCGTCTCATCCGAAAGACTCCACGTTCAGACCGCAAGGCCTAGTGTAAAGTGAGAGGAAAACCCCCCTGGAACCAAGGTTCGAACTCGGGTTTACTTGACACGAAGCGAACGCGCTACCACTGTGCCACTCTACACAGTCAGCATAAAAGAAGAAGACATGGGAAAGGGGGTACAACAAAAACAAAAGGGGATCAGTGTAGTAAAACACACAAAAACAACAACAACTATAGGGGAAGACGGGGTAAAAAGCGCATGGGCGGGTAAGAAGCCCACCCCAATTATCTCATGAAATAAAGAAAATTTCAGTCAAATTTGCCCATGCTGAAATTTGCTTCATTTCATGAGATAATTGGGGTGGGCTTCTTACCCGCCCATGCACTTTTTACCCCGTCTTCCCCTATAGCTTGCAAGTTGAGCAGAAAAAGACGTAGCAAATGTAAAGACATCAAATAATGAAGTAATTAAATTAAATTAATTAAAATACAAAGATGATAACGAGGAAGACAAAATAATGTAAAATCTTGAATCGGAGAAAAAAAAAAGTATTATGTGGTGAAGACTTTGTACACAGACGTTAATGGGTATATTCAGTAGAAACAAACACCTTTTATCATCTCAAATCTGTGTTAGAAAACGAAGAAGAAACGAGACAACCGACAAAGGTAGACGAAGGATTGAATAATCAAATGTCTTTTAAATGCATTGTTAGGGGAAGAGGGGGTAAAAAGCCCACGGGCGGGTAAGAAGCCCATGCCAATTATCTCATGAAATAATGAAACTTTCAGTCAAATTTGCCCATGAGACGAATGCTAATGTGTTAGCATTCGTCTCATGGGCACACATTAGCATTCGTCTCATGGGCAAATTTGACTGAAAGTTTCATTATTTCATGAGATAATTGGCATGGGCTTCTTACCCGCCCGTGGGCTTTTTACCCCGTCTTCCCCTAATAGTGGAAAAGTTAACGTTCTTTTAATCAAATATGCTGTTAATGCTGCATTTCACGGGAAAATAACGACCAGATGTGACGTTTTGTTTGAACACTCGCTTGCCCAGCTCAGAGTGCACGTAAAGAACAACTTCCACCTAAACTTCCTGCAAGTCTGTCCACATAATCCCTCCACCCTCACCCCCAATCCACACCTTCTGCCTGGCTCCAATTCCTTTTCAATAATCTCTCTCTCTCTCTCTCTCTCTCTCTCTCTCTCTCTCTCTCTCTCTCTCTTCTACCTCGCGTATTGTTTTTGAAAGTTTGAATTACATGTACTTGTTTATTGTATTTTCTATTTATTTTCACATTGGATGATGTCCCTACCCCGTTGTCCCCTTTTACATGGGCAGATGGCCCAGTTCAGTAAAATATTGTTCATTGTTCCTCTCTCTCTTTCTCCCTCTCTTCCATATCCACTTTTTTTTTCTTCCTGTGGTAACATTCCATTCCCTGCTCCCCCGGGGATGGGTGAAATTGCCGGCTAGTAGCTAGTTTCCCTGCCGCTGATCCCCAGGGCTTGGTGCATAGCGGAGTCGCTAAAACAAGGCCAGCTGATTACCCCCGCGGACTAAAACGCGCCCAAGATAACAGACGCTCTGTTAGTTCAGGGCGAGACGTTGTTCAGAAGCTAGGAGGGAGAAAGGGGGGGGGGGGGGGGGGGGGGACAAGACATCAGTAGGCGTGTTATTATTGTGACGTTACATTCTTAGCATTATGTCGCATGTGTATAAAGAGAGAGAACTGTATTGCATTAGGGGGGGCAAGACATCAGTAGGCGTCTTATTATTGTGACGTTACATTCTTAGCATTATGTCGCATGTGTATAAAGAGAGAGAACTGTATTGCATTAGGGGGGGCAAGACATCAGTAGGCGTCTTATTATTGTGACGCTACATTCTTAGCATTATGTCGCATGTGTATAAAGAGAGAGAACTGTATTGCATTAGGGGGGGCAAGACATCAGTAGGCCTTATTATTGTGACGTTACATTCTTAGCATTATGTCGCATGTGTATAAAGAGAGATAACTGTATTGCATTAGGGGGGGCAAGACATCAGTAGGCCTTATTATTGTGACGTTACATTCTTAGCATTATGTCGCATGTGTATAAAGAGAGAGAACTGTATTGCATTAGGCCTACCTCATTGATTTTCTACAGTAATGGCAGTTACGGAAAATCATGTTACAGTTGTGTCTTTGTGATTGACTGTCTCTCAATCCACATACTCATATAGTGGTGGTAACTGGTGTTTTACGTCCTCTCGACCCCTAGGGGCACATATGGGACAACATACTCATATAGGTCTTTTAATCGACTCTTTATAGTGCTGCAAGCCTCAGGGACTATTGACGTATTTAGCCATTATTTTGGGACCTCCCGTGTACTAAGACCAACCGTCTTTTAATATCCTCCGAGATGTTTCTTGGACAGGGTATTTACATAATGGATACACAAATCCCTGTCTAGTTTTCCCGAATAGCAGCTACCTTCTCTTTTATCTGAATGTTATAGTTGGACTCGAATGCTGGGACACACGCCTCAGAGTTTTTAAATTTTAAAACTTCTACCATAAAGATCGTTTGTTTTTTGGGGGGTTTTTGTAAAATCTGCCTGTTTGTTCAAATGTTTGAATAAAACAGTTTATAAACAAAACAACAAAATATTGACGCAATTTTACAAAATGTGTAGAATTAGGATATCACACAAAAAACATAATCATGCGGCGAGTAGCATAAACAATTTTTTAGTTTTCCTCTGTAAACTGTAAAAGGAAATTAACCTGTTATCATGGTCGTTGAAACAGAGAAAGAAGAGCGAGTCGTTTTCCTCGGTGCTTTTTTTCTTCTTCTTTTTATCTAGTCATATTCAGAACTCCTCTTTACTTAGCCTACGTGCAGATCGACACATCAGAAAGACCCCCAAGCCTTCCGTGACCCCCTAGTAAGTCCCCTCACACACACACACACACACACAACGATCCCCCTACCCTAGAGTACTTTTACCCAAGTCAAACTCTCTCATTCCATCTTCCACACCCACCAGTAAGCAGAGGGCCTATCATATAGGTTGACGGTGCGGTGATCTAAGTAAAGCTAGGACCTAATGGAATCTGTCACCCCTTCACCAATACGACGCATGGCTCTGTCTGTCGGGCTCACCCCCCAACCCCACTCTCCCGACCTCTTGCGCCCTCCAGGACTTCAAAGAACAACAGAACCAGGGTCGGAGAGGAATCGAATGTTGTTTTAAAAGACAAGCGACAATCAACCAGGGACTTGGTTGTTAGTTAAAGTCGGATATCTACCGAACTCATTTTTCAACTCGTGTCCCCTGCTCTCTATCTTCTGGCTTAACCCTGCGCTGTCTTGTCAGGCAGGGGTCTGTTGATCTGGGCTGTAGAAGGCACCCAGGGCTTTGTTTTTAGAGTTTTAATTAAGTGACACGGGGGTGGTGAGGGTAGGGGTGTGTGGATAGGTGATGGTGGTAGGGTGATTGGGCAAGGTTTAGGTTCTGTGTGTGTGTGTGTGTGTGTCTTGGTCAATAAATCACCAAACACCTTAGAGAGCACGAATTTTCGACTTTAAAAGTCTTCAACCAGGTGTTTAGGAAGTGTAAGCCAGACTGTGTGTGTGTGTGTGTGAGAGAGAGAGAGAGGGGGGGGAGAGAGAGAGAGAGAGAGAGAGAGAGAGAGAGAGAGAGAGTGCAAATGCCTCAAAGTTTTCTTAGTTGTCTGGGTAACTCAGTAAAATTAGGGTAGCAAGTTTTGACCAGGTAGGATTATGTTTTCACCTGCAGATTAATTTCTCATGTAGTTCAGACATGACCGAGTGATCTTTGTCTTAGCTTATTACATGTCAAGACAGGAGCCAGTCTGGCATTTAAAGTTAGCGGAGGACTCCAAAATCTTAGTATTCAATAAAATATGCTGCATGGATATGGAAAATTAACAACAGTGACAACATAACATTAGTTAAAGTCGGATGGGCGGATATTTACCTGACTCATTTTTCATGGTGGTCACATAAACGTGAGCATATTAGTATATATAGGCTTGTGCATAGTGTATTGTTGTTGGCACCACGACAGCAATCACTCAATTCCACATCACTCATAAGTCCAAGTAACTTACCTGTCACATAAAAGAGAGAGAGAGAGAGAGGGAAAAAAAGAGAAAATGAAAATCAAAACTTCAGAACTGCATCTCTGGAGAGAGAGAGAGAGAGAGAGAGAGAGAGAGAGAGAGAGAGAGAGAGAGAGAGAGAGAGAGAGAGAGAGAGAGAGAGAGAGAGAGACTGAGAGAGACTGATAGAGAGAGAGAGAGAGAGAGAGAGAGAGAAAGAGATAGAGAGAAATAGAGAGAAAGAGAGAGAGAAATTTGAATTTACAAAATATCAACCCGCACTCAACAACACACGCAATCAAGACTTGAAAGGAATTCTAAACCAATATTCGTTAGTTCATAAAATATTTAATTTTGTTATATCTGGAATCTTTTACATTAATTATCACAGATATGGCAGATGAAGACTATGAAACATAATATTCTAAAAAACAAAAACCGTTTTATTCCATGAGAGGAAATAGTAATTTAAGTTTTGTGTGTTTGAGAAACAGACAGAGAGATACAGAGAAAATGTAGAGTTAATGAGAAAGAAGGAGACGAGGGGAGAGAGAGAAAGAGGCAGACAGAGAGAATGAACAAATGAATGAATGCATGCATAAATTAATGAAAAAATAATACATAAATATATATATTTAGAGTATATAACATATGAGTGCATGTGTGCTTGTGTGAGTTCCTCTCTGTGTGTGTGTGTGCGTGTGTGTTTGTTAAAGTCAGTGTTTGTACAATGAGCATACAAGAGTCCTGAATGGATGAGAATGGGTGCTTGGATTCGAATACAGATTTTGAGATTTTTTGTTTTGTTTTGGCACACCAAATCACAATTGGTATGTCTCTCAGTTATATTCTTTTATATATACACAAATGAATGTAATATGCATTATGTCCACCTGTCATGGTACAATGGTAATATCTATCAGTAAAACAACAGAAGACATGATAAGAACAAATTAAACCACTTTCTCTTAATTAAGCCAGAAAAGGAGCTTACTTCATATGTAAAAACAGAGATGACAGTTCCGAGTTCCCATTAAAAACACCTCATCAGTATTTGCGTGGTAATTCGATTATGAACCTTTTCTACACTGTTGAGTACATTTTAGGAGTCACAATGACGGGAAGACTGATGAAACATAGAGTTTCAATGGATGTATCTGAAACTGAGAATAATTCTCAAATTTCTTGACTATATTGTGTAGGCATCGGTTTCTGAGAGACAGACAGTTGGAAAGGCAGAGACAGACAAATAGATGACAGGTGAAACATATCTATATATAGACTTCAATAAAGACTTACATTTGATTCTTTTAGTATGAAGGATTTTAGAAAATGGAATCTGTCACAAACCATTTTTTCAGAAGAGCACAAGTTTTCAATTCCATATAAGTGTACTGTGTAGGTGTGTGTGTGTTTGTTAAAGTCAGTGTTTGTACAGATTTGTTTGTCTCAGCAGTATTGAATAATATTGTATGGGAAAGAATCAATCATCCTGTTGTCTTTGACTATTTAATTAAAGCTACAACAAATGCACAAGGAGGTTTTAATAAACCCAACTTCATTATTGTAAGTACTTCTCCTCACACTGCATTCGCGAACCAAAATTACGGTGGCAAGGTTATGCCAGAGAAATAGATAAAACCAACAAACATCTATTCTAATGTTTAGAATATACAAATGAGGAAGAAAAGAGACCCTTGCAGACAACAATGAAACATGCCTCAGGAATATGATTAAAACCTAAATCTCCAATAAAGTAAAGACAGTAAAGAAACAGTACTACAGATTTGCAGAGTAAAATATATCAAAATATTAAATATGTCATCACATGTGTTAGAAAATCTTTGCAACATGTAAAACCTTACTCTTGAAATGTTACAGACTGGATTAAAGAAATTCAGAACAATGAGTAATGACATTTATCTGATGTAATTCTCTCTTTGAAACACTGCATCCAGTAGCGATTCTACATTTGAGCATTTTTATGACTTCATGTATGTGTGTGTGTATGTGTGTGCGCACACTTGCATGTTTGTTTGTGTGTGTCTGTGAATGACTTTTCACAAAATGATGTGAAGTTATATTGATGTTTTATGATATATACATGTAAAAACAAATTTAAATGCAGTTCATACAGTACAGCATTCATGCTTAACATTGTATACAATAATACAAATTTTATTTTTGTAAGTTTCATAAGAACAAATTTAGAACAACGAAAACTCATGCAATTAATAAAAAGTAGCAAATTGTTCAAAATCAGTAATAACAATGTAGGTGTGTGTGTGTGTGCGTGCGTGCGTGCATGTGTGTGTGTGTGCATGTGTGTGTGTGTGTGTGTGTGTGTGTGTGTGTGTGTACTCACATCCATGTGCACTTGTGCGTGCATGTGTGCTTACACAATGCATATTTGCATTGTGTATTCGTGGGCATAAGTGTATAAAAGAGAAAGAGTGGGTTTAACTTCTATAATAAAGTACAATAATTATTCATAACATGCTCAATAAAAGTTGTTTGTTTACCAAAACACAAAGACATGTTTTATGCAGATTGCAAACATCACTGGTTAAGGAAAAAGATTCATCACAGAATGTTTGCTTGTTGAGTAAATAAATCTACATTACAAACACATTCTTGAATTTCACAGTCTTTCAGATATGTTTTATTTATGTCAAACACTTACAACACATCAGTCTAGACAACAAAACCCCAAACAATGGTAAAATAAAACCACCAAGAAATTTACCATTCACCCAACATAATAATTATATACACATAGAGTAAGGATCTACAAATGGAAGATTCTGATTAGTGGAAGAATCTGATTGCCCAAATCCAAACAAACAATGAGCTAGCTACGGTCAAAAGGGATAATCTACCAAGAGGAACCGCCCACCTCCGTTCCTTTACCACCACCTCCATTATTATCACCACCCCCATTGTCATTACCACCAGCAGAGTCAGCTGCCTTGTTTTTATCGTCGTTGTTGCCAGTTTGAGGTTGGTCACCTTGACCTTGAGTAGAGGAAGGTCGGGGGTCGTCCTGAGCAGAGGAAGGTCGAAGGTCGGATGGGGTGTTTTCCCCTGGTTGACTGGGGTCTTTGGGTGATTTGCGGCGTGAGGACTTTCTCCACTTGAAGTACATGATGCGCGATTTCCAGGTTAACCATCTAGAGGAGAATGAGAAAGGAGACATACACACTCTACTCACACACACACAGCAGCTACATGTACTAGATTCTAAGACATAGATCGACAGCAAATCGGGCACTCACTATGCAGATATATTAAAGAAAAATATTGCTATTAATAAAAATTTATGGCGAAAGAGACAGATTTAACTCGGATGTTCTCTTCTACGATGTCAAACCATTTTTTTCAAAACAATCTAAGATACCTTTGGATTTATCATCTGTTTACAGATATGCAAAGTTTATAGATCACGGAGAAAGATACAATAATGTCTGGTACAGTATTCCTTTAAAATGTCTCCGCTGAAGCAAATACAAATCTTCATGTCATTCTGCAATAATGCACATGCTAATTAGAATATTAAGAATGCATACTCACGCAAAGCGATACACTGAGGCAAAAAGATGCACAGATTCTTAATGCATACACAATATAGATTCAGAAATGTATCAAATAATCTTCTGTTAAAAAAAGTACAACTGAATTTCATTAATATGGTAAAATTGCAATAATCTAGGAAACCAAAATGAAAGAACTGAAACAAGCTGAGTTCACTATTATGTAAAAGTTTTTACTTTCATATTTCTATTCATTTATTTATTCATATGAAGGTAAGTTATAATGAAACCATCATAGTTTCTCTTCAAGTGAACTGTTATTGTGGCAATGTAATAGTTTCATTTAAAGACAATATAGCTTTGAAAAAAAATTAAGTAAAGTTGAAAGAATAAAAAAGAGTTAAGTTGCGTGAAGAACAGACAAAAAAATTATCTGAAAAGACATGACTGTTAGAAAAGATTAGAAAATGCAACAAAAGGTGACCAAAGCAAAGATCAGACAAACAGTAAGAGACAAAAGAATATAGTACAGAAATCTACATTAAAATGTTACACTAAAAGACAGCATTCGTCATGCAACCTTTCCTCATTCAAAAGGCTACCCTTCAATTCACATAATAAGGTGACACTCTTCATCTGGATAATATGTGGCCAAACAAACTTCAACAAAACATGTATTTATCACTTACAGACAAACCCCTATTTTACGACCCTCTGTTAAGCGACCACCTCTCATTTGAGACCGGATTTGTTGGCACAGATGCATTTTACTATGTAAACGACCTCTCTTAAACGACTTCCTCTAAAATGCGACTTATGACCGCCATTTTGTTGGTTTTTACGACCGTTGCTGTCGTCTGCATAGACTTCGAGCAAAGGGAAACAACCACGGTCAAGGGCCTGAAAGCGGAGTCGCTTCCCTTGTTGTAGAAAAGATGGCGGAGAGCGTAGGAAAAGCACGAAAACCACTGACTTTGAAAAAGAAAACCACTGACTTTGGACGAGAGTGGAGGTGATTAAAAGAAGTCGGCAAAGTGAAACTGTAATATCGATTGCACAATCCTATGGAGTTGGAAAGACCCAAATCCAGTTTTAATATGTCATTGTATGTGTGCATGAAGAAGAGAGTATGAACTGTGCTGAACTTTTTCTTTCTACGGCTGCCAGTGAAAACCTCCGTCATACGACCCCTCCAATATAAGACCGATTTTTCCGGACATTTTGGATGTCTTAAAATAGAGGTTTGTCTATACCAGCATGGTACTGAATTCAATCGGCATTGCATAAGATAGCTTCATGCTAATATTTCAAAAATAGATGACCACACAAAAAATTAACTTAGGTGTATCACCCATATAAATAATATTGTTCCAGAACTATTATTTAATTTAAAGTTGGTTCAAGCCATTTTTGGGGGGATTTCAACAGGACACACATGACGACTTATGAATGTGACTCAGGAATTAAATGATGCCAAACTAACAAAACTTGACTTGTTGAATTTTTATGTTTGTGCTTCATTTATATGTGTGTGTGTGTGTGTGTGAGAGAGAGAGAGAGAGAGAGAGAGAGAGAGAGAGAGAGAGAGAGAGAGAGAGAGAGAGAGAGAGAGAGAGAGAGAGAGAGAGAGAGAGAGAGAGAGAGAGAGAGAGAGAGAGAGAGAACAATTTGAACAATTTTTAATTGCAAAGGCCACCGACCTATCTGCAAGCGTGTGCGCACGCTCACACACACATATGGAAAGAGAGAGAGAGAGAGAGAGAGAGAGAGAGAGAGAGAGAGAGAGAGAGAGAGAGAGAGAGAGAGAGAGAGAGAGAGAGAGAGAGAGAGAGTAAAAATTTGACAAAAAGAAATATAGGAATTCTAAAAGAGGCTAAAAGTGGGTGAAAGTTGAAACAAACCCCCCACAGAAAAGCCACTATGTTAAGAATTTTAAGCTGCACAGCTAAGAAATAAAGCAAAACAAGCATTTTACATGTAACTTCAAAAGTACAAATTGAAACTCTTTGATTTAAACAAACTTTTCTTTAACCACCTATACAACAAAAACAATGTGAACACATGAACTGAATAGTTCAGGACAGTTATAGCAGTTTAATTATTAACTGTATGACAAGAATAACCACAGTAGAAATGATGATGATAAAGGCACAACACTTACTATATATGACAACAAAATGACAATACTAAAAACAAGTCATTAACAGGCATGGGAATTGTCAGAGACAAAAAACTCTGAAAAGCCCCCCAATTGAAGTATTTAGTAACAAAAACAAAGTATTTAGTAACAATTTCAAATTGTTTTTCGCAGAAATCCGCGAATTTGCGGACAATTCCCATGCCTGCATTAAGTGAGAGTGATCAAAAAGAAAGGTAAAAAAAAGCATTTCTAAAGTTTCTAACGGAGCACAAGCAAAATCAAAAGCTTTAGTACATTACCTGGTTCTCCTTCACACCTTTTTGCCCGCCTAATTCTTGGCAACGATTCAGCTTTTCTTATACAGGTACAAAGAATGTGTTTCTATAAGATAAAAACATGCATATACAATAATGCTAAAAGTAGTGGCAAACATGGTGTATTTTATAAAGATAATTCAGCAGCAAGCCAGCAACAGAATGCATACCATGCAACAAATTATAAATGAAGCAATCTACAAAGCCGACGGCAAGACGAGAAGCTAGGAAATCTGATCAAAACACACGCCATTGGCCACTGCAAAGAACACCTTTTGCAAGAGTGGGTGGGGGAAGATGGTTGAGTACTGACCAAACAAGGGAATAACTCTCGCCAATAACCCTATTTGAGGCCGCTTAATGGCTGCCTTTTGCAAGAGTGAATGCCCTTTTGGTTACTGATCAAACAAGGGCTTAACTCTTGCCGTCAAGGGCGTTAATAACCCTACTTGCAGTGGCCAATAGGCTAAAGCATGCAAAACCAATGGCACTAAAAGCAGACAGCATAATACACCACCACCAGCATGCAGCGACCCTGCAACTGTTCTTAAATAGGTGCCCAAATTAATAGTAATGAATCATGCAACAAGCACTAACAGAACCACTGAACTTAACAACAACAGCATGTCTAGCTCATGCATATCTGAGAAGAACATCTTTACCTATTATACCAATTTGCATGTCTTGAATAAACTGTTGTCTGGGTGCTCAAAGGCAGAAAATTTGATATGAAGCGTTCTATGTTTTGGGTTTTTTTTCATTTTGTTTCGATTAAAAAAAACCTGATTCAATAATTCAATACTTGATCAAACGAATTTTATAACAGTTCAATACTTGTTCAAATTCTTCAAAAATAACTAGACATACAAGACTTCCATTGAAACAAAGATTTAATAGAGTAGTTGTAATCAAGTGACATTCATATCAAAATGAAAGTACTGAACCCTCTGACCCCAATTCATTTCTAGTTAGTTAAACCTTGAGTTTAACCTCCCTTGTCATTATTCAACAAAATCATGCTTGAAAGCAAATCAATTTGTCAATCAATTATCTCATTTTAACCTTTCATTAATGTGGATGCTTTTGAAATTACTACAACACCTCAAGCTTAAAAAGTACATGAATGAAGAATTAATGGTCACATGACATTTATTACTTGAGACACATTTTTTTTATCAAATACAAAAATGAAATTTAATGATCGCATGATAAGATGTTAAACATATCAAAGCAACAACAGCAAAATTATTTAAGCTTACTTTATTATCACATGTAAAATAAAAAATCTTTCCCCCAAAAAGCCAGATTCTTATGACTAGAATGGTTTATGTTTGGTGTAAGAACAAATAAAAAAATAAACAACAAAAAAGTGCAGAAGCATGCAGCTACTCCTACCGTTACCTGTACGCATTGTAAACACTCCATCGATTCACACCTTCATTGGCATTGGCTCTGTCACCATCACCATTGTCATCACCACCACCCTTCACAAAGTTAGGCTCGCTACCACCCGCTGCAGGTTTCAGCTTGCTGCGAAGCTCCTCAATTTCCTCCTCCAGACGCTTCGTGTCGTCAGTGCGCTGTGTAGCATGTCACGCCAACACCGCATTTACACAGTGATTAGCACACAGAGAAATACCTTCACCAGCAAAGTATATGAACAAAATATTGACTACCAGAAAAAAATTCTTAAAATTTGAAATGAAAACAATTTAAGGCCTGCAAGAAAAGTATAAATGCATTTGTGAATTTCAACCCTTTGCGTTTTGACAGCTTTGTCTGAGAGACTCCTGCCCAGCTGGGAAAACGGAAAACAAATACTCTTTGCCTTGCAATTCGCCAGGCACAGGGTGAAACGAGTTAAAGCAAGAAAATGCATTTCAGTGTTAACTTCCATTGAACTGATCGTCAATGGAGTCATCACTCCCAAAATGTGTGAGGACAAAGAAGTCTAGGGGTTAATAGTAAATGGCACCAACAATGATTTGCACACAAAGGACAATCCTTGATGGTAAGTGCATGAACAACGGTTTGCACACAAAACACAATCCTTGATGGTAACTGCATGAACAACGGTTTGCACACAAAACACAATCCTTGATGGTAACTGCATGAACAATGGTTTGCACACAAAGGACAATCCTTGATGGTAACTGCATGAACAATGGTTTGCACACAAAGGACAATCCTTCAACAACAGCAACACGACATATCCAGCATCAGGATAAAAAATGAGATCCCTGGAAGTTGTTACTTGAACCGGAAGAAAACAAAACACAGAAAAGAAAAAAATGTGTTATGATTACTCACAGATGCAATCTTTTTTTTACGCATAAACACATACAGATATACAATTCTTGCACAAAGTAAACTGTCCCTGATGACTCATTCCTTCATCATGTGTCTGGTCAAATATGACCCTCATCAAACTAATGTTAGTAGGAAGATTAGCCAACCCAACCAAAACACATTTTCACACACTTCTCAGATTTTGTCAGAAGGAAATTTGTTACATACTCATATAAGTGATGTTTAACCACTTCAAAAGACCCAGTTTATTAGATTCTGTTTGCGATACACACACTCTGTTAAAAATCAAAACCACAGTGTAATTTGCAGAGTGAAAGTCAATAGCACCTTAGGTAAGTCAGATTTGCACACTCCACCTCAGGTTAGTCAGATCTGTACACATCCATGGCACAAACCAACACCCAACAGACCACGTACACGAGTTGCTCGACTAGATGTCGGCCAGAATGTCTTGGTCGCGAGCTGTAGGAGCGTTGTCATCTCCACCCTGTCCCTTACCGTCGTTGGTGCGAGCCGTGTTGGCTGCCTCGTACTTTGAGCGTTTCTGGGCTTCCTCCTCCTCCGCCTTGGTATCCCGTGCCGTGTCATCATCATCCCCGTACTGTGAGGGCCCCCAGTCATCCTCGTCGGTGAAGAGGTCTTCCTCGTTCAGGAACATCTTCGGCCCCGTCCTGTCCGTTCGAACCGTTTTCGGAGTCTGAGGGGGCTCGTCTTTCTTTTCCTTCGCAGACTGAGGTTTTCCTTCTTCTCCCGGCTTGTCTTGTTTGTTCTCGGCTCCTTCAGTCGAAGGCTCCTTTGGAGGTGAGGTTTCATTCAACTGCAGTTTAGTGTCCTGAGGAGTGGGAGGCTTGGACATGTACGGCTTTGCATGGTAAGGATCTGTATAGTTCTTCGGCGTCTCAGGTTTCAGGATGGGTGTCTGGCGACTGGCTTGACGAGACGGAGGCTGCGAAAGTATCTGTTTGGCATGGAAGGGATCTTCATGGTTGGCCGAGAGATCTTCCACAGGGTTGGCCAGCTTATAGGCTGGCTGCTGGGAGTACACAGGCTCCGTGGTCAGGGGCACCTCGATCTGATCGGCTGGTGTTGGGGTCTTCATCCCAGTGGCCAGCTGCAGCCTGCTTTCCGGAGTCTGGCGCCGAGGGCTGTACACCTGCCGACCGTTCCTGTGCGGAGACTGCGGGTCAATGTCGTTCAGAGTTGCGTGCCTCGACCTGACTGTCGGCTGAGGCGCCGGTTCCGGTTTGTCTGGTGTCTGATTGGTTTTGCCGTATTCGGCTGTACGGAAGGGAATGCCTTCGGCTTCGTTGCGCTGCAGGAAGCTGTCCATGTCGAAGGCTGCGTCAGCGTCTGTGCGCATGTACAAAGGGACAGAACCCAGGGTCGGGTGCATGCCCATCTGAGCCTTGAGGCTGTTGATCTGTGTCTGGAGATCTTCAATGCCTGAAATTCTCTGGAAACAACGAGTCACCGCCTGATAGCACCCAGACTTTTTACTGTTTCACTAACCAGTACATTTCATGCTATTCTTCAGTGATATGGAACAGCTAGAGAATGCACAGTATATCAAAAGATAACATGAAAAACAATCTCAGAAAGACTTTCCTAGATAGGAGGTGAACATTTTTTTATACTCAAATGATACTAAAAAACAGACAGTAAAAGGAAGACTATTCAAAACTAAAGGCCAAATAATACCCCCCTTGCTATATTTTCCATGTTTGTTTTAGAACAAAACCTAAAATATGCAAGCACACATGATTTACCCCACATTGTATCTTAGTTCTTGAGACATATTTCATACTATTACGCAGTTCAATTAAAACCAGTCCAATAGTATCCGTATATTTATTGCCTTGTACACTATGATAGCTGGATAAAAATACTCTTTGCTAAACATCAATACAAAGGAAGTAAAAATCTTAGTTGATGGCAGACCCAGCAGCTCCAAAATATGATGGATGGTAGTAATACTGTCCTGTGTCAGTTTTCAGCTGCCATTCAAAGTCTCTGCCGGCACAATTAAGACCAAACTTACTTACTCGGGACGAATGAGCAGGCTCCGGCTCATGGCTCGCACAACCGTTTAGGACGAATGGCCCAGATCCGGCTCATAAGAGTTTTCAAGAAGTTTTGATTTCTGGCATGTAACCAGCTTTCCAGTGCGACATCATAACCTACTTTCAGTTTGCTTTGACCTTGCCTCTCTTGAAATCAACCAATCATTGCATAGTTTACATTCAGTTGTCGTTGTAGAGGGGGGTTAAAGATCGGAATGTGAAATTTTCCTTCTTTCTATGTGTTAGCTGTTTTCGTCAATAGGAGACAAACGACGAAGGCACGAAATCTAATATTTTACGATCCTTTAGTGCATGGTGTTGCTAATCTTTTCTGAAAATATAGATGCCTAACTCTTCATAACTTGGTTTTGGTGATTGTTTTACGAACCTAGTCAAATGTCCAGTCCCCACAGAACAAGGGGAAATAATTCAGCCAGTCCCGAGTGAGTTAAGCTGACCAGTGCCAAATAATACAGGAAAATGTGTTTATAATGGAGATGCAATGTCCAGGGGTCATCCCAACTCTCTTGGCTATGAGGACTTTGAAGACGGTGCTTGGGGAGGGTCCCTAAGACCAACTAACCCCTTAGGCTGCAGCATTAAGATTCTACATTTTTAAGTAGATAAAAGAAGGGTGAAGAGTTTGTCTTTACACATTTTAAGTTGTAAATTATCCTCCACTGTCAGCTCGGACAAATCCTTACGGACCACCATGCCGATGAGTTTTCCTATGTTCTTATGAAAAAAAGACAAGCATACACTACAGTACTTTTTATAACGCAACTTGCTAAAACAATGAGTAAACTAATAAACTAATATAAAAAAGTAAAGAAAGGGAGTACGCAGACTTCTCCACTCACCAGTTTTTGCTCTGACTGGATCTTCATCCCCAGGACAGTCTTCACGGTCTGTACCGATTCTGCCAGCTTGCGCACAGTGGCCTGAACCTGAAAAAACACACAACCCAAAGCATTGTTTCAGTTATCATGCATGAAATCTGCATTATGCAAAATGTAGATCAACACATGTCTTTATGCCAATGCCGTCTCTAAAAATACAATCTTTCACGTCTGCAAGAACAAAACCATTCTTTTTACTTGATACATGTCTCTCTCATATCTAAACATACAAATTATTCATACAATTATATATGATATGGTCTATTCTCATTCTATTTAAATCTTAATTACAACTACACCAATTCCATACATCAAACACACTCACACAGGTTCTCTTACCTCTTGTAATTCTTGCTTAGAGGCAGTGTCAGGCTGTTTGCGCTGTGTCAAAATGGCCATTTCTTGCTTCAGGTTTTCCACATCTCGGATTCTGTTTGTTGACAGAGAAAACCAAACCTATCTTGGCATGTTATCACGATGATTTGTGAAATTCACAGTATATGAGTATCTTCTCTCAGTTTGAACTGAGAGAGCATATTCATATGCTGTGAATTTCACAAATCACCTATCACATTGTTAGACACTGTTTATACATTCTGAATCTTAATAGCAGACATAAATCTCCCCCTCTCTGAATCATACATAGCTTTTTGGTTTGTCTGTATAATCTCACCCATTGTAATGGGCCAAAGGCCTCACACATGCAATCATACATGCGCATGCGCACGCGCACGCACACGCACACACACACACACACACACATCAAAATCACACCTAACAACAGGTAAACGCACTCTTCAATCCCTCCTACTAAACACAAGTGCTAAAAAGGTGAAGACTTGCCTGCTTTCAGCTTCTGTGGTGACCCTGGACTCCATCTCAGATTTCAACAGTTTCTGTTTCTCTTCAATCACATAAATCTGCAACAATTGCCATGACAGAATGTATAACCACCTTCAAATTTGTTTTACAATAGCAGTGTAGAATACATTTGGCCAGCAATAACTTAAATGAAAACTATCTATCTTAGCACGGTAGCTTTGGTGTCAAGGGCTTTAAAATCTCATTAACAGCTAAGTTTACTCTGTGCACGGGGAGATGCAAAAGAGAAGGACAAAAGCAAAACTAAACAAAAACATTGAAACGGTAAACAGATTTACACAAACAAAGAAACCTGGCATGAAGCACATTAGAAAAGCCTTAACAAGTGTAAATAACAAATGATATCACTGAATGCAGGAGACAGAGAAGCAAGTTAGACCATCGACAGCAAACACTCCATAATGAAACAAACAGTTAAAGGAAATTAAAGATTTGACAATAACAGAATCATGCCTATGGGTCTAAGATTTTCTTTACTCGACAAGTAAAGCAAAAAAAATGTGATTGCTTGTTACTAGTTGACGCTGTCATTTGTTTTTGTTGTTGATGTTATTGTTATTTATTGTTGCGGTTATTGCATGCTTCACTGAAGAAACAGTTTCGGAAGCATTGACTCACGTCGTTGGGCATCTGCTGTATGGCCTGGTTCAGCTCGCGGATGGTCTGGCTGGTGACGTCCTGCCACAGGGAGATAGACTCCACCTTCTCCCGGATGTTCTGGGCCAGCAGGGAGGTGGCCTGCACACACCACCATGGCCACATCACACATGATAGACTAAAGGAGTTAAACAAAGAAATGCCTTATTCTTCTTGTTCTGTGTTCCCAGGCCATATGGCCATAATGGAAGACATACAGAGGTGGCCTGTACACATCACCATGGCAACATCACGCATGACAGACTAAAGGAGTTAAACAAAGAAATGCCTTATTCTTCTTGTTTTGTGTTCCCAGGCCATATGGCCATAATGGAAGACATACAGGGGTGGCCTGTACACATCACCATGGCAACATCATGCATGACAGCACAATGAGTTGAAAAGAGCGATTTAACAAAAAGCGGCAGCAACAACTCTAAAATCTGCTATACACAAGGTGTATTTTCCCTCCCTTTCACCAGCAACATTGCCTTTCAGCACCACACTGATTCAACACCTTTCTCACTGAAAAGCATCAGACAAGGGTCTGTTATCCAATGACCTTATGTTCTTAATTTTGGGAGATAAGGAGAGGTTTTAGTTTTAATGATACAGGTCAAAGTGGAATGCCCAGTAATGAAGATGACATTTTTTACTCTGCCCACCTAAGTTTCAGATAAATGTTTGGCTTAAAAAATGGCTGGTGGTGAAAAGGTTAAGTCGTCATTAATGGCAACAAAAAGGAACTAAATAGGAAGGGTAGCAACAGATTGTTACTCTGCCATTTTTTATGCAAAGGTCTAGTCAAATCCTATGGCAGCAAAAGGAGATGAACAGAAAAATAATCAGCATTATCAATACTGTAATCTGCCAAATGCAACATCACACACACACATGAAAAAAAGTTTTGTTTAACTTATTCCTTTATCGTCAATAAAGATCATTTTGACTTGACTTGACACACACACACACACACACACACACACACACACACACACACTTAGAGGGGACATTTTTCCCACACCAATTCAAGATTGTCACCAATATCTATAAAACAAACAAACAATTAAATAAACCATCATAATCCAAGCTACGATTGGTGACTTAAAATACTATATAACACAGACTGTAATGTTACCTCAGTTAATTCCACAGACTGCATGGCAAAAAGAAAAACAAGAATAAGTTTAATATAATTCATCTTAAGTATGCGCACATGCACACACTCAAACACATACACATGCACACACACATACATGCATGTACGCACACAAACATACACACACACATACAAATACATATCCACAAAATTTCAATTTTCCTCAAAGGAAATAAAGTGTCACTGTTTGAATACATGTCAGTTCAATTTCATTATTCACGCTAAGGTTTCTTAAGATATTCATTTATTGAAAGCAAAAGAATGATTAGATTTTAACTCTTCTAGCACCATGGGTGAATGTATTCACCCAGTACATCACACTTCACTCCCACCAAATGCAAAGACATTCAATCACTACCAGGTGGCCCGTCATGCGTTTGTCTATTTTCAGAGCTTATGTCAGTGGTTTTTTCAATTAATGCAATGCATAGGTACTTGAAAAAATACTTACTCCCCTCTTGTCGGTTGAGATGCAACGGACAACCACGAATGTAAAACAATACATGGCGCTATAAGAATTAAAGGCTTCCACATAAGAAAAATCTGTATCAACCGAGAATGATCTGTAAAAACATTTAATTAATGATCAATGTAGATATGTAAAATCTGTCCACTGGAAAAATAAAGGACAATCATAATTCTTCAGAGGCTATCAATTGAGACTTTTCCTTCATAACTTCCTAATGGAGCAATGAGACAGCTCCTTCCATCTGATAAATCAAAGAAAACTCAGGCATGGGAATTGGAAAAGTAAATAAAAAGCTGAAAAGCGAGGGTTTGGGTGCCGCAGAAGGCCTCTAGTAGGGGTCCAGGGGGTAACACTGAAGCTTTTTTTTAGTAATGGAAGCCATAAAACAGCTTTAGAATGGATACATTTAGTTACTTTTTTTTCAGCGGACAGACTATTTTTCGGCAGAAAGGCAATGTCATTTCGGCGGAAATTTGCTGTTTGGCGGACAATTCCCATCCCTGAAACTAGACCTTTCTTTCATTAGGCACTGCTAACACTTCTCCCATAAATAATTCCAAAATTTGTTTTGATTCTCTGCTGTAAAAAAATATGTCGTTGCTGCTGTTGTTGTTGTCGTTCCCTGGCTTAAAGACTCCAGGGATCATCCCAACAGCCGAAGCAATTGAACACGGAGGTAAAAATGCACCAGCTAGGGATGAGAACATTATGTGTGTGACCGTTTTTCATTACCCCGCCCGCCATGTGGGCAGCCACACTCCAATTTCGGAGGTAAAAAAGATGAATACTGAGAACCCCCCCCCAAAAAAAACCACCCAATCCAACAACACCAAAACAAGGAATAAAATTTAAAATAGTAATGTATTAATGTAACAAACTCATAAAGCAAGTACAGCAAATAAAAATACAAGAAAATGATTTAAAACATAAGAAGAAAACATTTACAGAACTCTGTTTACTTCTGGATATAGATGTGCACTGATCATCTACTCACCAACATGCAAAAGTATTGGAAATTACATTTTTTAAAATTCACCACAAATAAAAAATCTGCTGGCTAAAATTGTGTTCATGCATTTATGGGTGTATAGAAAACCTAACATGTTCAAGAACTATAACAATGTTATTGGCAATAAATAAAAACATTTAAAAAAATTCTTCTGAGCCCTTTTTGTGGTAAAATTAACCTACATTTTCCATAACTGGATGAATGTAGCATCCAAAGTTTTATGCAAGTCTTTGTGAAGATCAATAGACTGTGTGCCTGTGTTTGTGTATAAAAACCTATGCACATTGTGTACATGGTCATACATTTACAGATAATTACATATTCATTCATATAAATCGGAAGAAGATCATATAAAAACTTATGTAAATTTGAATTTGTCCACACAAAAATGCAATACATGCAATACCCAATAAAATACATGCATGCAAAAATTAAGAGTATGTTACACTTGTATATGAGTTGATTCTTAAAACTGTTTGAAATATTTCACCATAAAACATATAAACGCTTGATTGCTCACTTACATTTACACGCACAATTATGATGGTTTGTTAAAAACAGATATTATTTTCAATCTAACACATCAAAACAAATTAAACAGCTACATTCAGTTAGTATAACAGTAACACAATGATCATGATATGCAGATCTACAAATTAGTTATCAGTGACTACTTTTATTATACTGGCATAACGACATTCTGATAAAATTTTACCCTTTGTGCCTTTGCAAGCTGATTAGCTAACTAAGAGAAAAAGAGAACATAGAAGTAAAATAACAGATATTAATTTGTCATTGATTATCATTTTGAACAATACATAAACTTTGTATAGACTTAACAAACTGGTGGATTTTTATTAATCCCTACTATCTATTTAACTTAATACTTACCAACACCTGAAACAACTGCATTAGCGTTAAGCGACCTGGAGCTATACCATAGCATATAGAAAAACGAAAGTAGGCATCTGGCCTTGACCCCTAGCCGGATGTGGGGCGGGAGTGATCCCCCCTTACCGGTCTAGCAGTGGCTAGGCCAATGAGCGCCTACTTCCGCCATTACAAAATTTTACAGGAAGCATCTTTATTAGTGAGGGAGGATACAAGGGAGGGTACCTCGTTTGTTTCAGGTGTTGGTAAGTATTAAGTTAAATAGATAGTAGGATTAATAAAAATCCACCAATCTACTTTAACCATACTGTACCAACACCTGAAACAACTGCAGATTACCAAAGCGGAGGAGGGTAGATGCTTCAGTACCCCAACCCAACGCGTGAGAGCGAGACCTGGGCGCTTTTTCCCTTAGGGGGTTTAAAAAAGTGGGAATTCCACTAGACCCCCTTCCCAAAAAGCCCCGAGTAACCCCTTTTACTCCTTTAGCCTATATGCGGCTTTAGAAAGGGAAGGTAAAAGGCCTGCTCCAAATATTGCCCCAAAACATCATTGCAATGATATACCCACTAAAGTACCATAGGGGGAGTCGTTGGGAGCTTGTCTCCGTACTGACGGTCTAGACGGAGACGGCGGTCTGGGCAACAACTATCTTCCCGGGAGACCAAAACTTTCCTGATAGAGAAAGCGTCGCCTTCGTTCCCGGCCTCGATGTCTCGGAGGTCGAGCTGAAGGAACGTGTCGCGCGACCTCCAAAAGCTTAGAGAAGCTTAGTTCCGGAAAGGAGAAGCCCGAAGGCCCCGACCGGACAGAGAAAACGGTCCGAACCGTCGGGGCCGAGGACGGAACGAAAGATGGAGATGCGAACCAGAGGCGAGGGAACGCCGCCTAGCTGATTCTAAGCCCCAAATTCTGGTAGAAAGATCAAGGTGACCGAAGAGTACTCATCCGAGAACTCTATGACGCAGGCCAGGACGCTGAGAGCATGAAGACCGCCGATCCTTCTGGCTGAAGCTACCAGAAAAAAAAAAAAAAAACGGTTCAGAGAGTGAGAAGCTTGAAGCTAATTGTAGCCAGGGGTTCACATAAAACTCTCAATAAGGTAAGAATCAGAAACACGACCGACTGAGGGACTCGAGAAGTCCTGGCAGGAGCTTGGAGGAGGACCGCGTCCAAGAAGAGAGACAGGGGTGACGTACAGAAAAGCCATGGCCAAGGAAATCGTAGTGATGAAGGCTGCTCTGTACCCCGAAAGGGTCCGGGCAGAGAAATTTCCAGACTCGTGAAGAAAACGCCAAGAGTTCTACAGACTGTACGTAGAAGGTCTTAACGGATCGTACTTCCTGTCACCACCGAAGACGAACCGAACGAAAGAGTCCTGGAAAAATCCAGGAAGGCATCTCAGGAAAGAACATGGCTGACTAAAAAAGCAGCCAGGAGATGACAAACCCCGCATGGAGTCACCTAGAGCAGCCAAGGCCGAAACAAAACGGACTATGAGTGGCCGGACCGGGCCACCACACGCTGCTACGCCCTTTCGACCGGAAAAAAATATTGGCGAGACTGAGTCAAAAACAAAAAGGCCCACATTTGGACAAGACTTGTTCAGAATGACGGGCAAGCAAAGGACCGACGACGGGAAGACACAATTAGTACTAAAAGATTAAGATGAGAATCCGCAAAACAGCAGATTCAACCTCTAAACTAGCAAACTGAGAAGCCAAGGAACGAATGTGCAACTGCACTTCGTAACCAACTCTACATGCTAAGACCGTAGGAAGGCAAAAATAAAAACTGCCTCTGACGTAGGGACAGACCGAAACAGCAACATAGTTGCTATCGCATGACGTCAAATCAAACCAGATGACGCTGAAATGTCCCCACCGAAAAGGAAACATGTAGACAAAAGCGGAACAGTGTGCAAACGTGACGTAAACACACCTCGACTTAACCCATTTCAACGGCACTGACTCAAAATGGGGGTGGGGGGCCTGAAGGAAGGCCCCAAAACACCCAGTCGAACAACTTAAGTTGAAAACTGACGTTTAGTGATCTGACAGCTGGGCATAGAAGATCATGTTAGCCGGACAGATGAGTCCGATTGGGACGGAACCAGACCGAAAAGGATGACTGGAACGAGTGAACGAGTCCACTGGATGAACAACTCATGGTTGTAATGAGAGGAAACGAGGGTCTGAAACAGAGCAAGTAAAAACCATGCCTGCCAGAACAGACATCATTCGAAAGAACGGCGAAGCCGGGGCCGTTCAGAAGGAAGGCAACAAGGGTACGGTTGAACAACTCTCGGTTGCAACCGTGAAAGAAGGAGCGCACGCTCCGACTTCTCTCTGCATTGGCCTTAGTATACCTTGGCAGGAGGAAGGAGCTCCGAAACTGACTCCATCAGACTAAGAAGTCTGAGGAGACAGAAAAGTGTGACCGACTTCGTACTGAGAGGACGGACACCAACAGAGAAAACGAGGACAGTGTCCTCCGAGGCTGAGACTGTGAATCCGACCGTGTCGAACCATCTCCAGACAGTCTTTAAAGAGCCCCAAAAAGAGTCTCTGGCCAGAAGAATCACCAAGAGAAGCTAGAGCCACTCCAAAGGTTGGTTCAATCACGGACTCAAAGAGCCTGAAAACCGCAAGAGAGGTCGTTGGAGAGGTTTTGTTCAAAGTACAGCAATGAACCGAATCAACAACGTCACAAAAGCACAGCCCTTGAGGGCTTTGGACAAAGATGCTTCCAACTGTATTACGTTGGAAGGAAAAAACTTGACCGGGCAAGACTCTTGTCACAATGGAGTTTCTTCGCTACAGCCTTAGAAGGCTTGGAGAAAGAGGGAAACGGGAGGTAGTTCATGGACACCTAGCACCGACTTGAACGGATGAATCAACAAAAAAGCCCACGGGAACTGAATCTTCCTTGGGCCAGGTAGACCTGCCCAAGGAGAAACGGTTAGTTACTGTGAGAAGCATAACAGAGTATCCAAGTGACGTCAGGATAACCATGGAAAAATCCAATTGAACGGTACTGACTGAAAGAAACGGTAGAGGATTGAGGAACAAAAATAACCGTTTAATTAAACGGCCATGACTTGTAACGAGTAACCCAAGTAAGAAAAACAAGGCCTGACAGGCTGGGCCGAAAAAGGCCGGAAAAGTTGATAGAACGGTTGGCAGGACCGGTTGAATGAGTAATCAGGTTGAACAACCCTTGTTGTAACCAGAAAAGCATTAAACTGAATAGAGCAAGAAAACCCATGCTCGTCAGAATTGAAGAAACGGACCACAGGAGCCGTTGCAACAGACATGAATGAAACAAAGAAAAAACAATGGATCATTCCCAAAAGCCACCGTGACAAACGGGAGGTCAGAATCATCATGAGGTTCTTGAAGAACCGGAACGGAACCCGACGGTCCGTTGCCCAACCCGGTAAAATGGATCGGTGAAAGCGATCGATCAGAAGCACAAGAGAGAGACCAGCAGATCGAAGTAGATCTAACCAGATGATTAGATGATACAAGAGAACTCTTCTTGTGAGAAAACCCTTGAAGAGCCCGACGATGAACCAAAAACCGATAGAAAACGGCTGGTTCATTCAGCGGACTCAAAGAGCCTGAAAACCACAGGAGAATTCCTAGGAGAAAAAATTTCCCCAAATTCTTTGTGATGGGCCGAACCAACGAAGCCGCAAAGCCACAGCCCTTGAGGGCTTTGACAAAGATTCCTCCAAAAAGTTGGAAGACTTAATCTTGGTCGGGGCAAGATTCCTGTCGCAAAGGAGCTTCTCTGCTTCGGCCTTAGAAGGCTAAAGAGAAACGGTTAGCTTCTGCCATCTTCCCGGCACAAAGGAAAGCCTCTGCTTTCCGATTGGAGTGGTCCAGAAGCTTAGGAGCCTGCAAGAACCAGAACTCCTTTCCCTGGTGAGTGGCCGGACCGGGCCAGAACACGCTGCTACGCCCTTGCCTGGATGAAGAGACGGACTTAGCTAAGTCCACGTCCGAATCCACTGGAGAGCGCTGACGTTACGAGCCTCTGGGGTGGACTGTCTGGTCAGAACCAGGAGAAACCACCCGAGCTTTTTGAGGACGAGTACCCTGAAGCAGATCCCGGTGAGGGACCACAGGGGGACGGTGAACGCCCAAGCCGGACCGTGTGGTAGGGCGGACGGACGGTGCACCGGTGACCGTCTGGGAACCGTGCGGTGAGTCACCGTGCCGCCGGCTGGACGCCGGACGGACGGGAGACCGCTGCGTCTTGACGGGGGTGACGGTGGACGGGCTGAAGAACCGCTACAGTTTCCATCTTATGAGGGACGGTACGGGGAACCGACATCGTGCCCTCGGGCCACGGCGGTGGCTACCGCCGGTGGCTACGGTCCACGGACCGTAGCGGGCGGTGACGAAACCGCCGGTCCACGGACCGTGCGGTCCGTAGCGGACGGTGACGGAGACCGTAGCCGTCTGACCACACGGTCTGCCGAGGCCTCCCACCGAGGGAGGCCCGGGTCCGCCGGGGGCCCGGCGACGGAGCCCGGGGAGGCCTTCTAGGCCGCGGCCTCCGAGCACGGCGCCCGAGGCCTCCCACCGAGGGAGGCCCGGGTCCGGAGAGGCCTAGGACCGGGGAGGCCGCGGCCCCCGGGCACGAAGGAGGCCCAAGGGAGCCGGAGAGGCCTAGGACCGGGGAGGCCGGAGGCCGCGGCCTCGTAGGTCGGGGCCTCCGAGGCCTCCCACCGAGGGAGGCCCGGGTCCGCAGGAGGCCTGATGGAGCCGGAGAGGCCTAGGCCGGGAGGCCTCGTCGGTGGGGAGGCCTCATCCGTCCGTAGACGTGTCGACCGGCCTCCTGGCCGGGAAAAACACTCAACCGATGTTAACCCAATGGGGCGAACACCGGGAGAAACTCTCGGACAGAGGCCCGCGCGAAGCGTCCGAGAGTGACACCCTTCACGCCGTCGGAGTGTCCCCGACGACGAGGGGGTGTTTGCCGGTAGGCCTCGGCCTCCCCGGCTGGGGAGGGCCTCCCCGGCCGGGGAGGTGTCGAGAGGCCTACGGCCTTCCGGGCTCGAGTTCCCATCGAGACACCGGGATGTCTGCCTGAGGCCCCAGTCATAAGACCTCGACCAATGGTCGGATGGGGACCTCCTTCGCCCTCCCTCCAACACAGGGTCGGAGAGGTTAGGGAGACTAGGCGGGCCCCCGAGTGCAAACTTGCCACTCGGAGCGACAGACATGCGCAGCTGCGACTTATCCAACGAAGTTTGTCCAGACGTCCGTGTAGAAGTGGAGGCCGTGAAGAGAGGCCTCCTGGAACAGAAAGGCATGGCAGAAAAACACACGGACGAAATGGGCCTAGAGGCCTACTGCACAACCGAAGCAGAAGGAGGGCCGAAATAAACAACCCGTGAAGACCAGTTTATGGCTGAATGAGACGAGAACCGAAGAGGCCGCAGGTGTACTACGACCGTAGAGGCCTATAGAGGCCCAGACCGTTTAGACTTTTTAGAAAAAGTTTGAACGGATGAATTTTTCTCAAGAGGACCGAATCGGAACAATAAGAATAATATCGTGGAAGAGAACGAACCGTAGGGTCCGAAAGAACTTGACTGATAAATAGGAACTCGAGTTGAAGAGACCAAATGACGCGCGCGCGCGCATGCACTACTACTAGTACTACTAGCAGTGCACGGTGTGTGACGAACAGAAAAACTAAAACTGTGAAAGTTCTAGAGAACTTAGGCTATTGAAACTGAGTCAATCGAGACTCAGTATTACACTGAAACTGATGATAGAGAGGAACAGGAACGAACCCACCAGTTAAGAGTGTTGTAAACCAAAAAAGGTAGAAGCCAGGCAGCCCAGGTCAACAAAGAAACGCTGGAAAATTGTAATGGCGGAAGTAGGCGCTCATTGGCCTAGCCACTGCTAGACCGGTAAGGGGGGATCACTCCCGCCCCACATCCGGCTAGGGGTCAAGGCCAGATGCCTACTTTCGTTTTTCTATATGCTATGGTATAGCTCCAGGTCGCTTAACGCTAATGCAGTTGTTTCAGGTGTTGGTACAGTATGGTTAAAGTAGATTGTGCGATTTTGCTAAGATTTATTATAATAACTTAGTTTCTCTTTCATGTACTTGCAATAATCACATTTCTAATACAATATTACTAGCTGGAAAATAAAAAGAAAGAAAACGAAAACAGGGAACCTCACACACTTGAAATGAACAGCAGTCACATTTATATTTCGTAAGCTTGCAAACTGATTAACTGATATGGGATCGGTACCCTCGGTATTCACTTGCCAGTAATAAACCCCTTCAGTGCCGTCTGTTACTTACGTCTGTGTTGCCTGTTTGCCGGGCGGTTTTTGAATGCAGCAAAATCGTGATGTATATATGTCGGCAGTAAGTACTGAAGGATTATAGAGGACAAATAAATGAAATATACAGGTTGTCGGCACTGAAGAGGTTAACCCTTTCATCGCCACTGTCGCCTCTTGGCACCACAATGATTTAACACCCATGTCACTGAAAAGCATCGGATGAGGGTCTGTTACCCAGTGACCTCATGTTGTTAATTTTGGGAGGTAAGGATAGGCCCTACTATATGCATGTCACAGAGGAATCTCCCAATATTGCAGTCAGAATCTTTTTTCTACCCAGATAAGTTTAATGGAAAGTTTTAGCTGAAAAATGGCTGGCGTTGAAAGGGTTAAAGCTAAAAATGAAATAAAAAGAATTCCATCTGTCCCACTGACCTCGGAGATGCGGCTGTCCAGTGACTGCTCCAGCGTGCTGACCCGCTGCTTCATGCTCTGCATGCGCACGTCGATGTCCGTCATGGCCCGCGTGCTGCTCTGCTCCGATGCTTCAATCATGTTCTTCATGTCCTGCCGCAGCTGTGCACACCATTCAGGAAAACACAAAGAGTCATATAAAACAAAAAGGCACACAGGCGAAAGGGAAGACAAGCTTCGTTTGGTGGTGAGGTTAACTAAGGTTTCAGCCAAGCTAACAACCTTGCTTTGAAAGAATTAAATGTCCAGGTTCAAGTATTACATTTAGCAGATACTTTCCCCCTACAATGATACCGGGGGAAATCTTTCAGTACAAATAGTTCCCCCACCTTCTGGAAATTCTGTGCTAGCAACTTCCTCTAATCTATCACTCTCTTTGACTCTTGCCTTTTCATTTTCATACTGTCATCTACTATTTTTCTGAGTTCGGCCCATTCTCCGGCCTTTAAATTTTTTTTTTTTTTTTTTTTACAAAAATCTTCCAAATAATGTTCTCCTTTGAGCTCCTCCGAAATTGGAATGTGTTGGCTGAGTGCAGCATGGAGATCAGTGAAAACTGAAAATCAGACACCTATTAGGCAGATGAGTCAAGCCGAAAAAATTAATATTTTTGTAAAAAATCCTTGAGAATTACATTTCAGGCATCGCCTCATTGCCTTGGAAAAAGTCTTTTTTAAGACAAAAATTTCGTTTTTTTACTTCGCTTCTTTTCCTATCTTCACCTATATGTGTTAATGTGTAGTGTTGTGATGTTTTTTAGTTCAGTTATAAAAATATTAAGCAGCTAAGATGATCTGAAAACCTCCTACTGTCCATTGCACCTACAGTCAGTACCTTGTCTGTGTGGTTGGCCATATTTCCATTCACCCCCCCGATGGCCTGCTGAAGAGTGGCCGTGGCAATCTGCAGCTTCTCCTGCACACTGTCTATCGTCTCTTTGGTGCGGCGCTCGTGATCTTTCCTGCTCACAGACAAGGGATAAAATCAAAGTTACGTGTTGGTTCTGACACATAAGGAGCCACCCTTTGTTTTGACAAGGCAGAATTAGAAATGAGCTCACCATGCACTTATTTACAAGATTTTAACTATTGATCTGAATTTTTTTTTTTTTACCAGTAGTTTCATTTAAATTATGAAAAGAAATATTTAAAGAAATATGATAAGAACATCAGGATATTTTACTTTAACCAAAAGCTTTCAGTTTTCGTTTAAAAAAATTTTGTTTTTAATTTTAGAATAAAAACAGAAAATGCTTATCCAATATAAAGTGCTTCAGTGTCTGAATCATAATTTCGCTGTATATTGTCAATTCTTTTTAAATACTAAAAGTGTTAGGTGACAACAACAGTGATGATCCCCCCTTCTTCTTCTTCTGCATTCCCGGGCCATAAGGCCACAATGGGCACATTGTGTCAGTTTCACTGGTGTCCTCGCTGCATTCAGCCGACACATTCTGATTTCGGAGGAGCTCAAAGGAGAAAACTATACAGAAGATATTTTGGAAAAAAGGCAGGAGAATGGGCCAAAAGTCAGGATAGATGACACAAAGCAAGGAAAAAAGCAGAGTCAAAGAGAGAGAGACAGATTAGAGGAAGTTACAAGCACAGAACGTCCAGAATGGGGGGAACTATTTGTATGGAAGACCCCCTGGTATGCCCCCCCAAAAAATAACAAACACACAAAAAAACCACCCAACCTACTCACATTATGCCTTCTCTAAATACAAAATAAGTGTACATCTCTCTTTCACTCTCTCCTTGTTTCTCTTTCCTAATATTGACTCACCTTGACTTGATTTCCGCAGCGATGACCTTGTCGGAGAGCCTCTTCTGCTCCTGGAACTGTTTCTCCTCTCTCTCTCTCTCTCTCTCTTGTTGACTCACCTAGACTTGATTTCCGCGGCGATGACCTTGTCGGAGAGCCTCTTCTGCTCCTGGAGCTGTTTCTCCAGCAGGGAGATGGACTCGTCCAGCTTGTTGATGGACTCCTTGTTCTTGACGCGCTCGCCCTTCAGGGCCTCCTTGACGCCGTGCATCTCCTCGTCCCCCAGCTGCTTCAGGGCCGCCCACCGCATCTCGTTGTCCTCGCGCATCGCCCGCTCATGCTCCGCCCGCTTCTCTGCCTCCGTTTGGTGAACCTTGATGAAAAGGAAAATGGTAAGAAAAGAGTGACTTATTATAACATACAAACAGGACACACTAGGCTCAATGGCAGGAGACCAGACATATGAATCGCCAGACCCAATTGCTAAATTGTCTTCTCCAGCATTGACATTTACAAGGATGTGGCGATGACCTTGTCTCTATGATCACACTAGGCTACCATTCTCATCACCAATGCATACCAAACTTCAATGCTGGAAGAGACAACGGGATCTCTCAAGATTCATACATGTGTGGGCTCCAGTCATAGTCACAGGTACTGAAAGCCAAAACTGGTGTCCTCTTCAACCGTCCTTGCAGTTGGGAAGACCAGACCACGGAGCATGTACTTCAGAGAAGCCCCATCTCTGAACCCACTAGAAGAGAAGTGTGGCCACTGGAGGTGGCTCTGTTGTCTAAGCTCTAAGGCAGCCAACAGGAGCTGGAAAACAATGACTCCATTTATAAGAAGAGCTGGCCTGGTTGTCTAAAAATTGACATTTGACAAGAAGAAGAAGACCATAGCCAATGAGGTTTAACCGAGGTGTGGTTACCACTACACCTATCTATATTGTTAAAAACTCGGGACTTTACTGGTGTTGCACTGCCTCCGGGCATTGCAGCCAGTATTGTTCCCACCATCTTTGTATTTACAAATGTCCCATATGTGTTTATGACCGAGAGGACGTAAAACATCATTTTCATCATTTCATCATCGAAGAAGAAAACAAACTGATGGGAAATGCTTTACTACAATTATATTTTTTTTCTAAACTGACAGCAAAAACCAATGCTGTCAGTTTTTATTCAGAATGAGCGGTGTGGGCAAAACACCATGAAACAACCCAGAGATGGAACAGAAATCAAACTAACAAAATTAACTGAGCATAGTTAATATACCAACAATCTCACAGACGTAAATAACCAGCCAACTGCAGTCAGTATCACATCCTGCTAAGCACACCACTTAACATAAAATTGTCATGGGTGAAAGGGAAAGATTCTCTCATTCCTGACAAAACTCATTTTAATGTTCTCTGAACAACACATCTCCATTCCTGAAAAGGTCAGTGGTGACCACATCTGTCCAATGTGTGTGTCTGTGTATGTGGGGAGGAGTGGTGATGGTTACAGGTTAGTCTATTGCATGTCTTTTTCATGTTTTTATCTGCCATCAATGCCAGCAGACACTTTTTATGTTGTAAGACTGTAGTTCCAGAAGACAAGCCTGAAGACTTTTTCTGTTAGTTTTTTTCTATTCCTGATTTCAGGAGCATTCCTGAACTACTTTCACCCATGATTATTATCAGGCATGCATGAGCAAAAAGTATCAACTGCCCCACCTTCTCTAACTGCTGTTGTTTCTGCTGCATCTCCTCCCTGAGTTTGATCTCCTTGGTCAGCAGGCGTTTGTTCATCTCTAAATGCACTCCATTTAACATGAAGCTATCACACATGCATTAGCAAAAAAGTGTTGATTGCCTGGTTATGTAGCATTGTTCCCCCATCTCTATGTGTCCCCAATTTCTTCGTCTATGTGTCCCTGTCTCTATGTGTCCCTGTCTCTATATGTCCCCATCTCTATAGTCTGTGTCCCTATCTCTATATATTCCCATCTTATATCTGTCTTTTTGCTTATCCTAACCCTAAGCCTAAGCCTAGCCCTAGCCCAAACCTAAACACCTACCAGTAACCCTTACCCTAATCCGTGGGAACACATAAACATGGGGACATATAGTACACATCCCACTGATCCTGATTGCCCCCACCTTCTCTAACTGCTGCTGTTTCTGCTGTATTTCCTCCCTGAGTTTGATTTCCTTGGTCAGCAGGCGTTTGTTCATCTGTAAATGCACTCCTTTTAACATGAAGCTATCACGCATGCATCAGCAAAAAGTATTGATTGTCGGGTTATGTCTGATCCTGACTGCCCCCACCTTCTCTAACTGCTGCTGTTTCTGCTGTATCTCCTCCCTGAGTTTGATCTCCTTGGTCAGCAGGCGTTTGTTCATCTCGTCCAGGTTCTCGGTCAGCTTGCTCTGCAGCCGCAGCTTCTCGGTCTCTGAGGTGTGCTCCTTCTCTCGGTGGATCATGTCCAGGGCGTGCATGGCCTCCTCCCGTTTACGGTTCTGCTCTGCCAGAGCCATGTTCAGTTCGTTGAATCTGAAACACACAGAAAAGCATTTAACAAGGCCGGCTTTTGCTTAGTTGATTTTTGTTTTTACGGTTGATTTTTTTCCATCACATTTCCAGCATGTTCCGCACGGTTAAGCACAGTGGAAATTGAGTACGTGAAAATTCGAAAGGACTGAAGTTTTATTTTGACTTTTACCTATATTTTGAGATAAACACCACAATGCCATAAAGGGATTAAATTGGGACAAATAATGAGTGTGAGTTATCCAGGGTAGGTTTTTTGTTGTTGTTTTTTGTATAGTAACCGTTTTTGAGTTCGGTTGTTTCCACTTTATGTGTACAGTGGGAAATCATTGTGAAATATTTTACCACAGAAATCAATGATGGGTTTGTTAGAGAATGAAATGATCAAACAGTAATAAACTGGTTTTTAAAAAAAATATTCCGTACAGAAACAAGCAAACCTTGGTTTATTGTAAAACAAAAATAAACAAAAGAAAGTGTTCTTTTCTTTCTTAGTCAAAACTAAAAAAGGTAGGTTTTCTTTTCTTAGTTTACTTTCTTAGGTATAAAAGCAAAAACTCACTAACTTCAAAAAATTATTATAAAAATTTCCCACAGACATTCATTTCAATGCAGGCACACAAATAACAAATAGAAAATCCTACATCTCCATAAGCGCACGAATGCTTACTCAGATAAGCAATACTCAACCAGAAATAAGAACATTTATCAAAACATCATCAAAATCCCTCTTCAATACACCGCTATCTTGGTGTCACTCACTTTTGCTGCGACATTTGTTCCAAAGTACGGCGTTCGTTCACCTCAGCGTCCTGCCTTGACCGCAAATCCATGATGACATCACGGAGCTCTGACAGTCTGAAACAACGAATGAGACATGGAAGTTCATTGGAGGGAAGAAGAAAGTGTGGACAGGACAGTTAGAGATAGAGAGGGAAGAAGAAAGTGTGGACAGGACAGTTAGAGATAGAGAGGGAAGAAGAAAGTGTGGACAGGACAGTTAGAGATAGAGAGGGAAGAAGAAAGTGTGGACAGGACAGTTAGAGATAGAGAGGGAAGAAGGAAAGGGAAGGGCAAAAGCAAAAGCAGAAAACAAAAAGGTAAGAATTTGTGTGTATAATATATATGCAAGGCTATGTTGCTTGTTGCATCTTGTGCAAATGTGTATGCGTGTCATGCATGTGCATGTATGTATGTGCAAGTGCATGTACCTGTGTGCAAATCATACTGTGCTATATTAGATTAAAGCCATTTGCGTATGTGCATGTGTGTATGTGTGCAAATCATACTGTGCTATATTAGATTAAAACCTTACTCCATTTCCTTTAAATTAAAAATTTTCAAAGCTGCATACGTTTCATAATCAATGATCACATGATATGCAAAGGTCACACAGCATGACTTAATTTAAATAGACAAATGTATGTATTTGTAACAAAAGTTGTCTACAGACGACATTTGTATGTAATAAGATAATTATTTGCATACTCCCCCGAAGACGGAGTGTGGCTGCCCACGTGGCAGGGTAATCAAAACGGTCACACACATAATAGTGTTTAAGTGCTTGGGCTGTTGGGATGATCCTGGATTCTTTTAGCCAGGGTATGTCAACAACAGAAATTCGGGTTTCTTTTTTTTTTGCATGCAATTTTTGTGTGACTGATGAGGAAGGAAAGGGTGGGTGGGTGTAAATTTTTTATCAAATGACAACTTTTTCATTGCCACTGGGTTTAACGTGTGCTAAGTGCAATATTTACACACCAATCAATATAGTCAAAGAAAAGAAAACACCTTACCAAGAAAATGAACGAAACAGCTCCTTACCTGGTTTCCACCTGTCCCCGAAGGTGCGAGGTGTTCTGCTCTGAGTGTGACTGGATATCCCCCTGTTTGCGCAATGCATCTAGCTGTGGAACAAAAAATATAAGTAGAAATATGATCAGTTACAGGTCTGAGGAAAAACTGAATAAGATCGATAAATGCATGAAATGTTCATTACACATACTGATTTGTTGGAAACATTTGATCTCTAAACAAACAAGAGCAAAAGCACCGCATTGACTCGCTATCGTGCATATGCTACATTATTCTGCACAATCTTGGTCTATTTCTTAAGGTAAAAGATGACGTTATTTATATATCACAAAAATGACATCATTTCTTTATGACGTCCTAAACAGGACCCACTGTACTCACAGAAAAATTGAAATATCCCTTAGAGAAAGTAATAACCTGTTGAACTCAGAGATTTAAATAAATATTCCTTAAGCAAATGAATATAAGATTTGCATACAATTTGTTCTAGTTGCTTTTGAATAAAAACAGTCACTGCAGACATTATGCGATTTTAGACATCGTGCAGAAACATTGGTTGTGCTATTAGTTGCAGTTTCTGAAAAATTGTTATGTTAAAGTTTTTAATGAGATGGTGATATCACACACACACACACACACACACACACATACACACACGCACGTGCACGCACACACACACCAAATTTTCAGTACATAGACGAGACTTTGCTCGTCAAAACTCTTACGGTAATTTTATTATATTCCGGATATGTCAATATGCTTTACAACATTGGAAAGAGTGAGAATAGTCACTCTGCTGGCAGATATGTCATTATTATATCTTTAACAAATTGCAAGCTGTTATATAAGGTATCAAACAAGGGAAGATTTCATTGTTGCACAGTGTTAGTTCATCTTACATCTGTCTATTTTGACTGACATCTTAAACAGATACATTTTGGTGGAGACTGACTGTTGAGAGAGAGGGAGAAAGAGAGACAGACAGACAGGCAGAGAGAGAGAGAGAGAGAGAGAGAGAGAGAGAGAGAGAGAGAGAGAGAGAGAGAGAGAGAGAGAGAGAGAGAGAGAGACAGATAGAACAGATAGAAAGAGAGAGACTGGCTTTTGAAAGATTTATCATATGATTTCTTTTAATGCTTTTTTACATTCCACAACCCCCCCCCCTCTCCCTCCCTCCTCCCTGGTGAATCTGGTAACAAAATACTAAGTTCATTTGAGCAAGAAGAAAATAAAGAGAGAGAAAAGAAAAGGGACAAAAACAACATTTTTGTGTGTAATCCAGATTCGCTGGTAAAGATATAAAAACATTTACCTGTACTTTGATTAAAATTTGAAAAAAATGGGAATAGGATTAAGAAAACACACATGCACCTATACTTGCGTATGCGCACCCACATCGAGACATACACATGCTCGTGCGCGCACACACACACACACACACACACACACACACCAAAAAAGCACAAACACAAAATCTTGAAAAGCATCAGAAGAAAAACAGAAAACAATGAAAGAGCAAAGAATTCGCAAAGCAAAATAGGAATTATTGGGTTGGGAGATGGATAAAGAGAAAACATCATACCAATTTTTTTTTAAAGAAAAAAAATGCTAAAAAGAATTAAAGTTCCAAACAGAAAGAGCACACCTACACATAAAAAGAGATCCAGAAGTAGAAAGAAAAGAATAGGTAAGATTTTCATAAGAAATGTATGAATATAAATTGAAAGCATGATAGTTCATACTTAAACAAAATGGACACAAAAAGCAGCATACATAAAAATAATCTTTTTAGAGACACACATGTATATAAAAGCAAAATAAGGAGATAATTAAATACAGGATCAAAACCAATGAGATGACACATAATAATCTTGATATACTAGGTGCAGTAGACTTGCTCACTGTGAAGGAAGGAAAACATGTTGACTGAGATAAATTTAAGAACAAAAGTATATACCAACAAATCTGTGAACGTCCATGCTGCTGAAAGATATGTATATATATTTTGTAAAGCACACCCAAAGAGAAAAGTCAGTTTAAAGAAACATGTTTGTTTTTAAGCATTGAGTCACTATGCTTATTTCTTACCACACCACTCTTCTCACTCCCTAATAAAGAAATCATGCCCCCTCCCCCTCCACCCCCTCTGAACAAACAATGACTCACTCTTGGTGAGTATAAAGAAACAAATAATGGTAAACAACAACAGCAAGATCAAACAAGATTCTCATAGATATTGTCATGTAAAAAAAAAATAATGATGAGAAAATAAAACAATCCAATTCATTTCTGCTATTAAAAAAGTGTACTGTAACAGAATACTATTAAAAAGAAGAAGAAGAATACCACCACAAGCTGTTGACTGTTAATATTTTCTCCAACACCCATACATTATTCCAGATTTTCCAATCTGATATGGATGTTTGTTTTGCAATACAACGTGCATGCTAGTGAAGGAAGAGGAACATTCCCAATACAGTGGTACCTCCCTTATAAGACCTTCACAAATCATCCAAAATGTGGTCTTATAAGGGAGGTAATTTTAATATTTAGAAGGGCAATGTCTCCGAGAAGTAGGTCTTATATGGGAGGGAGTCTTATAAGGGAGGTTCCACTGTAACTGTGTGACGAATTTTGTGGCACTTCATAGTAACATACTCTTCACACTGACAGCTTCTATGCCTCTTCATGTTTCGTACAAATGTGTTCCACCAAAAAATCTTGCATTTCTACATATATCATACACACATGCATTCCTCTCTTATCCATCCTCACATCCCACCTTCTCCATATTTTCTTTCTCTATACATACCAAGAAACAAAACAAAAAAATTCAAACTTGTATTCAAAATAAACAAATGCACAAACTCAAAATAACAGTAAATGAACATAATGTGGGGGAAAAGTTACACTAATAAATTACCTTGTGCATCTGTTGTTACAAGACATCCAGAGAACAATATCATCATCAAAATTCAAATTCAATTAAATTAACATGTCAATGTGAATCATAGATGGTTAGAAAGCGGCTCTTAATAGTTTGTACAGAGAGAGAGACAAAGACAGTGCGACAGACAAATCATTCTATTTGTTGTTAAAGATTATTAATGTTATTGTGAGAACATGCATGCGAACAAATTACAGTTTAAAAAGAACTATAAATAGGTGTTTTTTCGATACACTTCTATAGGCACACAGAATGACAGTCAAAATGAAGTGTTAAAACAAGTTTTCAAACCACAATATTTTTCCATGATTCTGTTCTGAACAGACTTTAAATTAGTACACTGTAGTAGATAAAGAAATGTTATGCATGAAAAGAAGAAAAGAATTAGCTTTAAAAACAAAACAAGTTATTTTTTTGTTTTCAACAATAGTGTTAATCACACAACTACCCAATAGAATAGCACACGCATACAGCCTTAGAAGCACACACATTGTTCAGGAATATCAATACAGTACTATCTAACCGCTAACACACCGCATGCTAGTCACCTGCGTCCAACTATGAAGACCAGAGAGCTAAGTAATCAACTGCTATTTTGAAAAACAGGAATGAATTCGTCGACACCACAGGTGTTTTGTTTGTTCAGGGTACACCCCCACTCCCTCAACCAAGAGGGATTGTAGACATACGTACTAAAAGTTGCAAACTAAAACCCAGGTGTTTTGTTTGTTCAGGGTACACCCCCACTCCCTCAACCAAGAGGGATTGTAGACATACGTACTAAAAGTTGCAAACTAAAACCCAGATGTTTTGTTTGCTCAGGGTACACCCCCACTCCCTCAACCAAGAGGGATTGTAGACATACGTACTAAAAGTTGCAAACTAAAACCCAGATGTTTTGTTTGCTCAGGGTACACCCCCACTCCCTCAACCAAGAGGGATTGTAGACATACGTACTAAAAGTTGCAAACTAAAACCCAGATGTTTTGTTTGTTCAGGGTACACCCCCACTCCCTCAACCAAGAGGGATTGTAGACATACGTACTAAAAGTTGCAAACTAAAACCCAGGTGTTTTGTTTGTTCAGGGTACACCCCCACTCCCTCAACCAAGAGGGATTGTAGACATACGTACTAAAAGTTGCAAACTAAAACCCAGATGTTTTGTTTGTTCAGGGTACACCCCCACTCCCTCAACCAAGGAGGGTTTGTAGACATACGTACTAAAAGTTGCAAACTAAAACCCAGATGTTTTGTTTGTTCAGGGTACACCCCCACTCCCTCAACCAAGAGGGATTGTAGACATACGTACTAAAAGTTGCAAACTAAAACCCAGATGTTTTGTTTGTTCAGGGTACACCCCCACTCCCTCAACCAAAAGGGTTTGTAGACATACGTACTAAAAGTTGCAAACTAAAACCCAGATGTTTTGTTTGTTCAGGGTACACCCCCACTCCCTCAACCAAGAGGGTTTGAGACATACGTACTAAAAGTTGCAAACTAAAACCCAGATGTTTTGTTTGTTCAGGGTACACCCCCACTCCCTCAACCAAGAGGGTTTGCAGACATACGTACAAAAAGTTACAAAATAAACCCAGGTGTTTTGCTTGTTCAAGGTACGTCCCCACTCCCTCAACCAAGAGGGTTTGTAGACATATGTATTAAAAGTTGCAAACTAAACCCCCAAGCATTGCTCCCACCTGCAGTTTATTCTCCTCCTCCAGGCGGCGTGAGCGCAGTTTGAGGTCGGTGACCACCGTGTTGAACTCAGCCTGCTGACCGTCCAGCTTGTTGCGTACAGCTCGCATCTCGTCAGTCAGCGTGTACACTGTCTTCTCCAGCTGCTCCTTGGACCGCTGCGTGTCCATCACTTTGGTCTGCAGGTCCATCAGCCTGATGGAAAGAATGAGTGAATGATCAAGCGAATGAACCATACTTTTTGTTTCCACTAAGCACTCTTTAATGGTAGAGAGATATAAAGAGAAGTTGAAGTGTTCTTCATTTGTCAATCATTCTACTGCTCTCTCTTTTTTATATTCTTCACTAACATTCCTTTTTTTTCACTCACCTGTACCCATGGAAAAAGACTCCACCATACAAACCTGCAGAACCACTCCTCACCTGTTCCCATGGATTAGTTAGTTAGTCTATTATAGTCCGGTCAACAGCTATGGTTATCTCAGTTCCCATGGATGGCCTTCTTGATCTGTAGCTGCTGCTGGCTGGCCAACCCAGAAGAAGACCCCACCATAATTACGTAATCCAGACTCAAGAAGCATCTAACTGTTCCTGCGGCTTTAGGAGCCAGACTGATCAACATATTGATCATGGACCCTTAAGAAAAGATGATAAGGAACCACTCCTCACTTGTTCCCATGGGCATCCTTCTTGGTCTGCAGCTGCTGCTGGCTGGCAAGGACAGCCTGCTCCACGCCCTTGGTGTGACTCAGCAGGCTGCTCAGCGCCGTCTTCTCCTCCGTCAGCTTGTCCTCCGCAGTCCTGACCCGCGTCGCAAGCTGCGAGATCAGGTCGTTGAAGATGTGAATGGAAGAGTCCAGCTGCATGCGCGCCTGCTTCTCATCACGAATGGACTGTTCGTTACGAACCACCGCCACACGGAGTTCGTTTTGAAGTCTCAGCACCTCTTCGAGCAGAGCTCGGTTGGATTTTTCCGTCACCCCAAGCCGTGTTTCCAGCAGTCGCATTTTCTCGTCAGATTCGACCATGCTGGTGCTGTTGCGGATGCCGATGGGGCTGTTTTTGCGACGCAGCATGGTGTAGGGGACCATCTGCTGGGACTCTGTTCCAGGGGGAGGGGTGGCGGTGGGCAGGGCAGGCAGCTGGGTGGTGGTTCTGCCCTGGACATGGGAGGAGCCCCTGCCCATGCACCATAGCATACATAGAGTCAAAACGATTGTACGATGTAACAATATGGTCAAAAGACTACATTGGTAGGAGTAGGTGAGTAAAGAGGAAAAGTAGGTTTTTTTCTTAAAATTGCATTTGTTCACATGTGCTATGTATTTGTTTTTCACTTAACTCTATGCTATGAACAAAGTCTTGAGCATTAAAAGTTGTCAAGTCTCTCTCTCTCTCTCTCTCTCTCTCACTCACACACACACACACACACACACACACACACACACACACACACACACACACACACACATAAACAAAACCAACAAAAAGAATTAGGTGTATACTAAATTTTGAATAATACTATTTTTTTCAAAAAATAATAAAAGCACACAATAGTAACAAAGAAAAAAAGAAGAAATACAGAAATGGTCAAATGAAGAAAAAGACAAACAAATAAGCACATAATTTTTTTGGAAGAAAAACAGGCAAAAACAAGTACAATCAATAAAACTACTGTCTTTTTAGCCAAAAATGTAAAGTGCCATGACAAAAAAAGCAAACAAAAAAAAAAAAAAAACAAAAAAAGAAAGAAAGAAACAAAAACAACAACTGCATAAACAAGCGCAATCAATAAAACTTGTTTCTACAAAAATTAAAAATGCCTTGACAGAAAACAACAACAAGCAAACAAATAAAAACAAAAAGAAAAACTGCCAAAACAAGTACAATCAATAAAATAAAATAAAACTACTTTAAAACAAGAATTCAAAAAGCATAACAAATTATACTTTGTCGAAATGAGAGTTAACGTATCTGCGATAAAAAAAATTCTTGAAGAAAACAAAACATAAATCCAGCACACTAAGTTCTCGTTAAATAATAAGCTGCTGATTTCTATTTCCATTAAAATCAATACAATCCTTAAAATGAAAATATTAAAAAGTTCAAAGTGAGCATGGTACAGTTTATGAAATATAAATGTTAGTTTCTTAATAGCCCCATTTGAAAAAAGAAAAAGTCTAATAACAAAATATAGGGAGGAAAGGGTGTAAGAAGTGAAGATTAGGGAGAATAAACATACATGGATTACAATTTTGTTTCACACGTTTGATTAATGTTCTTTCAGTTATGTTGTATCTCTGTCATGTTGTTGCACCTAACCTGAATTTCTCTTTTGGAGATATTAAAGTATACTTGAACTTGAACTTGAACCAATTCCACGAGGTTTTTACATCTGGCCAACAGAAAGCCACATCAAACTGCTGAAGGAACCAAAGCTTAAAAATGGTAAAGGTCAAGATGTGCCACCCCCCCCCCCCCCCCCCACCCCCCCCCCCCCCCCCCCCCCCCCCCCCCCCTACCTATCTCGGTTAATTGTATTTTTCCGTTATTGCCTTTCTTACCATACATAAAGCTGTATTTTAGGAACATTTTTAGCTAATAACCTTTTTGGAATACTAACCCTATCCCTAACCCTAACCCTACCCTATAAGACGGAAAAACGCAACGAACCACAACTGTGACAAATCGTGGTGTACTGCAGTACATAGTGGGGGGTAGGGTTAGGTTTAGGGCTAGGGTTAGGGATAGGGTTAGTATTCCAAAAAGGTTATTAGCTAAAAATGTTCCTAAAATACAGCTTTATGTATGGTAAGAAAGGCAAAAACGGAAAAATAGAATTAACCGAGAAATGCAGTGTATCTTTACCCTTAAAAATATCTAAACAAGGAATGATAGTGGACATAAATTTTAAATCCTATCAATCAATGAATGTGATCTTTCCTACCTTGAGTCACTGTTGTCTGTCTGATTATTTTTCAATTATTGTTTTTAACTCTTCTAGCACCATGGGCGAATTATGTATTTGCCCAGTACATCAAACTTCACTCCCACCAAATGCAAAGACATTCACTGCCAAGTACCCTGCCATGTGTTTGTCTATTTTCAGAGCTCATGTCAGTGGTTTTTCTGTTAAAGCAACGCATGCTCACTCGAAAAAACAGTTACCCCTCTCCTGTCGGTTGAGATGCAACGGACAACCAAGAACGTACCAAAAATAAAAGTACCAACACGCAGCATTTGCCTGTTTTTGTGTTTGTTTGTGTGCATGTGTATGTGTGTGTGCATGCGCGTGCATGTGTGTGTGTGTGTGTGAGTGCATGCGTGCGTGTGTGTGTGTGCGTGCATGCATGCATACTTACATGCATATGGCTGTATACGAGCGTTTGCATGTTTGTGGGTTTTTTCCTCTTTTTGTATGCCCCCTCAAAACACACATATATTATATGCTGCTAAAAATGAAACAATGATACTCTGCACAGAACATACGGTACTAATTTCATTACTTCACCAGCTGTAATATTCTGCCCGCTGCCTTTATCCCTTTCCCTCTACACAAATCCCCCAGCCAGAATGAACATTTGCTTTGTGGCTTAACTCTCTGATAAGAGACACAGGGGTTTCATGCTATGTTTCTGCCCCCCCCCCCCCCCCCCCCCCCCCCCCCCCCCCCCCCCCCCCCCCCCCCCCCCCCCCCCCCCCCCCCCCCCCCCCCCCCAAGGTCCACTTTTAGACGAAGGAATAGTCTGAAACTGGGAGTCACAGCTGAGGTGACTGTGAGATTCAGATATAATAAAAAACTATGACATTTTGTACTTGTTTTTCAAATTATATTATTAAAGAGGAAACAGTAAAGAACATGCATACTTTGCATGGAGTATGAGTTGGTAGTTAAAGGTTATAACAGTACAAAGAATGAAGGGGGGGGGGGGGGAGGGTAGGAAAGAAACAAAACATAAATAACACATTTTAACAGTTTGGTTTTACATATGTTTTTAAATCTTGAATTAAAAAAAAAATTAAAATCAAGATATTGATATAATTGCAAATGGTGTCAACTAGTTTCTTCACACTGTTTGTATATATAAAAAATGAGATTCTTTAAACAAAACAAAAAACAGAGAGAGAGAGAGAGAGAGAGAGAGAGAGAGAGAGAGAGAGAGAGAGAGAGAGAGAGAGAGAGAGAGAGAGAGAGAGAGAGAGAGAGAGAGAGAGAGAGAGAGAGAGAGAGAGAGAGAGAGAGAGAGAGAGAGAGAGAGAGAGAGAGAGAGAGAGAGAGATTACCATTGCATTTGAAACTATGTGTGAAAAAGTGACATACAGTGTATGTATGTTCTTGTATTAAAATACACTTAGTCTTAATTTGTTGTGCATAATCTCTTAGTGCAATTACAACAATGTTCTACAGTGTATCTAATAAACAGACATATTTCCAGTGTATGTGAGCGTGTGCGCGTATGTTTGTGTGTGAATGTGCGTGACTCTGTGTGTGTGTGTACATATGATGCCTGCTTATCAAAGTGTTTTTACTGAATTTTAATGAGGCATTTAACAAAACAATTTTTGTTGTTGCATAAACGATTAAAAAAAACAAAGCAAAGGATGTGCAAATAACATAAAAAGCACACACAATACAGTGTTGATAAACTAACAAGAAGGAAAATAAAATCACAAATACGAAAAAAGAGGCATTCCACAGGGCTATACAGTTAAATGGATGTTCATTAATCGTAATTAACATTCATGCAAAAACAGAAATACATGTATGTGTGCATACACTTTTCAACACAAAGATGTTCCAACACCATCAAGCAAGAACAAAAGCCGCCAAACCCATCACCATCCAGTTACATTCCAAAGCAAAGACATGCCAAGAGCACTTTATTAAACAGCTGACAACCACCATCCTTCAGTGACACTTACTTTCTCGATTCTGGACCTTCTAGCTCCGTAGCATAGGGATAACTCATTCCTGAAGCCATGTCACACGTTGCCCCAATACAGACACGCCAATTATCTTCTTATGTCGGCTAACACAAGCTATTGTCCTTCAGGGACCGTTTCGCAAGATCTGCGTAATTTCCAGCGTTCTTGACAAATAGAGTCCATGCATGTTTTGACACTCCCCCCACAAAGGAATGTCCGATTCATCTTGCGTCAATTCTGGTAAGCTACAGGCCCGTGGGCAGTCTATATATAGAGACCAATCAGTGTGCTGGAATGGAAATGTTGAAACAGGTATGTAAGGTACAAAAGAAATGACAGTAAACAAAATTCTCAATCCCCCCCAAAAAAAAAAAACCAACAAAAAAACAAAAACTTTTTTTTAACAAGATTGTACATTAATCTACAGCCTGTGTTGCTTTGGATTATAGTGATGGCTTTAAAAAGTAAGATGAACAGAATGGAAGGAAAGCAAAAATGAGACAAAACACATTAACAACCTTCATTGATTTCTTCATTACACAATAACAACAAACAATAAACACAAAAGTTCATTTCTGGAAATAGTTACCTGACACAGCAGACAGAGAGTAGGAAATAAATGTGTCGCACCTCTGATACTTCACAGCAGGAGTATGGGAATGACTGAGAGTGACAAAATCAATAAACAAGCTTGACATTCTCTCTCATCAGCTTTTGACCGCTAAGACCACTAAGAATGTCCACTCCTCCGGCCATTTCCTCCCACATTCCCAGGCAGACAAACAACTGATTAATTTTCTCCTGCGAGGCTGGCGAGATGATGGCAGGCATATACATGAAGCCGTAGAAACCTCCCTAAAAGAACAATTAGAATAGTATATTGCGAAATACACCTAAGAGAAGTGATGCACTCTCTGATGCACTCTCTGATTATCTCTCTCTCTTTCTCATCTCTCTTTCTGTCTCTGAAAGCAACCATTAGAATGGTATATTGCGAAATACATTTGGGAGAAATGATGTTCTCTCTCTCTCTCTCTCTCTCTCTCTCTCTCTCTCTCTCTCTGTCTCTGAAAGCAACCATTAGAATGGTATATTGTGAAATACATTTGGGAGAAATGATGTTCTCTCTCTCTCTGAAAGAAAAAAAATCCACAAATAGTATATTACGAAATAAATGAGACAAACGATGTTCATACATAATTATGCATACGTCTTTGTGTGTGTTTGTGTTTGTGTGTTTGTGTGTGTGTGTGTGTGTGTGTGTGTGTGTGTGTGTGTGTGTGTGTGTGTGTGTGTGTGTGTGTGTGTGTGCATGTGTGTGTGTGTGCCTGATAGTGTACATGTGTTTTGTTGAAAGCAAAATGACAGAAACATCATAAAGAGGTGGAGGAAAGTGAGTAATGCCAACAAGGAAACATTTACTTTTTCAAAGCAGAGATAGGAACACACGAAGCTAAACAATCAAAGTAATTGATCCCAGTCTCCCTGCTGCTTTTCTTTTTACATACAAATATTCCAAAAAGAAAAGAAAATCCCAACAATCCATATAAATCATAAATGACTATATGTATCAATATGAGGTAACATATGGATGAATACACAAGCAAACATGTCTTCCCTTACATATGTAAATGTAAGAAACTGATACTATATTTAAACATCTGTGTGTACTATAAAACCCCCATATATGTTTTCAAATAAAATAAAATAAAATAAATACTCACATGTAAAAATAAATGTCTGTGTTAGTTGGCTATGAGCAGCTACACAAGCAATTAAAAATAAAAAGAATTGATTATATTTTTAATCCATCTTTTAAAAAGTCCTCAAAATAAAATTTGGAACTTGTAAATTGCACCCAAATTCATTTTAATTCAGACCTGTGGCGTGTTGACAGTTAGAACACAATGCCTTATATTTAAATTAATGTGCTGGCAAAAATACAGCACAATTTGTTAATAAGCTCAAATTGGGCAACAGTCAAATCAAAACCTGCAATGCAATCACAGCAATGTCTTAAATTAGAGTGCAGCATTTTCAGTCTTAATAATGTAGCCTGCCTCTCTCTTTCTTTCAGCTTTCATCACAATCACTACCATTTTCTCTCCCCCATTCTTTTTGCCTCTGTTTAATTCACATGTTATATTGATTTAATGTGTTCTTTCTCTCTGTCCAAGTCAGCTATGAGAACTTAAAAAAGGTCTTCTTTTCAACGACCATTTAAAAGACGCCCTTGTGTCGAACACTATTTCCCTCCCTGCCATACCCAGGATCCAGATCACTACTTCCTCCCAAAATAAAGACTCCTTTCAAAGCTTCGCTTTTCGTTTTTAAACATAACAATTAACATGAATGTTAAATATGCCAGTTCAACAAAACATCATGACATCATTCAGCATGAATGAACACAATTTATGTTAAAAATAGAAATAAAGCTTCCTGGAAAGCCATATTAATATAAAATATTATACAGAAAGTTTTCAAAATTACCGGAAATAGGACATCTGAAGGGATGATGATTATGCTTCAGACTGTAAACACCTGAAATAATTCAGTTTACAAACACCTGAAATAAATCAGTTTACTATACATGTAATAAACAAAGAAAAAAATTACCTAGATGTAAATTTACTGACCATATCTGGTGTAAGAAGAGAAAACATCACAAATTTAAAATATCAATTAAAATTTTTTAATATCACCCCAAAAAAATTAGAAAAAGAAAAGAAAACATTGTTGAAAGTTTCCCTGATTCGTAGATGACAACAATCCGCCAATCACGAACCTAAGCTATATGCACAGTGGGTGTACACCAATGTCTGTGCAACACGTACAAATAGTCCATACTGGTCTCACATGGAAACTGACTCTCCTTCTTGTGCATGGCCACAATCAACACTTCGAAGCTTGATTATTTTGCCAAGAAACAGGGGAGGTTCTCGACCACTTTTGCTGGAAGAAAAGGCCTCAAGGCCTGAGGAGAAATATTCAAACACTAACAGACGAATGGACAGACAAAAGATAAATACAAGACTAGCTAAGACTAGCCAAGAGTGGGTCTGCTGTATTAGGGGGAAAATCAGCAAAGATATAGTTTGGCAGTCGATTGATCATGAAGCTTGATGAACTATTGTATATATATATATATAAATATGAACGCTTGCAATGAACAGTGTTGTGTTTTGGGTGATCATCTTAAACAAAGATATAGTTTAGTCACAAAAACTAAATATTGATATGATATGATGGCAGATCGATGATCAGGCCATGGGCTTTTGATCTGGTCATGTTGATCCAAACTTTAGTGCACAAAATTTTCACTTTATGTCTTATTATTTTTTAGCGTCACGGGTGATATTGAGGGTCTCCTAAAGAGTTATATATCTTTTGTCTGACCATACAGTGTCTAGTCTGTTTTTGAAAACCTGTAGCAAAAATCACATAAGTTGTGTTTTTAAAAAATAAGTTCTAGCTAGCTTAGCAATCTGCCTTCCTTCTGTAAACTGACCACACTGTATGACTATTCTCAATTCTATCTATGGGGCTCAACTCAAAACATGGTAGTTTCAAAGTTGAAATGCGGCACTGGCAAAGTTGCAGTTTATAGGCATGTTAATAAAGTTGCTTCCCTTGGATTTATCTCTGAACTTTTCATGGCTCGGGACAAACATGCAAAAATGGAGTTCCATTTGCATGCCTAGTTTAAGTTACCACACTGGAAAACATTATGAATCTTAAAATTTTTTAAAGTTCCATGACAGTGTAAATAAATCCTTCGATGGAAGTTCAGTTTAACGTCGCGTATCGGCTTTCGCCATGTACGACGGGCTGAACAAACCAACCAGGGTATAAAGAAAAATTTATGTTCCTGAATCACTGTCTTAGCCAAAAGGCCGAGAAGCGATCAGAATTCATATAAGAATTTATGAATTAATAAATCCTTGTAATAGCCACTAGTTTAGTAGTTAGCTAGATCATTGAGCTTACGAATCTAATCGTTGGTCTAAGAAAAGTAACTAAGCGATAACAAGAACCTTCACACAACACCTCAGCAATTGACAATCTGAGGCCTCTAACCACGTATATAAAAGTGTTATTACCTGTAAGATTAATCATCGGGCAAAGTTCTATAATATTTTTTGAAAGCTTAGTGGCGCACCAAGCATGAAATCATTATTACAAAAATCAAAGCGTATTCACCGTTAGTGCCTCATTAAATATTCCTAGCAGAAATTATGCATGCTGAGAGTTCAAGGTCAAGGCCGACGACGAACTGTATACAGCGCATGCGCATTTTAATTCTCAAACCGACCGACCGACAAAGCAACAACAAAGCTATTCTTGCCTGTTCTAGGCCGACTTAGGCCCCCCCCCCACCCCCCCCCCCCCCCCCTAGGTGCCAAATCTAAAAATATTTTGCTTCATACGACTAACATCATTAAAAAATTACTTATATGTGATTCAATGCTAAAATGTAATTGTAAAATGTGGTTTTAAAACCTCAAAATTCCTTCAGCGGTCTGAAAGATTGTCTGCTCTAATTCTAAATGGATTAGACTAGCACATTTTTTACTCAATACGTCAAATTATTGCGTCAATGCACGAGAGGAGAGCATGATAAGCGGCCATTGCAAAGTGGAAAGAATAGGGTTTTTTTCGAGTGAAAGTTTATTTCAAACAAAAAGCAAATATTTAAGAGCTTATTTTCTCAAAAAAGCCACACAATATAGTTTCTATAAACAGCATATATATATGTGAGTACTTTCGGTTTTTTAATTTTATTATTGGAGTTCTGTCCAGTTTTCAATCATCTTGATTGTTGGAAGAAAACTGTCACAAATTTCTCTCATTGAGTCAATAATGAAAAAAATAGACCAATGCTCCAACAAAATCGTACCTCCTTTTGCAAATTAGAGACCAAAAATACACATTTACAGCAAATTAACTATTTTTCTCTCATTTTATCAGAACTACTCAAAGAATTTCTTACAATTTTTTTTCTTAGCGTGCCTACAGTTAGCTACCCCTAACAAAATTCTTCTTCTTTCAATAAGTATCCTCCTTCAACATTTTGAAGATTATAATACCATAACAATTTCTTAGGTTAGGTCAGGTCAGGTCAGGTAGTTAGGACATTAGGCCTCGCGGCCTATTCACTGTCCTGTCATTTTTGTTTGAACTTTTGCACAGCTGAGAGGTTTTTATATTTTGTTTTCGGCAAATCTGCCTTTTAGTCATACTCATATTGTAGTCTTGATCTTAGATCTATGCTTGCATTTTAAACATTAAAAACGCAAGTTGCATAACATATCTTCATGCAACGTTTTATTACACTTTTACAAACATCTGATGCAGAAAACGTCATACCAATATAAAAAATGATCAATAATATGGCATTTTGAACAGACCTCTCACTCCTCACTTGTTCCGCCATGTTGTTTACAGGTATCGACGGAATCACTTCTAGACTTGCTTTGATTGGTTACTGTGCCAAGTCTCGGACGATCACGTTCTACTACAATAGTCTACCTACCGGAAACACATGTCCCATGTGGATTGCCAAGTTGGTTTCTTGTGGTAGGAATCTGCGTCAAGTTCGATTGCCATGGCTGACAGAATGGATCTCGATGAAGCTGAAGCTGACAACGCTAAGGAGACTAATCAGGGTATGGAAGAAACAGGACATGAAAATGTGTGTTCAACTCAGATCAGATCAAATGAAAGGGATCTAAGGCCAAATGTTATGCACATTGTCATGCTTTTATGTCATGAATGTGTAATCTAATAGTTAATACTAGTAATAGTAATACTCATGTCACTCATCTTAATCTTAATCAGTTAATGCCTCTTATATTTGAACAACTGTGTGTGTGTCTGTCTGTTCGCCCTGTAACTCATGAACCAGTGTACAGAATCACTTCAAATTGAGAGAGAAGGTGGTGTGGTGTGGTGTGGTCTCCCTTCTTCCATTTCTTCTGTTTCTGTCTTTGTCTGGATATGTCGCAGACACCACTTCTGATGATAAATCGTGACAGAACTTGGAGGGCGCATGAACCTACCAGAAAACATAGAAGGAGAAAGACCTACTGCTTACCCTGGGTTAAGACCATTAACCCCCCCCCCCCCCCCAAGTTCAGCCGGAAGGGCCCAGGCCCCACTTCCAGAAGCAAGCCAAAAACAAAACAAACAAAATCCTAGTATGCTAGTGGTCAGTAGAGGTGGGGAAAAAAACCGGTTTGAACCGAAAAACCGGTCCTAAAATTCCGCGGTTCAAAAAACCGGTTCGAGTTGCTGTGAACCGTTTTTTTTTAACTGCAAACTGAAAGTAAGTTTTCTTAGATTTAGAATAACGCATTCATTTTGAAGAACAACACTGAATCTCAGCGCAGATTGGGTGTAGCTGTTTCTAGTTGCCTGGTGTTGTAAGGAGCAAGTATGGCCTACACTACAGTAACGAACATTTGGAGGCATTTTCTCCTGGGGGAAAAAATCGAAAGAGTGATGGAGTGATTGTAGAAAGTATTGCTTTGTGCTTGCAATGTGGCAGTGCGATCAATCGGGGTGGTGGAACAACAAACATGACTAATCACCAAGAGAACTGTGAATGGAACAACAATAAAACAATGTCTTTTTAAGTTTATTTAATTTCATTTCTATAAATTCTTATGCTAAGAAGATGAGCAAATATGTTCGAAAAGATTTTGATCTGCACACACACACACACACACACACACACACACACACACACACACACACACACACACACTCACTCACACGCACACTCTCTCTATATATATTATATATATCTCACACACACACACACACACACACACACAGAGGCGCGCGCGCGCACACACACACACACACTTACACACACATGCAAGCTTTTTCTTATAAATAAACGGACATGAACTTGCTATGATATTTGCATTGTATTTTATTCATACGTAAATGTGTATACTCTCTCTCTCTCTCTCTCTCTCTCTCTCTCTCTCTCTCTCTCTCTCTCTCTCTCTCTCTCTCTCTCGCTCTCCCTCCCCATCCCCCGTCTTACTCTGTCTATGTACTGACCTCTTAAATCCAAACGATGTGCGGTTTTGTTTAAAATTTGATTATTTTTGCGGGTTTCCTTTTGGAGGAGGTGTGGGGGGTGTTCATTGTTATAACTGGGATTGGGAGTAGTTTCATAAGCTGCTTAATGTACATTCGGTAGTTATTGTTCGATTAAAATGAATGCGCTTACTGAAGATATTGTCTAAACGTAGAATATGTCATCACTGTTGTAAGAATGAAAACGAAATATTATTTAACTAGGGAATATGAGATTAGCAATAACAGCTTTTCTCCACCCAGCCCTGGGACTGAGAGAGAGAGAGAGAGAGAGAGAATGTGTGTGTGCGTGCATGTGTGTGTGCAAGCGCGCGTGTGTGCGGTTGTGCGCGTGTGTTTGTGTGTGTGTGCGCGCGCTCGTGTTATATTTTTTCCTTCCATTGTGAAATATTTTCTCTTCTCATTTTGATTATCAGTTCAGGTACATAACTTATACTTTTGTATTCCTTATCCTCCCGCTACATATCTGATTATTCTCAAAGCTAGTTCATTGCGTTGTGAATGTGCCACCATCCTTCACACTCCAACCGCCATATGACGTTTTGTTTTTGCTTTGGTTTAATTATTTTCCCTATGATTATTATATTTTTTAACTACACCCCTACCATCACCTTCCTTTGACACGGGCAGATGGCCCTGTCATTAAAATGTTGGAGTTGAGCTGAGTTTTTTGTTGAGTGTGTGTGTATGTGTGCGCGCGTGTGTGTGAATATTCTGACAAATAAATAAATGTTTGCATAGGTGAAACTACTGATGTGAGTACTGGTTAAAAAAACCGGTTCGAAAAGACCGGTTCGGAGAGGAAAAACCGGTTAAAAACCGGTTCGAAAATTTGAACCGGTTCTCAACTCTAGTGGTCAGTAGTTGCAGGCTCAGATGGTGATCTGGTCAGCGCTGATGAAAATGCGCTGACAGAGCCTGCGGTATCCACAATCAACAATTTGATTTTTTGATACTGTTTGGTCGAGGTTCGAAGGTCGCACACAGAACAAAAACAATTAAAAAACAACCCTAATCTACTGTGACCCAGCCAGCCAAGACCTGTGTGTGTGTGTGCATGCCAGTCTGTCGTGTCCAACTATGACTACTAGATACGCTTCAAATTTGCTATGAGCCCTAACGGGGCGATGGCAACGGCAACCGAGGCGGCCGTGTCATTTGCGCGGTTTGGCAAATGCGTGAAATGTGTATCCACCGGCCTCTCAGCGCCCGTATCTCCGGTATTTCTGGACGGATTGCCTTCGAATTTGGCAGGTAGATGACCGGGGACAGTGACTATCTCACTGTGTGCCAAACTGGAAGCGAATCGATTTATAAACGCGCGTGATATACGCCGCTTCACCTTTTCACAAACCGCGGCGAAACGAGACCCGACATTCACTCCAAATTTCGAACGTGCATGACCAGGAATAGTGACTATCTTGGTGCAAAATTGAGGGTAGGTGGGCGGGTATGGTTGGGGTGGGTGCAGTGGGTAGTAGAACGGGCATCGTGCTATTCTCTGCTATTGTCTTCCAACTAACATGAGCTTAACGCGTGCGGGTGGGGACTCATTGACATTGACTGAGGTTAGGCTAGTGCGTGCGCGTGAGTGTATAGGGTGGAGGTGGGGAGTAGGGAGGTGGGGTGGGGGTGGGTGGGCGGGGGGTATGGTTGGGGTGGGCGGGGGTGCGGTGGGTAGTAGAACAGGATGAGTGAAGAAGATGGAAGGAGGGAGAGAGACAAAAGTAATAATAATATTTTGCGGACCTGGCGAAACCAGTACTCAGCGTTACCAGTACTGGGCATTACCAGTACTAGGCGTTGCGCTAGTTTTAATTAAGTGTTGCTTCTAAATATTTTTTTAAGTAGACAACTCACTTTACTTTATCCATTTACTTGCCAGGACATATAATTTATAAAGTAATAAACCGTTTTGTGATTTGTTTATAAATTCCAAAGAACATTAATTTTGTCTGTGATCCAAGTTTTTAGAAAGTTCTGTATTTGTTACATTGATTGAATGATATGTTTTTTATTGCCTTTTTCATTTAAAGGAATATTCATTCCTGGAAAGACGGAATATGACGGTGAAGAACTGGAGGCCGATCCATCAGCATATGTCTTCCTTCATCAGCTTCAAGCCGGTAATATTTTCATTCTTTATCAGAAAACAATGGTTGCAACTTACACCACTGTTGCAACACTCACACCATAAAGATATGACCCAGGGCTAGCCAAACTTAAACATTTTTTCACTCATCTGAACTGTAAAAATGTTACTTGCCCGAACACATTTTCACTAGCCCGAAGAAAACAACAATTGTTGAACTCACACACACGCACACACACACACGCACACGCACACACAGATGGGAGAGGGAAGGAGAGATAGAGTAAGAGAAGAGAAAAGACAGAGAGAAAAAGAAAAAAAGAGTGGGAAAGAAAGAAAGGAGAGAAGTAAAGAGAAAAAGAAATGACATGGGGAGAGTGGTGGGGGAAAGAGAAGGGGGAGGGGATTGAGGAAGCTGCCTTTCGTTTCCTTTCAGTACCAGTGCTGGCATGTTGTTATCTTAGCAGACAGCTGAGCTGGCTTTGATAATGGGTTGGAACTTGGAAGGGAGAGATGGTGTGGGGAGACTCAGTGGTAAAAAACCCCAAGGCAGTGCAGTACTGAAATTTACAGTCGCCCACCGGGCTGATGACTTTTGAAATCTACTCACCCACAGATTTTTACATTAGCCAATGGCTACCAGGCTATTAGTTTTGGCCAGCCCTGTGATCAGAGGAAGTAACTCTTACAAGTCAATTTTGTTCTCCCCCGAAGACGGAGTGTGGTTGCTCACATGGCGAGGTAATCAAAAATGGTCACCCACGTAATGTTCTCACCCCTAGCTGATCAATGCATTTGTACCATGATGATAGTGTTCAAGTGCTTCGACTGTTGGGATGATCCCTGGAGTCTTTTAGTCAGAGTACATCAGCAACAACAACAAATTTGTTGTCATCAAATGCATTTTCTTATGCATACTTAACATCCAGGGTTTGGCTAAAATAATGGAAAGGGTTTGAGATAGGGCTAGACTTAGAGTTAGGTGAGAATCAGGTGGGTTTTTTTCTTTTAGATGGATGTGCAGTTTTTGCATCCTGTGACTAAGTAGTGTACAAACGTTCGCCAAGGATTGGATCATGGTACCATAATCGCAGCTTTTGCCTTTCAAAAACCAGTTGTCATGAGGGTTTTAGGCAGCTGGGAATTTTATTATTTTTAAAGGTAGATATAACAATTAACACTCATATGATTTTTATTTTGTCCAAAATACATTGATACAAGCACATGAAAAAAGCTTTATCTTTGCATGATTTTTAGGTGATGTTGTGGGATTAAACTTAACCCCTTCACTGCTCGAGAAAAATTGTAAAATTTATTATAAAATTTAAAAGAGACCTGTTAGATTCAATCTGGGTAAAAAACGGTATAGAGATATAACTTTCCTGACTTGTCTAAACCAAAAACCAGCATTCCAAGACTATGACATAAAAAGTTATGACATCATCAAATACATCACATAGTACACACAGTGAAGGGGTTAAAGTTTCACTGAGTTAAAGAGTCTTGTTATTGTGTTGTATCCAATCTTATCATATCTAAACACATTAACCCTTTCGCCGCCAGCCATTTTTCCGGCAAAAAATACCATTAAACTTAACTGGGTACAAAAGAAAAAAATCTGTAATATTACAAATTCCTCTGACATGTAGTATGTACAACATTAGGCCTATCCTTACCTCCCAAAATTAAGAAAATAGGGTCTTCAAATAACAGGTCCTGATTTGATGCTTTTTAGTGACATGGGTGTTAAACCATTGTGGTGCAAAAATGCGGCATTGGCGGTGAAAGGGTTAAAACACATTAGACTAGATGGAGAGAGAGAGAGAGAGAGAGAGAGAGAGAGACTCAGAGAGAGAGAGAGAGAGAGAGAGTGAGAGAGAGAGAGAGAGAAAGCCCAAGAGAGAGAGAGAGAGTAGGAAAGAAAAACATAATCAGTTATCTTCTTTTGACCTCATTATTCTTTTATCCTTCATTTTTTTGTAATCAGTGTTTTTTAACTTCAAAACCAGGAGTTAGGATTAGCATAAGAATTCTTGCGATGGACAGTGATGGGAGAGAAGTGTGTGGACAGGACTAGGACTAGGAGAAGGTTAGGGTAAGGCAAGGATTTTTGTCAATCTGTAGATGGATCAACAAAAACTTCTTGAATTAAGAAGGGTGGTTAATTAAGGAGGTGATGTGGGTAAGGAAAAGTGGAATGGGAAAGGAAAATCTAGTCCTTTTGCAAGTTTCATACATTTAAAAAAAATAATAAACATACATGTGTACATACAGAGTTATTTGAATTGACATATTGTTGATGACGCAAAAAAGAATACAAGAAACAGTCGGAAGACTCCCAACCGTTATTTTTTTATTTCTGTTCGTATCATTAATTTGATGCAAAGTAGTCTTATGCTTTCAGGTGCCCCTTGTCTGACCTTCGACGTTCTACCTGACAGGCTCGGGGATGGCAGGGAAAACTTTCCGTTGACCTGCTACATCGTGTCGGGGACAGAGAGGGGTCAGCCCAACTTCGTCAACATTATGAAGCTGCACAACATCACCAAAACACAGAAAGAGGAGGAGGAGGAGGAGGAAGACAGCGAGGACGAGGAGAGTGACGACGAGGATGAGAAACCGGAGCTGAACCTGGTCACTATGCAGCACAACGGTGGGGTGAACAGATTGAGAGTAAGTGGACATTGTTTAACAATTCTAGCATGGTGGGCGTATGTATTCACCGAGTACATCACACTAGTCTTCACTCCCACCAAAGGCATTCAATGGCTAGTAGCCTGCTGTGTGTTTGTCTATTTTCAGAGCTTATCACCTTATGTCAGTGATTTTTTCCATTAAAGCAATGCATGCGCATTCAAAAAAATAGTTACCCCCTCTCGTTGGTTGAGATGCAACAGATAACCAAGAATGTCAAAAAATACATGGCACTGGAAGAGTTAATGCACATGTGCAGTATGAGAAATAGACGTTGGGGGGAAAACCGGTTTGAACCGAAAAACCTGTGCTAAACTTTCGCGGTTCCAAAAACCGGTTCGAATTGCTGTGAACCGGTTTTTTTAACTGAAAACTGAAAGTAAGTTTTTCTTAGAATAACGCATTCTTTTCGAAGAACAACACTGATTCTCAGCGCAGATTGGGTGTTTGCAAACAAGAGTAGCTGTTTCTAGTTTGTGGTGGTTTATGGCTTTGACTTTGACAGAGTGTTGAGTGTGTGTGTGTCATAAGTCTCTTTATTGTGTGTGTGTGTATGTGTGCGCGTGCATGCGTGTGTGTGTGAATATTCTGATAAATAAATATGTGTTTGCATAGGTGAAACTTAGTCTAGTGATGCGAATACTGGTTTTTAAAAAAACGGTTCCGTAAAACCGGTTCGAAGAGGGGAAGCCAGTTAAAAACCGGTTCGGATTTTTTAACCGGTTCTCAACCCTAATGAGAAATGGCAGGATGGTCACTGTAGCTGAATTTACTTGACACAACCATGTAAATTGAGTAACAGTGACCATCCTGTCATTTCTCGCTATGCACATGATTGTGTCAAATACATTTAACCCTTTCAGTGCCGTCTATTAGTTGTGCCTACTCCGCATGTTTGCCACACAATTTTTTAATGCAGGAAAATCACGACTTGGCGTCAACAAGTACTGAAGCGTTGTAGAGGACGTATATATAGTTATACATCGTCGGCACTGAAGAGGTTAAGTATAATTTATGGGTGAAATAGTAGGATAATCTGTAAAGAACCATATTTTATGCACTATAAAGCGCATCATATAAGCCATAAGGGGCCCAACATTTTTTTACACAGAATTTGTATTTTGTTGCAATACTTTTCTACCAGGCGCAAGGACCTCAGTCTGGGAAAAAAAAGTATTGCCTTATAGTCCATAAAATATGGTACACATTGTTTTAGGCCTGACTTTAAATAAAATGAATGATTAAGAAAAATGGAATCAGAACAGTAAATTTTCATGTCATTCAGATTATAAAATTGAACCAATCTTTGTCTTTAAATGGATGATAATTGAACCAATATTTGTCTTTCAGGTGAAAGTTATAGGCGATAAAATCTACACAGGAACCTGGTCGGACAAAGGCTGCATCTATATCTACGACATCACGCAGCAGGCTGCGATTGTCGACGATGCCACAGCGGCTGTGAATCACGATCCCAAAGAGAAGACCATCGTCCACAGTGTAACGCAGCATACCACAGAAGGCTTTGCCATTGACTGGTCTGGTCCAGCTAAAGGTAATGATGGGCACTTGCAGCAGTTGTGGATTTGGTTCATCATTTGAAAAAAATCAAAGTACAGGGAAACCCATTTAGTACGAGTACGGTTTAAACGAGAGCCCGTGTTTAACGAGTGGTTTCAAAATTCCCGACCACAAGCCTTCTTTTTCCTTGTTAAATAATTCTGCATACAACGAGCTCGCTGCAACGAGCAACTTGCATATAACGTACAATTTATTGACTCCCAAAGTCAAGCTTTTATGCAAAAACTATGCGGTTAGAACGAGAACGCACTTACAACCACACCGCCATCCCAAAGTCAAGCTTTCTTGCACAACTACCTGGCTAGAACGAGTACACACTGACAACAACATCGCCATCTTGACTGACCCCTCGATATGTAAGCGGCATTCTGATTGGCCGATATAACAACTTGGGTGTCTGCAGCGCAAGCAGACGACACTGGACTCACTCTTTGCGCACTGATCTTGTGACTTCCGGGAAATTTTAACTTTCTCTTAAAGCGCGTGTGTGGATTTTATGTTTTTGATGTTATCGTGTGTTAATAAACTGTTTTAAAGTGTATGTAATCGGCATTAAAAACCCTATGGATACAGGATACTGGGCTTACAACCATGCTTTGTTGGGTAAGTGTGTTGTTTCCGTTTTTCTGTCTTTTTCACACTTTACCAACACGCACATCACAGTAGATGTGAGGACCGATTGATAAATCAGGGTTGCCAAAATCGATAAAATGGTTTGAACGAGCAATGCTTACAACGAGTAAATTGGCCCTCTCCCATGGAATTCGTACTAAACGGGTTTCACTGTAATATATATACAAATGGGCTGTTTAGGTGGAGTTATGGTTCTTAGTTTTTGACACCAGATGGCATTCCATTTGAAGTCAGATTCTTAGCAATGGCAAACTCACTCTTTCTCTTTCTGTCACTTTCACGTGTGAGCAGCAAAAATAGATTTTGCCTTCTCTTTGACCATGGGAAGTAAAATTAACCACTAGAGTTTAATAATACATGGATATTGTATTGTGCTTTTTATCGAGCACAAACCACTTTACAATCAGCATTTAAACACACAAACATACACACGTGCATGTGCACAAGTGAACGCACGCATGCACACAGACACACACACAAACAGGCACACATACATTTCATCTAATGAACAGATGCACTTACACATGCACACACACACACATGCATGTGCGCACACACACACACTCTCTTCTCGACTGCCTAGAAGCACCCATTACATTAAATTAATGCGACTGTTAGAAGTAAGTGTAATCAAGTAGGAAATCATGTGTTGTTTTTTGTGGTTTTATTTTTTTGTTTGGTTGGTTTACAGCCAGTTTTTGTTTTAAATTGAGCCTAAGTACTCGCCTATTTGGTAAAATTATTATTTTATTTTTATTTTTTTAAAGATTAAACAAATGTGGTTGTTGCCCTGAAAACACTCTTCAAAATCGAACCGTGGTGTAACTTTTGTCCATTCCCGAAAGCCGCCCATGTTGTTGTCACCAAAGAAACACTACATTATCGCTTGTTCCCGATTGGATGTGAACTGTGTCCATTCATGTTTGTTAAATGGTGTGTGTGTGTCCAGGTTGGCTGGCAACAGGAGACTGTGCGGGTGCCATCTTCATCACCCACCCTTCTGAAGCAGGGTGGATCACAGAGAAATCCTCTACGTCTGGACACACAGACTCTGTGGAGGACATTCAGTGGTCGCCAAATGAAGGCAATGTGAGTGAACAGAAAGGCTCCAAATTGTAACTGGACAGTGAGAAGTATTGTGTGCTGGTTTGTTGTTGTTTTTTACCTTAAGGGCCTGCTACACTACACACGATTCTCTGTCAATGCGATGCGATTGTGACGATGTGAGTCATGATTCACGTGAAATTCATGCATTGGGTCCACTTCAGTATATAGAGCGAAAGTAGTAGAATTATTTTTCGACGGAAGTATTTCATGTGAATCATGACTCGCAACGTCACAATCGCATCGCATTGACAGCAAATCGTATGTAGTGTGACAGGCCCTTAAGAGTTATATTGGTGAGTAAAAGACACATATTTTGCTGGCCTCCACATTATAATGCTGCATTTAGCAGAATTGCAAGCATTGCAGAACTGTCAGATACTTTTTGTTTTGAGCACATGGTTTGGTGTCCTGCGTTTAATGGTGAACAATACATTTGGTACCCCCTATGCTTTTCGTTTGCAAGGTTTCTTCTAAATATCTGCGTCTTCATAGACTGGAGTGTCTCCAAACCATAAAATTTGTCTCCCCCAAGTTGTTAAACGTTTCAAGTATTACAGGTTTTAATCCCCAACAGCCATATCTTCTTGGTGGTTCAGGCTTGCTTGAACAAAGCTTCATTTAAAGCTTTGGTTAAATAAAAGCCACTTAAGAGGCAAACAAACTAAACATACTAGAGTAGCTAAATTCAATATTGTCCTTCGGGGAAAGGGAAGGAAGCAATTAACAAGACAACACTTTTGATGTGCTCATACAAAGAATCAAGGAAATCCACTTGAATGAGATTTGATGAAAGCAATGTTCTTGGGCCTGCCTATTTTGTGTATTAAAAAAATGCTGTGAGCTGCGTCGCATTGGTACGATTCGCCATCTCCTGTCTATAGATACTACTAAAATACTAGTCTGCGCTTTTGTTCTCTCTAAACTAGATTATTGTAATTCACTCTTGTATGGCTGCCCCCAACACCTCATTGACAAGCTTCAAAAAGTCCAGAACTCTGCTGCCAGACTTGTCCTCAAGGTCTCTAAGTATCATCATGTTCAACCACTCCTGATATCCCTTCATTGGCTTTCCATCAAAGCACGTATTGACACTCCCACTTTTCCACTCTATGTCATTCTTATTTCTCTGGAAATGCCCCTAGCTACATTTCTGACATGCTTTCTGTCTATACTCCATCAAGGCAATTGCGGTCATCTTCAGATTCCAAAATTCTCTGTGTTCCTAGTACACGAACAAAAATGTTTGGTGAGCGCTCCTTTTCCTTTTCAGCCCCATCAGTTTGGAACTCCTTACCACGCGAAATCCGCCATATCCAGTCCTTGCAATGTTTCAAATCAGCTCTCAAGACCCACCTCTTCAAGCTACATCACAACCTTTAGGCCACATTACTTCTGGACTCTATTCTCACACACACACTCCCCTCCCCCCATATTAGTTTCACTGTGTGTTGACTGCAATGTCTACGTCAGCTTTGTTGCGCGCGCGCGAGAGAGAGAGAGAGAGTGGGTGTGTGTATGTTGATGCTTTGTTCAACTGATTGTATTTTGTATTGTGTTTTTTGGGTGGGGTGAGTGGTGGTGATGGTAACGGTGTGTGTGCGTGTGTGTGTGTGCGTGCGTGCGTGCGTGCGTGTGTGTGTGTGTGTGTGTGTGTGCCGGTACGTGCGTGTATGTGTGGGTGGGGTGTGTATGTGTATGCCTATTTGCATGTGCGTGAGCGATTATTTCGTGTTGTTGTTGAATTTGTTGCTTCTTAATTTTTGTTGTTGTTAAGCGCATAGAGCTCCACATTGGTGGAGGAATGCGCTATATAAATGATTCACTATTATTATTATTTATTATTAAATGTTAAACATTAAAACGCTGAACAAAAAGTGAATGATTTTAAGTGTTGCTGACTTCCCCGTGGGGATACTGGGGGGTCTTTCATAAAAATAGTTCCCCCACCTTCTGGAAGTTCTGTGCTTGTAACTTCTAATCTGCCACTCTCTTTGACTCTGCCTTTTCTCTTTGCTATCCATCATCTACTGTGTTTCTGACTTGTTTGCCCATTCTCTTACCTTTAAAAAAAAAAAATCTTCAAAATAATTTTTCTCCTTTGAGCTCCTCCGAAATCGGAATGTGTCGGCTGTACGCAGCGGGGAGACCAGTGAAAACTGAAAACCGGACACATACGTACCTTACCCAATATGGCCACATGGCCTGGGAATGCAGAAGAAGAAGAAGTGTTGCTGACACTGTGACTGGCTTTAGACAACCACATTTTGTCTTTTTGTCAGGTATTTGCCTCTTGCTCAGTGGACCGCTCTCTTCGAATCTGGAACACAGAGCAGAAGTCGTCCAAATCCAACGTGTTGACGGTGCCAGACGCTCATGGTCGGGATATCAACGTCATCAACTGGAATCCCATTGAAAAACACCTGCTGGCCTCTGGTGGCGACGATGGCATCATCAAGATCTGGGACCTGAGGATGTTCAGAGTACGTACCGCCCAAGGAGAAATAATCTGTGGAAATGGAGAAGGGACTAAGAAACTTATGCTTTCAAAAAACTTATGAAAAATAATACTGCTTCGTTTAGTTTCCATAAGTTTTGCCATGCTTGAGGGGTCCCTTGTATTTTAGTCTGTTCGTTGTTAGCATCATTTATTTGAATTTTTATTAGGCCAGAGAATTTATATGTGGTATGTAAGAAATAGTTGTCATTGTGAAACAAATTTAGTTTTGTCAGATGAGAGTAAACAAATAAAATCCTGTTTGTTTTTTATATAAGTAGCTTTTTGTCTATGTGTATGGACATTTTTTGGTCCTATTATTACTCAAATAGCTATTGACTTTAACCTGTAATATGGTAGAGTGAGTGCTGTACAATAAATGATTTTCTGCTGCCATGGAAATCATGACACAGATTAGTGTTTTGTGGAAGACTATGACTCAAACAAGGGTGTGTGTGTGTGTTAGCACCTGCTCTAAGTGATGCTGCCAAAAAGATTAACTGGCCTTTTGAGGACCTTGCCCAATGCCAGCTGTCCTCAAATCCTCTTGGCTGAGACTGCCAGAGAGTGGGGATGCAGCCTGGTTAAGGCATATCTACTTTTAAAAAGTTTTTTAGCCCAGCCCACCGGAATAACACTGTCCCCTCTGCTATATGGCAGTCATAGTTGGAAACGACAGACTGGCATACACACTGGTACAAGGGCTCTTTTTTTGTATGTTATGTACTCTCTTTGACACTTTTTGCAGTAAAACTCAAACTCAAACTCTTTTATTTGTCGTAAAACCATCAAAGGAATTATTGACACAGAAGTAGTAAGCACATACCACGAAAGAAAGAAAATAAAACAAAAAGCACAAGGTAAAGTTCGTGACGAAGTAAATGCAGCAGATAATAATAAAACATTTATATATTCTTGCTAATTATTTACTGCGGACAGCAAAGCATTCATAAATGTATCTTGCTATTTCAGGTTGAACGGAATTTGAGTTCAGTATGAGACTTGGAGACTGAAAATCTGTTAACAATGAAGAATGCATCTGTCTGTTAATACCATTAATAAGAGCAAGCCGCAAATCGGTATACAGTGTACATGTATCTAGAAAATGAAGTTCATCCTCCACCACACTACAAGATTGACAAAGTCTGTCTTCTCTTGGGATATTGCGATGGCGACCCCTTTCAATGTGAAGGTCATGTCGACTTAATCTTAAGCGACATAGAGCTGTTTTATGTTTCACATTCTTGCATGTTGTTAGATATGGCTGGATATTGTAAGACTGTGTGACTATGTTATAGAATTGAAGCCTTGAGGCACCACTGCCTTTAGTGGTTTTCCAAAACTGTACATATTCTTTCACTCTATTGATTAATGAATATCTAAGTCTTTTAATGTTAAAAGTGCCCTGATTTTTCCATATATGTGAGAAGCCCAGTGATTGTAGCAAAGATTTAACATATCTGATATGTTATCCAAGGTGCTTTATTTCGAGCTTCAGCTGATATCATATCATTATATGCTTGCTTAATGTAGCTGTCTTCTTTTGACTCGATTATATGTTTTGTTTTCAGAACAAACCTGTAACAGAAAAAGCAGTTCTTTCTTTGTTTTTAAGTTTTCACAGTTAAAATTATGTTGTTTTGTCTTCAGAACAAACCTGTCACAGAACAAGCAGTTACTTTCTTTGTTTTTAAGTTTACACTGTAAGACTTCCCCAGAAGTCGGAGTGTGGCTGCCCACATGGCGGGGTTATCAAAATGTTCTCATCCCTAGCTGATGCATTTGTACCATAGTGTGCAAGTGCTTCGGCTGTTGGGATGATCCCTGGAATCTTTTAGTCAGGGTACATCAACAAACAAACTGTAAGACTATGTGGGGGTTTTTTGTCTCCAGAACAAACCAGTCACTGAACAAGCGACCTTCAAGCTGCACAGTAAGCCGATCACCTCACTGGAGTGGAACCCCCAGGACTCCAGCGTGCTGGCAGCCTCCGGCGAGGACGACCAGGTCACTATCTGGGACTTCAGCGTGGAGAGGGACGAAGGGGCCGCGCAGGGGCAGGAGGAGGAACTGGACATCCCCGCCCAGCTGCTGTTCCAACACTGTGGCCAGACCGACATCAAGGAGCTGCACTGGCATGCCCAGCTGCCCGGAGTGATCATCAGCACCGCTAAGAGTGACTTCAACGTCTTCAGGACAATATGCGTGTGACATTGTAAGGCTGACATTTCTTTTAACAAACAAAAATTACAGAAAAGAGACTTCAACATCTTAAAACAAGTGCTTCTTTTAGCACCCATTAAACACAGCGATTTTAACATCTTCAGAACAATGTGTGTGTGATATTGCAAGGCTGTCTTCTTGGTTTAAGCACCCATCAAAGTACAATAAAGAGGGGCTTTGACCTATGTGTGCACCCATTAAAAGTACAGTAAAGAGGGGCTTCAACATTTTCAGGAGTATTTGTGTACAAATTGCAGGGCTGCCGTCTTGGTTTAACACCCCAAAAATAGAACTAAGAGTGACTTTAACATCTTCTAAACAATATGTGTATGATATTGCAAGGTTGCCATCTTGGTTTAGGTCCCAAGTAGTACAGAAAAGAGTCTTCCAATTATTATACAAAGATGGAGAACTTTCCATCCCTAAAAGGCACACAACTACTATCAAAGCCACCTATAGTACCTATTCACCTAGATCAATGCCAGAGAAAGGTACAGAGGACCAGACCCAAGCATTTTTTTTTAATGGAAGCCCCAGACAGGGCTTTTATTTTTGTTGGACTTTAAAGGGTATTGTCACCCCCAGTTGGTACTTATAGGTGGTCTTGTCACCCCAAAATGAATACATGTAGGTGCAAAATAAGCCTATAGTTTTGCAGTCTTTCTTTATTCCACCATCAAAGGAAGTTGTGAGAATGAAAATCTGTTTAACGTCCTCCACTAATGGAAGCCCCAGACAGGGCTTTTATTTTTGTACTGAAACTTTAGTGACCTCAGCAGGTATTGTCTCGACCCTCAAAGTCACATGGTACTGGAAATAGGTGTATGTGGCGGGTTGTTCACCCCAAAATGAATACATGTAGGTCACGCAAGCTGTCGTATAATGCTTTGTGACTAACAGTGAATTATGAAAATGTTGGGTCTTTCTTTTATTGTTCACATGTTTACTCATCGGTAAAGAAGAAGGGTCAAGCGTAATGAAATGGGGATTGACTTTGTGACAATATGTTTTTTGATGCTCCTGTAAAATCACTGATTGTGTCTGTTAGCGTCGGACAGCGACGATATGGGACATTAGTAGATATAAAGATGGTGGGAACTATCCTGGAGGCAATGCTCATAGGCAGTGCAACACCAGAAAAGTCCAGAATTAGTAACAATACAGATGTATGATGATTGTTAATACAATGTATGTCTGTGTGTCACTCGGTATGTATGTCTGTGTGCACATGCATATATGCTTGTTTTCACACAGAGAGTGAGAGAGACTCAGAGACAGAAGGAGGGGGATTATGAGAGAGAGGGTGGAAAGGGGAGAGAAAGACACAAAAAGGCAAATACTGAAATAGAGGGCAATGTTTCCATTCATCGAATACCCTTCGGACTCATTTTATATACAGGCCCAAGTCACACTTATGCTCACTATTATCTGCATTTGCCATTTCCCAATGCATTCACCCTTATACTCGCACTGGAATATGGTCACCACTAATGTCTTGAAGGCCAAATCATGTCATTTTCAATATATTCACCTTTGCATTCACACTGAAATATGGTCAACATTTGATAGCCAAAGTATTTGCTATTATTCAATACATTCACCCTAACAGTAACACTCATTTTCCAAAGCATTCACCCTGGGTCTAATTCTGGTTCAAATACGTTGACGGAGCCTATAAAAGGAGCCAATGGAATTGGGAGAGTGCACTGAGAGTTGGAATATAAAATACCTTTTTTTTTTTTACATCTTAAATTTCTTCATCATTTGCTGGTCAAAGCATTTGTCACAATCCAATGCATTCATCCTTGCACTCACAATAAAATAGTCTTTTGATGGCAAAAAAGTGTAATTACCCAATGCATTCACCCTTACACTGCATTAAAATATGGTAACCTTTTGATGGCCAAAAAATGTATCATTATCTAATGCATTCACCCTTACACTGCACTGAAATACAGTCCATTTAAGGTCGAGTGCTCCTCCAAAGTCGGAGTGTGGCTGACCACGTGGCGGGGTAATCCAAAATGGACACACACATAATATTCTCATCCCTAGCTGGTGCATTTGTACCATACTGTTTAAGTGCTTCGGCTGTTGGGATGATCCCTGGAGTCTTTAAATCAGGGAACGACAACAATGGCGAGTGCTTTTGTCATTTTTCAAAACGATGAAATCTCCCGTGTGTACCTAACTAAGCTCTTGTGACATAAACAGGGTTGGCGTAAGGCTGCTCTCGTCTTGGTAGGGCAGGTTTCTTTGGTTCCATTAGCACTTTCGGGTATTTCTTTCTCTCAATACATTCACCCATTCACTCACACTGAAATATGGTCACCACTTAATGGCCAAAGCGTTGGTCATTTTCTCCACTTCATGATAAGACGTGTGAAGCATTTCCTGAGCCTTGGCGGACCCCACACCCCCTAACCACTCTGCGTACAACCTCTGAACGTCCTGAGCTTCCTGGGCAGACACGACAGGCTGGCTGGCGTACAACTCCTCCACCTTGGCCAGTCTCTCCTTCACAGTCCCGTCCCCCTCGGGGCGGATCTGGGCTCCCCCGTTGTTGCACCCCCCGGGGCAGGCCATGATCTCCACAAAATGGTAGTCGCACTTCTTGCGCTTGATCTTCTGCACGATGTTCTGGATGTTGCGGAATCCGTAGGCCAGGGCCATTTTCAAGGTGGGTTTCCCCTCAGCCTCTATCACGACTTCTTTGAAGTCTTGATTTCTGCAAAAGACAATATACAATCTTAGATGCAGATATGTTATGGAGAAAAAAAAGATTGCATAACTTTTAAGAAAACCGAGTTCAAGTTGTTCACAAACCTTTTTTTATGTAATTTATATGCCAATATGGTTTTCAGTCCTTGCAAAAAATAATTGTAATTGTGGATTTTAATGAAATCCGTAATAATGTTATGCCCACCCATTAGCCATGTTTCCTCTCTTTCCCGGTCTCTACAATTGCAAACCCCCTCCCCCACGCCACCCAAAAAGCTATCTTAATTCACAGATATAAAAAAATAATAATAACATTGAATACTAAAATTATGTCTATGGTACAGTAGCAATCATTGGACTAGCACTTCTCAATTTCAATCATAATTCTACATTGTACATCTTACACGTTCATGGCTCTGAAATTGTGCAAACGTTCAAGATTTGTTCCCCCGAAAGCTTCATTTACTGTATTTTTCAGACTACAAGGCGATACTTTTCCCCCAGACTCAGTCCCCTGCGCCTTATAAAATAAAATACTAAGAAAATATAATAACAAAATCTGAAATTTGGGTAAAATTATACAAAGGTGCGCCTTGTAGACAAAAAATATGTTACTTCTGGTTATAATTCAGTCCTGCAAACACCCTTGGACAATTTCAGCACCATAAAACGTTTGAGATCACACCCACACACACACCACCTCATGACTCTGTAGTTGATGTCGGTGAGCTGAGAATTGTGCAGTTCTTGGGCAGCCTGGCGAGCGATGTGTTCTAGGTATCCCCCTGACCCCCCGCCTCTGTGACTGGCCAGCTGCTTATCTGTGTGGTGGCTTAGTCTGTAATACAGACATTTAAGTTTGTTTTATTATTTTTATCTCCTTGATGACTAGAGCACCGAAAGCAAAAAAGAAAAAACACACACGCACGTACAAAACTCATAAAATAACAGTAAATGTCACACCTGTTTTTAGTTTGGCTATTTCCCCCCATGGTGAAGCCGGAGGGTCTTTCGCAGAAAGTTCCCCCACCTTCTGAAAGTTCTATATTTGTAACTGTCACTCTCTTTGACTCTGCCTTTGCTTACTGTCATCTACTATCTGCCTTACTGGTCCATTCTCCTGCCTTTGTTTCAGAAACTCTTACAAAAAAATATATCCAGCCAAAGATGAACATGCTGGGCCTATTTCCTAGTTATGCGCATAATGGCATCTCCACTCATATGAAAGGAAACCAACTGAGCAATCGACGAAGAACTTCTGCTACTTATCTCTTACTTTTCTGAATAGCTTTTTTTTCTTTTTAAACCACACACATTGGATATCAATATTATTAAACAAAAACAATTTCCTTTGTTTTTAAGCATTGAATGTCAATATAAGAATATTATGAAACAAAGAACAATTTCCTTTCTTTGTTGTCAAGCAAAAGAGATTTTTTCAGATTACTGTGACCACTCACTGCGTGTCAATTGGCATGTCTTCAACATCGGCGAGAGACACTCCTTCCTTTGCCAGCATGGCAGCAACCTCAACTGAAACCATTTTAAAACATTGGCCATTTCAGTTGAATTTATTGAAATAAGGTCTTAAAGACCCACCAGATCATGTGTCAAAATCACGGGTTTCAGATGTTTTCCCTCTTATAGCTGGTAAATCTTGTTTTGACTCCAATACAAATGCCCCCAAATTGAAAACGAAACATTTTAAAGCAGACTCAATCTGAAGTTGGAGGTATTTGTATGTGGGTCACAGCTACCCAGAAAAAAACAAGGGACTTAATCGTGGTGGGTCAGTGTGTCTTTAAGACTTTAAATCATAGTAAATTAGAATTTCTCTTTGAAAAACAAACATAAACAAGAAAATGAAAAACAAATAGCAAAGTTGTACTTTAGTCATCCCCTCATGTTTACGACTCTCAAAGTCTGCTTCTTTCTGTTTCATGACAATAATCCTAGGCTGAGCCTAACCCTATCCTGAGAATGGCAGAATGCTGCTTCTCAGTGAACATTTTCCATGACAAGGCAAGGAAAAAAACATGCAAATAATCCCCGTGACATATGCAGATTTAAAAGAATCATCAAGAAATTTTGAATCATTTAAGTACCATATTTTACAGACTATATTTGGTATTTTGTACTTTATAGTCACAGAGGCGTCTGTGAAATTCGGGTTGCTTCCACCTGAAGAGTGTCGCAGCCAGAGGCGTGCCACACATTGTTTTTTAATTTGCATGCGATTTTTGTGTGACTGATGAGGAAGGAAAGGGGGGGGGAGGTAAATTTTGACCAAATGACAACTTTTTCATTGCCACTGGGTTTAACGTGTGCTAAGCGCATGGGCACACGGGAACTCGGTTTATCGTCTCATCCGAAAGACTACACGTTCAGACTGTAAGGCCTAGTGCAGTAAGGAAAAATCCCCTGTATCCAGGTTCGAACTCGGGTTTATAAGGTGCACCCTCTAAATTTAACACAAGTATTCAGATTGTGTTACTCTATTTTTCAACTATTTTATAAGTAACATTATAAGGCACAGAGGTCTCAGTCTTGGAAAAAGGTATTGTCTTATAGTCTGTAAAATACTGTATGTATTTTTAGATATCAAGCTGAACAGTATAAACATGACCAATATAAACATGACCAAGATGAGTGAAAGTAGTTCAGGACTGCTTCTTAAATCAGGATTGTAAAATCTGATAGAAAGAGTCTTCAGGATTGGCCATCTTGTCATCCGGATCCACGGTCTTATAAAATCAAATGTTTCTGTCTAAACTGCTAGCAGATTAAAGCAAGATGACAGACATGCAATTATAACACTACCCCCATCTATCCTGTATATAAATTTAAGATACAGACACAATTTCAGGATTAGGAAGATTCAGAGAACATTGAAAAGTGTCATTTCAGGATTGAGAGAATATTTTACTTTCACCCATGCTTTGAATTAGACAATTCACAACTAATTTGTTTCCAATAATTCTGTCTTCCTTCGTTAAGAGTAGCATCCATAAAGTTTACACAAGAAAGAGTAAATTTGTTCCTCACAACCCCTTAAAACAAAGAACTCACTTGACGTGATAACACAGTCCACATCCCGGGTGCTGTGCAACTCCTGGTAGAAGTCTGCTCTGGAGGCCTCCAGTTTCTTGTCGAAGCACGGCATGACTGTGACGTGATAGACCTGGGCCGGGGAGCGTCCGATGCGATCAGCTAAGAAGCCCTTCACTAGCGCCCCCATCACCTGCTGTGGTGAGCGGGTGGTGCTGATGTGGGGCAGGATGTAGGAACCGTGGGTCTTCTCCGCATAGCACACCCAGCCTGAAAGTCAGCATCCAGTGGAAACTAGCTAACTCAAAAACAGGTACCACAGGGGAAAAAGGAAGGAATAATTCACAATAATTGTTTTGGGTCCCAATTTAAAAACCTTGCGAGAGAAGGTTTTTTTGGTGGAAATATCAAAATATTGGCTATCTAAGTATCCCCAAGCAAAATTTCAGTTGTTTTAATTTTGACTTAGGCGTATCAGATTTCCACTGCAGTTTAAATGACTGAACAGTTTGATATGGTCTTCAGTAAGGAACACTAAGTACAACAATCTTAAAGAAAACATTATATGTATGAACTTTTGTTGTACAAATTTTGTGTTCACTGTGACAATTAAATGAAAGGTCAGCAAAGATATTTTCATCTCTTAACATTTGAAGTAAAAGATGAGTACCAGTGCATAAGCAGTGATGCCACGAGGATGGAAGAGTGATAAAATTGTCCTGAAAAAAGCCAAATCAAGAAGACAAAATGTCCTGGTTCTTGCAGAAATTAGGTCAAAATCTGCCAGTGTTAAATTTCAATAAGACATTTGTCCTGACATGGGGGACACTATAGGACATTTTTTATTTTAATAGGACTATGTCCTAATACCTGGGCCTCGGAACATCACTGCATAGGTCCTTCAATACCTGACATACAATGATATACCTCACAGGACTATGAAACATACCTTTCATCGACTCACACACAGGTTGAATAATTATTAACCCCTTCGCTGCCGCCTACTACTTGCGCATTCGCCGCCGGTTTGCTGCGCAATTTTTTAACGCTACAATATCGCTACTTAGCGGCGACGTATATATACGTTGGTGGCAAGTACTGAAGCGCTATTGAGGACGTATATATACGTCGTCATCAGCGAAGAGGTTAAGATTCTAAAAACAAAACAGCCAGTTTACTTTGGACAATATTGGGTGACATAAGACAGCTGTAAACATTAAGCATAACATTATGTACAGTTGATGTAACCTTTGTGCATTTGCCTTCATTTTTTATACAGAGAGGTGTCATACCATAGATAAAAAAGGTTTAATGATTCAAAACACATAATACATTTGAAACTATGGTTACCTGGGCAGGCTGAAGCCAGCATTGGGAACGCTTTAGGGTTAGTCTCCGAGTCATAGAAACGTCGCATGAACTCGTGGCCACTCTCTATCAGGCTGAAATTTCGGGCAAAGTTGGTGTCGAAGACATAATGCACACCTGCAACAAAGGCATTTCTGTATTCATTAATACTATGCACAGACTTGAGGACGTCACTCCTGGTGTTCAGATTAAGGGGAATAACTCTGGGATCATGTTTTGGGCTCTAAAACAGTGAGGCAAGTTATTTCTACAGACCTTTTTGCTAGACTGACTCTTAACAATTCCCTATTCCATTTTATTTTTCGTATATTTTTTTCTCAAATTTTCTTGAACAGTGGAGTTAATATTTCTCATATTAAAAAAATATATAAAATAATTTCTTTAGTTTTGCATTACATAACCATTATCCGCAAATAAAAATGCAAATGTTACAATAGTACTTGAAAAATCTTCATATCTATCCAACAGGTCACCCAATGAGCAGCAATAAAAAGCCTCCAGACAAATTGCAAAGCCTAAACATGCAAAGCCTAAAATACATATTATCAGTAGTAAATTGAGTAACAAATTATTACCTATTCTACCCACACCTGAATTCACTAACAATTCACAAACTAGCTCCAACACACGTATGCATTTATAGGCAGATTCACATAAATGTATGTGTAGTATAGTTACCCAGTCTTTTCAAGAAGCCGGTCAGTTTGGTGGCAGCAGCCTCCATGGTCAGACGATACTGGGCAGCCAGAGAGGCCCTCGCCTGAGGAGACACTGACACCACCACTGTCATAGCTTCCGCTTCTCTGCCACTCTGAAAAATCAGTACAATGCAGAAAACAGTGGGACATAGCTTACTTGGTCTAGAGAGAATGAAATAGACTATAGAGGACTGTGATTCTATTTTCTGTGCTTGGCCTATTGGCTACTGCAAAGATTACCTTTTGCAAGAGTGAATGCCCTTGGTGGGTGGAGGAAGATGGTTGGGTACTGACCAAGCAAGGGAGCAATTCTTGCCAATAACCCTATTTGATGCCACTTAATGGCTGCCTTTTACAAGAGTGAATGCCCTTTTGGATACTGATCAACAAGGGCTTAACTCTTGCCATCAAGGGCGTTAATAACCCTAGTTGCAGTGGCCAATAAAGATCTGTACAATGCAGAAAACAGTGGGACATAGTTTGCTTGGTCTAGAGAGAAAGGAATAGACTATACAGGAATATGATTCTGTGTTTGGCCTATGATTTGTTAAGACCTGTTTTCTTCAAATAACAAGGAACAAATCAAACCTAATACTTTAATGGTTATAGCTAGATTTCTTGCAATATTGTATTAATCAACATTTCTTAACATTCTTTATGTCATTCAATTTTTTAAATCTGCACTTAAGCACACACACAAAATTCATACAAGATTCAAATTCAACACACAAAACAATTAATAATAATACACATCAATAATGTCTGAATCTGACCTCCATAAGAGTTTTATTTTGTTGCAGAATTTTGTAGAGCTCATCCTGGCTTTGCTGTGTTATCAATACACTTTCAGCAGACGTGATGCAGCCACTGCAAGCCAGGCAATCGTTCAGGGTGATCTTGGCCTTCTGCAGTTTGGTTTCAACACCTGCCTGCCACACACACATATTCCTTATTTATGAAATTCAGTTTGTCATATGATGATATTTCTTATTTGATTATGTGTTATGGGATGCATACGTCTACAAAAACGAACATATGATGATTTTTGGCTCACGTCGTTTTTTTAAACAAAGTGAGTCTATTGTATCGTACATGTTCGGTTTGTGTGTGTGTGTGTGTTGCGTCCGTGGCCCCGACCTTTAACCTTGACTCAAACCTTAACGTTGTCATTTTCTTTAAACATATAAGGCGTTAGAGGGTTAAAGTTAGCAGGATACTTGATTTTGACGTGAGCCTTCAAGTCACGACGATCAAAGCAGTCAGATACATTGATAAAGAACAAAATAAAGATAATCATTTGTTGCAGAGATTACTGTTGTGCAACCTTTAACCTTGACTCAGTCACACTCTTCAAACTAAAGAAGACTCTCACTCTCCACTGAAACTTTAACGTTGTCGTTTTCTCAAAAAAACATAAGATGTTAGAGGGTTAAAGTTAGCAGGATACTTGATTTTGACGTGAGCCTTCAAGTCATGACGATCAAAGCAGTCGGATACATCGATAAGGAACAAAAGAAAGAAAATCATTTGTTGCAGAGATTACTGTTGTGTTGTACCGAGTGGAAAGAAGACTCTCCATTAGATATACAAAAACGCTCTTTAAAAAGAAACACAAGACTTCAGGTGTGTACAAATAGGTACATTTTAACGTCGTTAACTTATATTTTCTGTAACAAATGGATGTACCGAGTGTGTGCGTTAGACGGCCCGGTTGTTTCGTTTTATTTGCGCCTTTGAGTTTGACAACGGTTGTTCGTGTTCATTCACACATCATCTCTGCGCATGCAATACTTAGCCTATCGCACTTCCGGCAACAAGGCCTAGGCCTAGAGAATAAGAGATCACGCCTTACCTCATAATCAAGACGACGTACCTAACATTTAGCCCACATTCATTTCAGTCTTGAAAAAAAATATACGGAAAATCCAGTGTTCGTCGATTTCACTGCCTTCGACATACGAATCCTTTGTTAGGCCTAGACGATTGATCACCATGTGCAAAGACTGCACAGGGGAAGATAAACATGGATGAGCTTGCTGGCTGTGACCTTGACCTTTGCTTTGTGGCAGAGGGGGGAAAAATTAACGAAACGAAAATAAAATATTAGGACTAATATAAAATATCTTACAGAAATGTAGATGATGTGGAACAAGTTTTCCCATGCCTGCTATCGTAATAAAAATCAGACGTGAGCCTTGAAGGCTTTGCCTCTTGTTCTTATTTGATAATGCGTTATGGAATACATACAGTTACGAAAACACCAGCACTGAACTTATTTTACAGTTTACGTCAGTTAAGTCCAGAAGCATAGCAGCAATAGAAGAAGTAGTAGTGTAATAGGTATAACTTGGTACAACTTGTAATATAGAAGATATAAAGAATAATTGACAGATTAGTCTTATCCTATTCATAGACATTTTCACTTTCAACAGGAAATAACTATACATGCATCATAATGGTGCTTTCATTGTGTAAAAATAACTATTATTTGTATAATAATTGTATTTATATAACTGATCACTGTTGTCCTGCAAAGTAGCAAAACAAGAAAATGGTGAGCTGTACAATGATGAAATCAAAAGATTTTTTTTTTAACTTACAGAAAAATAAACCAGTTAACCCCTAAGGGCCTAAGGATAAAATAATATAATGCCTCACACTCATTCCACAATGCCAACAGTTTCTGTTTCAAAATAAACTTTATGTATATCATGCATTCTACTCGGCCCTGGAATGAAAACCAACAGCACAACAGTTAAACAGTTTCAAAACAAACCTAGCACCCGAGGAGATGTAGTGGCAGAAGAAGGTGACTGCCAGGTCTTGTCAAGATGAAAAACAAAAAAAGGGAGAGGAAATTCTGACCTGTTATGCCGACGAAGAGCCGATGCTCGAAAACATCACTCATGACTCCTTCAACAGGTCAGAATGTCCTCTCCCTTTTTTTGTTTTTCACCCAAGGATATAAACAAACAAAAAATCCAACAAAAACTTTCAAATTTAAGCTCTGTAAAAATATAACATGTACCTCTGACACTTCCATGTAGCTCCCATCATCCTCTATTTTTATTTTTCCGACTTTAGCTCCTGGATTTTTTTCAACCTTTACTGGCTTGATGCATTCCTGCAACATAAATTGAAACCTTTACAATAAATGTACTGACAAATATAAAAATACTTTAAAAAATAAACAACCAAAGGTGAAGTATACAGCTTAAAAGAAAATTAATGTCAGAGGCTTTATGAAAGTCAGTCATCCAAAGACACAATAAATCTCTTCACACAGAGAGTGACACAGTTGACTATGCCTTGGGACTATTTTGGATGAAATAGCATCCACCATTTTGCCTGTGAGTCAGCCTATTATATTCCAGCTCTTTTTGGTGAAGAGTGTGATTGTGGTCAAACTGTCACATGTTGCATGCATACACACACACACACACACGCACAAAACAAAGAACATACAATGATACAACACACACATGCTCTCTCTCTCTCTCTCTCTCTCTCTCTCTCTCTCTCTCTCTCTCTCTCTCTCTCTCTCTCTCTCTCTCTCTCTCTCTCAGAACACAGATCACTGTGGTAGTGTGATAGTGATAGAGAGAACACACGTGTGTATAACAGTTTACGTAGGTAGGTAGGTGTAGGGCTATTTATAGGCCTCTCTGCCCTTTTACGCCCCTACTCAATGAGTTTGATTTATATATATATAGTGGTTTGCATCTCCTAACTTTATAAAAACTAATCGAAAAGAATTTTTGTATTTACCGGTATTTAAAGGAATGGCTATGTTTATTCGTCAAAACTTTTAAATTTTGATTTCAAATATGGGTTTTCCTCCAATGTACATTACCTTGCATTTTTGGACATTAAAATATAAGTTCCATTTCTCTGACCAAATTTGTAGATAGTGTAAATCTGACTAATGTTTCTTTATTATCAAATGTATTATATAATGTTGTGTCATCAGCAAAGATCTTACATTCGCTATTTACTTCCTCATGTAAGTCATTTATGAAAATGGTGAATAGTACTGGACCTAAAATACTGCCTTGATGAATACCACTAATTACTGCTGCTTCTTCCGAGTATGAAGTACCAACCCTTACTTTCTGTCTTCCATTGGATAAAAAGCTTATAATCCATTGTAAAAGTCTACCATCAATTCCATATGCTGACAATGTAACTTGTAAGCAATAAGCTTTCATGAGGTACAGAATCGAACGCCATTTAAAAATCAAGTTTAGTTCTTCTTTTTCTTCTTCTTCTTCAGATTGGGGATTTTTTATCCTGCCCCATGCCCAAAGTCTTCGTTGGCGCACCGGATGCATGCATTGTGAGTTCGTGTCATCCATTCCACCGGCACACATGTGACATGGCCTACTCGTACCAAATAGTGGAATGGGCTTTAACGTGCGCTTAAGATCTTGTGCGTGCATTCGCACACGGGACCTTGGTTTTAGGTCTCATCCGAAGGACCAGGAAATAGTAGCCGAAGGACCAGGAAATAGCAGTAAAGTATCTTTGATTCTTTCCCAAGGATACAACACCGTGACCAGCTGGGTTCAAACCAGTGAATCCGGGACATTTAGCCAACGGACACTTAGCCAACGGACATTTCGCTGGACACTTAGCCAACAGCCATTTAGCCAACATTTGCAGGGTGGACATTTAGCCAACATTGAAAAGAAATACATAAAGTTAATGTAATGATCACAATGTAATGTCTCATACAGTGGAACCTCCCTTATAAGACCTTCAAAAATAATAATAAAAAATGAAGTCATAAATGGGAGAGAGTTGTATAAGGGAGGTAATTTTAATACTTACAGTTACAAAGAAGGGCGATGTCTCGGAGAAGTAGGTCTTAAAAGTGAGGGAGTCTTATAATGGGGGATCTTATAAGGGAGGTTCCACTGTTTTCTAAAACTTACAAACATGAATATTTATTATTTTTAATACATATATACGATATAGCCCACAGCTGTTTATTCATTATCGCAGTTCACAGGCTTCCAGCGTATGAAAGATATTATAAAAAAATTATTTATTGTAAAACATAAAACATAAAACCCAACATATCACAGGTCTAATAACGCAACATTCATGCAAAACATGCAAAACACACACACGCACGCGCACGCACGCGCACACACACACACCATTCATGCAAAACACACACACACACACAGTCGCATATGCGCGCACCCACACACAGAGACTTAGAACACATTGGACCATGTTAGTTTTGTTACATACACACACACAGTGACACACCACTATGTGGCAGTCATGGTCGGAAACGACCGACTGGCATACCAGTTTTAGAATATGAGACATTACATTGTGATCATTACATTAACTTAATATATTTTTTTAATGTTGGCTAAATGAAGTAAATCATGTCCCCCGGGCTGCAGATGTTGGCTAAATGTCCGTTGGCTTAGTGTCCGTTGGCTAAATGTCCGGATACCTGGACCAGCGCACTCGCAAACCCGTTGGATTATGAGCGGCGACAGGGCAGCTATCCTTTCCTACAGTTAATATTGACAAGTATGCCGGAACCCCCTTTGTTTATTTATGCATCAGAATCGTCAACATGATGACGGAGGATGCTTCAACTAGTTCAAGAAAGAAAAAGAAGAAGACTCGAACCAACCTTTATCAAATAGAAAAAACATTCATAGATCATGGAAATTATGAGTACAGCCCAGTTTATTATTAATATTATCACTACAAATATCACCGTCTGACTCACGTCCCAGGAACGCAGGAGAAGACGAAAAGAAGTAAAGGCACATACACACACACACACTCATTCACTCACTCACTCTCTCTCTCTCTCTCTCTCTCTCATAAATCATAAAATCCACAGCGTAGTAACGGTGTGTATTATTACATTTAAGCACGTGTTTTAACCTTTGGGTTATACTTATTTGTAGCAGACGACACTGAGTCTGACACTGTCACTAGTGTCAGATCAAAATATTCTAATTTTGTTCAGCTTGAATAATTGAACATTCTTTAAACTGTTGATGGCTAAATAAGAAGTATAAAAAAAATCAATACAACAAATTTTTTCCTGTATTTGCTAGAAAACTACCTGAGACGGAGTAATAAAATCATCCAGGTCTGTCAACTGCAAAACTCCACTGAAGTTGGAAGCCATGTTATTTTGGTGTGTCATTACAAAATTGTGAATGCATTTGAAAAATAGATTTATATGGCAAAACATTTCAATTTTTTTTATAGATCACACAATTCAATTTTCTACTCACTTCACATATTTAACTACGGTTAGATAAAATTAATATGATTAAATGGCAGGGGAGGGCCAGCGACATGGGGAGGGCGTGTTCCATGTTTTCTATTAACCTCATACAGGAGGTGATAACTCTACAGCAGTAGGCCTAGTGGAAGCAATCTAGTGTTTACACTCTTAGCTTCATCTGCAGACGCCAAACTACACAATGAGTGGAAATTCATCGGATCCAGTTATTCTTGCAACTGCAGGCTATGACCATACAATCAGGTTTTGGCAAGCTCACAGTGGAATTTGCCACAGAACTGTTCAACACAATGATTCTGTATCCTTGTCTAATCAATTATCATAGGGTGGTTATAAAATTTTAAAAAAATATTTACTTTTTGTCAAATCCTAATGAAATTTATGTCATTGGAAAGAGCCCGACAAGACCTTTAAAATGATACCCAAATTATCAAAATCGGTCGAAAATTGAGAAAGTTACGACGTTTTAAAATGTTAGCTTTTTTTACATGAGCTATACATAAGAAAAAGTTGATCAAGGTTACCGGCCCTTACCGTATCAAGGTTTGGATGAATAAAACAGCCATAACTTTTTCTTTTTTTTACCAATAAACAAAACATTGGTACCAAAATAAAGCTTATTCAAAGGGGCAACATCAACCCCAAACATTAGACAGATTAGGCCTAAGCTTTTTGTGCGACTCACAAGATTGCAACATCAACATGCGCGTGACAGAAAACATGTCAGACAGTCTTCGACGTAACACCTCCCGACTTGTGGAGACCTTGAGCAGCATTGAGATTTATTCTAGATGCACCAAATTTGGTGTACTTGTAGAAAAATAATTAAATGTAACTGCGCATTTGTTTTAAAGAATTATGTAATTACCGTTCAGAAATGATAAACGAATGAATTGGACCCAAATATTGGATCGCTTGTCTCTCGCGATCGGCCGTCTTAGCGTAAAAAAAGATCGTTCCCGAATGACCGAGTAGGTGTCTGCTTCCCGAAAGAAAGAAACTCGGATGGTCAGCGCCAAGAATAACCACCAATAAAAACAAGCAAAGGAAGTGACCGTTTGGCACATAGCCAAAATCGCGGTTCGGATTTTCAACGAGAAAAATCGCTGCGGCTTGACCTAATTCCGTCGTTCCTATCATTATCATGTCTGACTTTGAGCACAGAGCAGTCTGAACAATGAATGTCCATCCCATCATGGCATCAATGATTGTTAGTAATGTTACAGATGATTATCCTCTGTAATTTGCCGCTGCCTGTCCAAATATATCCCTATTAGGACAATGATCCATTGACAGAATTTTGTTCAGTGTCTGCATAAGTTGAAGAAGATAGATATTCAAGATCTGCTCGACAGAACTGAGAGGAAGAGCATATCTGACTCTTGTCAGACCTCTGCTAGAGAGTAGAGTATGCCAGTTCTGTCTGGGACCTGTACACTCGGAGGAATGTGAATAAAATCGAGGCTATACAGCGAAGGGCGGCTCGCTTCGTACTCAACTGATACCACAACACCTCCAGTGTCACTCATTTAGGGTGGCCCACACTTGAGCAGCGCAGGAAAACCTGCAGGCTGACAATGCTTTATAAAAATCCAGCAAGGCATTGTCCAGGTTGACAACACCAGGCTCATCCCAGTACCAGAGAAGGCTCATCCCAGAGAAGAGGACATGACCAACAACTCATCCATCCACTGTCACGATGAATACAGACGAAATTCATTTTTTCATTGAACCATCCACGACTGGAACGGGCTACCTGAGGTGGCTGAGACTGCCACCTGTCCCAGCACCTTCCACTTTTCCAGGCATCCATCAAGCAACAATATATATATATATATTCAACAATATTCAACCAGCATAAAGTTGTTGTTTTTGGGTTGTTTTTTGTTTGTTTTTGTTTTATTTTAATGTGAGCTTATTTTGTTCATGCTTAAATGATTTTGCACGTGCAGCTATATAAATGTGTGTGATTTTTTTTGGATTTTTTTTTTGGTTCTAACCTAAGTAATGTTTATGCCTTTTTACTTTTCTTGTGCGGCTCATTCCTCTGTCATTTGAGACCTTGATAAAGTGCAGTAAATACCTAGCACGAAATATTGGGACAAATATATACACTTGTTGTGTGTTTTTTCAAATCAGTATTGTTCAACAATATATATTTTTTATTTTATTTTATAAATAAGGTGTTCCTGTTTTGATGCAGCATCATGTTGGGGATCCACAGGGAGAACCAGCTGGCTGGGTCATTGTAGATTAGGGTTTTCTCTTTTTCCTTTGCTCTCTCTTTTTATTTTATTTTATGTTACTATTTTATTTTATTTTTTTGTTTCTCCGACTTCGGACCTCGACCGAAATACTGCCATAAAAATCAAATTGTTGATTGTTGGGCACTTAACCGGAAGAAGAAGAAGTTAGAACCCGACTCGCTGTTTTTATCTAGCATAATGTCAATGAGTTGCTTAATCTTTAAGGGTTGATTCAGGGGTTTTTTGCTGATTTTTTTTTTCAAATTGGCTCTCAGCAAAACATATGCTTTTGTTGACGACTATAGTTTGAAGAATACGGTTCTCTCACCTTTTTTTGCTAAATCTTTTTCATTTCCAAGTCACCTGAAGCTGCAATTGAAGGAATTTTTTTATTTGAAGTGCGGCTTTTGATGCCATCTCGTTCATCGAATTCAAACTCAAGGTGTATTTGACTCAAATACATTTTGAGAACATTTTAAATCTATGACGCACAGTACCTATGACACAGAAGAAACGAACTGTGACGTCAACACAAGAATTAGTTCTAAAACTGATTGGGGTTCAATGTCGTTCTTGTTTGTTTTTTGAGTTTTTGTGATTGTTGGAGTTCAGTCTTTTGAGTTTTGCAGCCATTCTTAAGTATTTATAGGAGTGTTGCTGAGGAAAACAATGAAATGTACAGTTTGACACACATGTGTTCAGTTCATGCGCCCAACATGAGTGCATTGACATTGGCATCAATCGAGTCTACTTCCTTGACATTCAAGTTCTATGTCGTCACTTCCACTGCAAAGTCTCGTTTTAGCAGACAATTTTTTCAATTTCTGAGCATAGTTGTTTTTTTAAAACCAAGTAACAATCCAGAAAATTCGCCCCTTCACTGCCTTTATAGCATTTATTTATGTTCATCTAAATGACACAATCAAACTTATTCAAAGCCAAGTGAATCCGAAAACGTTTACCATTGTATGTATATAATCTTTAAGGTCAATGGGTAGCTCTTACAGGGACAAAGATAAATGTGGATATTGCTATCTTAAAAAACAACAACAAACAAAAAACAAACAAACATTCAGGGTAATATCACAAGACACTTAGGATAAAAACTTTCCAGTATTTCGACTTTAATATGTCTTCCTCAGGGATTGGACATTCTTTTTGCAGCGATAAAACAATCAACAAAACAACACAATAAAGACAGAGACATAGTATGTAGAAAAGCCAAAAAATAAAATATGCGACTATTTTAACCACTGTGCGCACAAACAATTATTGGTCATACACATACACGCACACACACACACAACAAACACATCATGCTCACACATACAAACATTTATCTACCCACCCAACTAACTCATGCATACATACATACATATATGTTTACACATACAAATTGCTTTCACAAATTATATATAATACAAATACCCTAGTTTACATGCATACATTCATAATACAACATTACATATCTACATCAGTACATAGATGGAAAGACAGATAGATAGATAGATAGATAGACAGATACATACATAGATGCATACACACATATATGTGCATACATTATGGATGGAATGACAAGATACCAGTCGCATTTTTGTGTACAGCAGTAAAACGGCAGTGATTAAAATTCTTTCCTTAAAACAGGAGTCTAAAGTCATGTAGAATTAATGATCTTCATCATGTTTTCTTAGGAGAAAAGGGGAGTTAAAAACAATACCCCCTAATAGTGTCTTCAGCATTCTCAACAAACATAAAGTGGATTATGGAAAGTCACTGTAGCAAAGGTCACTATATGAGTATATCAATAAAATAAAAAATCTGAATTTGGGGATGTGTGTGTGTGTGTGTGTGCGTATGTGCTAAACCCCACCTCTGTTGCCATATAATGCCTTTATAAAAACTGACATTTTGTTGCCTTAAAGTTAAACCTAAAGATGGAGTAACATGGATTAAATCATTAAAATCTTCTTCTTTTTCAACAGATGTTGTAGAGAGAATGACTTGGAGAAAAAACCTGTATGAAAGCCTTCTGCTACTAATGTACTACTTGTTATATTCTTGTTTGAATAATTTTGCATTGTGTGTGTGTGTGTTTTGATTGTACGTGTGTCGTTGTTGACATTTGTTCTCCTTAACATAGATTTCAGCAGGTTAATGCATTGGAAATAACTCCAGACAAATCAATGATTGCAGTTGCCGGTAAGATTATTTCATTTAATTATTGTTAATCTTATTGTAGAGCAGATCACCAAATAGGACAAATTTAGCTCTGACCAGATTAGATTCAATGTGGGTTTTGATCGCTTTTGTGTACGTGTTTGTGGGTTTGTTTTTTGTTTGTTTGCTTTTTGTTTTGTTTGTCATTCATTTTGACTACAGTATTTAAGACTAAGAAAACTCAAACATTGTAAAACAACCCTAAGACTAAAAGGTTGGCTTCCTAAACGATAATCTGCAGTTATTATCATACTGTATTTTTGTTTTGTTTCTAATTATCATAGCACGTGCATACAAATCAATTTCAGAAGAAGCATAATAGAAACAAGATAATTATGACTTAGGTGTTGATTTATGACTCACCAAAAAAAGCTGTATAAATTTGTAGTTCTTGTACTCAAGTCGTGTACTTAACAAAGTGTCCACTAAACATTTTGGATTAGCATGCATAGAAAACAACAAATTAGTTTACTGATTTTATGGTGTTTCAGATTTAGTTGAGAGGCATGTTAATTATCTTCAAGCTGTCTGAACACTTCATAACAGATAAGACCGTCTCTGATTTCATTGCAGGCTATCAGCATATCCGCATGTTTGACCTGAACAACCTGAACCCTAACCCCGTGATGAACTACGAGGGCATGGGCAAGAACATCACTGCCGTCGGCTTCCCTGCCGACATGAAGTTCATGTTCAGTGGAGGGGAGGACAGCACTGCAAGACTTTGGGATCTTAGGTTAGTCTTTTTCCTTTGTTCTTCTTTTAGATTTTTCCCAATGAAATGAAGTTCAGTTTCCTATTCAATGTGTATGTTTTAAAGATTGATGTATGAAGCTCTGGGCATGTGATTTTGGAATGACTGATATTGCAATAATAACATTTATTTGAATTTCTGTATGAATGACATCACATTTGCAATATTTGTTGACAGTGACTGCAAGTGCAATAGCAGACGATGAACTGAAATGATGCTCAGATATTGATTTTGTGTGGCTTATATGTAATTATTTTGGAAAAGCAGATTTCCATTGATTCTACACTGCAGCCTACAGTCGAATATACAGTGCAGCTTTGGGTCAGATATACAATGCAGCCTACAGTCTAATCTACACAGCAGCCTTCAGTCAAATCTGTGGTGCAACCTAGAATCGAATCTGCAGTGCGCTCTACAGTTGAATTTATGGTGCAGCCTGCAGTTGAAAAATGGCATTGCACATGTGCAGTGTATGTATGTGTATGTCTAGTCAAGTCAAAGCAATCTTTATTTACGATAAAGTAATAAGCTAAACAAAGCGTGTTTTTTTCATCCTGTCGTCATGTTGTGTGTGTGTGCGAGTGTGTGTGTGTGAGTGCAAAGCAGATGACCATTCTAAAATTTCGTTACCTATCGTCTTATGACCTTGTTCAAAGTGTGATTGTTTTACTATGATTTTTGTTCTTACTTTCCCATGATAGACTAGGTAAAATAGGCATACACAAACTTACACTCCTGTTGCACACATGTGCATGCTATTCCTTGGCCACAGGCCAATTAGTCTCCATTTACACCAATTGCAAATTATTTCAAAGACAAATGAAGATTGATGTAACAATATGAACGTTTAATACCCTTTGTTCTTTTCATGTCCAACACACACACACACACACACACACACACACACACACACACACACACACACACACACACACACACACACACACACACACACACACACACACACACACACACACACACAAACACACACACACACACACACACACACTTGCGCACACACACACACTTTTTTTTATATCATCTAATATGTGTAGTGGATAGAAATTAAATGAAAGACACATGCACACACTTACTTGACTTAGATTCAAATGTAGGCTGCATCATAGATTTGATTGTTGGCTGCACTGTAGATTCTACTCTAGACTGCTCTGTAGATTCGACTGTGGGTTGTATTGTAGGCTGCACTGCAATTTTTCAATAATTGGCTGCAGTGCATAATCTGTCATATCTTTTTGACTGTAGGCTGCACTTGAATGAATCCCTTTCACCCATTGTTTCAATTCTAAAACTTAATTTTATGCTTTTTTATAGGGCACGGAGTCTTCAGTGTCAAAGAATATTTCAAGTCAGTGCGCCTGTCAACTGTGTGTGCTTGCACCCAAATCAGGTGAACATTTGTTTTTCGTTTCGATTGTAAAATGCAGGGTGTTGTTATTTAATATTAATGCATTAAAATACATTTGTGTTGAAGTATATGAGAAATTGTGGTCTCAGATCAATAATAATTCACTTGGTCCTGTGTTCATTATTCTTTTAGAGACCCTTAACCCTTTCACCGCCAGCCATATTTCAGCCAAACCTGTCCACTAAATGTACCTGGGTAGAGAACAAAATTCATATGCAGTATTGGGGATTCTTCTGTAACATATATAAAATAAGGTCTATCCTTACTTCCCAAAACTAAGACAATAGGGTCTTTGGATAATATACCCCAATTTGATGCCTTTTAGTGGCATAGAAGTTAAACCATTGTGGTGCATAAATGCGACATTGGCGGCGAAAGGGTGTGTGTGTGTGCATGCATGCAAGGAGAAGCCAATCATGACTGTATGACTGTAGGATGTTAAGGATAAAGGTCAAATAAGGCAGAAGAGGCTACCAAGTCCTGAGGCTGTATGCAGTGAGTATAATAGTAATGGTAGTGGGGATTAAGGTGCTTTGTGACTTCTTTGTGATAATAAAAAAAACATGGTCCCATTCGCTACTATGCATGCTTGAAGAGTGCGTTCTGAAAAAAAGCATATAAGAACATAATAATTTTGCATAAGAAGTTTATAAGTTTATTTTCATATTTTACGGAATACAAGGTGCATCTCCTCCCCCCAGAAAATCCAGACAAAAAATTCCTTAGTAAGAAATGGGTTAAATCATTATTTTGCACTTATGAATCAATTATTGTGCTCTTATTTATTATTTATATGCTATAGTTTTCTTTTCTTTCCCAAAAGATTCAAGAACGATAATATTTTTGAGTTTTGATAATTATGTTTCGTGTGATTTAATAAAAACAAATTAGTTTTTGTGAAATGACTTGCTAGCTTTCTTCAAAATAATGCTAGGAAATGATTTTGCCCAGTTCTTGGTTGTATTCCCAAAAGTCTGAAAACCATTTTAGTTATGGATATTTTGTGCATGTGTTTTTGCACTTATTGAAATAGATTGTTACAACACTGTTTAATTGTTGATATGTAAGATGTGGTTGTGTGTTAAGGGTGAACTGATAGTTGGAGATCAGAGTGGCTCTATCCACATCTGGGACCTGAAAACGGACAACAATGAACACTTGGTATGTTTGCTTTTTTGTTGTTTTGTTTGTTGTTGTTATTGTTTCTTGGGAAATATAGGAGAGATGGACAGATATTTTGATTTTTATAGTGTTTGATATAAATGCTGTTAGAACATTAACCTCTTTCCTGTCAGGTTCATGGCTACTAAGGGCAAAATGAAGTCATTGATGATATGATAACTTCACTGTGAAATCATAACTTCAATATGAATGACTCTGGAATGAAGAATTTTGTTTTAAAACAGTCAAGAAGGATATATCTTCAGAGTTATTTTGCCAGATTGACTCCAATAGATTTGTTTTGTGTAACTAAATGAAGGTGACAGGTAATTTTCTGCCAGATTGACTCCAAGTCCAATAGATTTGTTTTGTGTAACTAAATGAAGGTCATTTTCTGAAATGTTCTTTGGTAGGGAAGGGGTTGATTTTGTTTTGGAAAGAAAAAGAAACAATGTTTACCAATTCATTTTTATATTATCAGACATTTTTGTTTTTGAAAGGAAAAGAAACAATGTTTACCAATTCATTTTTATATTATCAGACAACATTTTTGTTTTTGAAAAGAAAAGAAACAATGCTTACCATTCTTTGCAACTAGTTGATTTTCTGTTTTTGTAAATGTTTGAACTGCATCTAGCTTGCTGTTTCAGATCCCAGAGCCTGATTCCTCCATACAGTCCATCAGCATAGACCCCATGGGAACCATGATGGCTGCAGTCAACAATAAGGTTGTGCATCAACTATTTAATATGAACAGTTATTGACTGGTGTTCAGCAAATGTTTGTTTTCACTCATTGCTCTCAACTCTGTATTCATTTGCACTCAAGAGTTGATTTTGTTTATTTTGTCCCCATTATTATGGGTAATACATACATGATTTTAGACTTATTAGTAATGGTAATATGGATAAAATTATTCAAAAATAAAATTTAAACTGTAACAATGACAAAATGTTCTACAATATGACATTGAAGTTTATAAAATATGTCACCATTTATACGATTATTCCACTACTAACAGCCTACTAACTCTTTGTGAGGGTGATAGAACCCGTGGCCATAACTTTAAGCTGTACAAAAAAGATACTAACACCAGACTAGCACAAAACTTTTTTACTAACAGAGTAATAAATGCATGGAATAACCTTCCCGATGAAGCAGTTAATGCAAAGTCATTAAATTCATTCAAAAATATCATAGACAAGTTTTTCCAAAACAAAATGTATTCAGTTAATATACAGATTTAAAGGAATAAAACACAGATGCCTTAGTAGTCATCAGTGAATGAAGCCAAACCAAATAAAAATCAAAAACATATTTAGAGGGCAAAAGGCTAAACAAAATAGCCTATAGTGCCATTTATGCTATGCTATGCTAATATAAAAACAGAAACAAATAAGCAAAATAAAACAATGACATACCGCTCCATTTCATCTGCCCTTCTTTCCCCTCTCCAAATTCAGATACTATGCTTAGGATCGTATTGGTGGAGAAATGAAAACTCCATGCATACTATGTCTTATTCAGGGCAACTGCTACATCTGGACAATGACCGGGGGTCAAAGGGATTGCCCCACACAGCTCCACCCAAAGAAGAAGTTTCTGGCCCATAGCAAATACGCTCTCAAGTGTCTCTTCAGCCCGGATTCAACGTAAGGTTATTTTGAAGTCTCTTTTCCTCTATGTGTGTGTGGTAAGAGGTGTGTGCTAATGAATGAGTTGTAGTTGTAGTTGGTTTGTTTGTGTGTCCTCTTCTGCTTGTGAATAAAGTTATGATGTTTCATTGTATGTCTGGTGTTCGCTACTTTTCAGTAGCCATTGATACGATTATTCCGCTGTATCATATTCCCATGTTTTAGTCTTTAAAAAGTCATTGTTTTCTGATTGTGAATAAAGCTACGATGTTTGATTGTATGCCTGGTGTTTGCTGCTTTTTAGTAGCCATTGATGCGATTATTCCGCTGTATCATATTCCCATGTTTTAGTCTGAAAAAAAGTCATTGTTTACAGTAACATTTATACAACATTTACTGATTTAACCATCAAATATTAAGAGCAACTCCAGGACTTATAAAGTTACATGTTGTTTTATTTGTACATTTGCTGGATGTGATTCTTTCTTTTAAAAAAGAAATCGCTGATGACAAGATTTGTGAATGTTTGATCATTGATCAAAGTGACTTGTATGATTGAAACCTATACTAATAATGCTCATATCTACAGTCATTATCCACACACGCACACACACACACAGAAAAAAGAAAATTTAATCTGATAAGATTCATAAATGAATGAACTACAGTCAAACTCAATCTGCGACAACTCATTTGACTGGCCAAAACTTTCTGTAATTGTGATGCGGTTGTTATACTGGAATCTCTTTTAGTAATAAATAAGAACAGATGAGACAATAAAACTCCTGATTACCAGGGTGTTCATGATACTGGGGTGCCGGTAAGACGGGGTTCAACTGTGTATAGTTCTTTTTTTAAAGTAAGGGCGGGGACACATTAGACGCTGAATTTACACACGGAAACCCATAAGTAAGTAAAAGAAGGAAAATAATATACCGATATGGGGAAATATGGACACGTGCGCTTATTTTTTCCTTCTTTTGCTTATTTACGGATTGCGTATGGGATTTCTGCGTCTGCTGTGTACGCGGCCTAAGAGTAAAGAAGGATCGTGCAAGGGCCAGCACATGATTGTGCAATAACCAATATTTTGTGTTTAGTGTATTTCAATGCATACTCTTCTTCGTCGATCGCTCAGACAGTTTCCTGTGTATTATGAGTGCAGATGCGTCATGCTGCCATTATGCGCCTAACCAAGAAATAGGCCCATCATGTCCGTCTACAGACCTGTTTACTCTACTCTTTTCGAGTAGTATTCTGCTCAATTTGGACCTCTACTACTCTTCAAAATTTAAAATAATGCTCTAATTACTCATTTTCAGTGAACATTAATGAATAAAGCTACACATTTTGCACCAAAACTACTCATTTCAACTATCCAGACTACTCAAGACTTGTGTAGGGGGTAAGCAGGTCTGCGTCTTCAGCTGTATTGTATAAAATTTTGCATTTGATGATGATGCTGATTGTCTTCCTGGGGCCTGATTCAACAGAGTTCTGGCCACCACCTCAGCGGACATGACGTGCTGTTTGTGGCGCACGGCTGACCTGACCCTGATGACCAAGCTGAAGACGACCAACCAGCGCTGGGTGTGGGACTGCGCCTTCAGCGGTGATTCACAGTACATCATCACCGGTACCATGCTCTTCCACTGTATTCAAACGTTTAGTAGTATGGGTTTGTCTACGAGTCAGTTGCCAATGATGGACAGTTTATGAATGTTTTTATTTGAAGGTGCGTGTGCTTATTGCATGGGTGCTCCTGGGAAATTAAAAAAATCCTGCAAGGGGGCGGCCCCAGCGGAGTGCAGGGGCAGCGCACACACACATTTACTGCTCTTTTTTCACCCCTCTAGACTAGTACAAGTGGTACATTCCTTTGAATATAGCAAATGCTTATATAGGCCCTTTTTATTGTACAGTATTTGTGTGTGTAAGAAAATCGTTTCTCAAATTCTCATAATCCGGCGACGCCGGCTCTAGGCAATTTAAAAATCCTGCAATTCAGGACATCCTGAAAGAAGGAGCATCCATGTAATATTGTAAAGCAATAACTGCTAAATGAATAGGACATAGAACCTAACGTATAAGTTTGCTATAGGAAAATTCTTTTTTTTGCTTTCTCACCTTTTGGGTCGTACAGTGCCGTTACTCTCATGCCTCTGTGTGTGTCTGTTTTTATGTGTGTACCTGTGTGTGTTCACATAATAGCTGATTTTACATTTGAGTGCTGACGTGATCACTTTGTTGTGCAGCCTCCTCAGACAACACCGCCAGGTTGTGGAGTGTGGACCAGGGGGACGTGAAGAGGGAGTACAGCGGCCATCAGAAAGCCGTCACCTGCCTGGCCTTCAGGGACGAGGTGGTCGCCTGAACTCTGGACTATCTCCTCGGAGAAGATTACCATCTTTTTCGGACTATAAGGCGAGACTTTTTTTCCCAGACTAAGACCTGCGGCTTTTAATATGACCAATAGAATAGTAAGAAAATATCGTAACAAAATCTGAAGTTTGTTATAATAAGGTGCGCCTTATAGTCCAAACAATATGGTATGTTTTTATCTTTGTATGTTTAAGGAATTGCTGTAAACAAAAAAGGTTATGAATGGATGGTAATTTTAATTAAATGGAATGGGAATTTTGGATAGTCCAAGGAGCATGCCATTGAATTTTGTAGATAACCTAAATTGTCATTTAGATTTCTTTTTTTTTTTTTTTACTTTTACCAATGTTATGTGAGATTAGCGTCCAATCTGTCAGAGACCCGTATGGACAGTATTCCTGAAGTTTTTTTTATATACCTGTAGCACAGTTGCAACAAAAGTCATGAAATTTAAAGAACTTTAAAGACATTTTGTGAAGAATTAAGGTGTTGTGATGAAAATAATCCATAAAAGTCAATTAATGTTATAATTCAGATATCGAGATAATTTATAATCCATTCTAGTCACCACCCTTCCCTTTCATTAATGCAAGATAAGCTTTAAAATGCATTTCAGTCTAGGACCTATTTTTAGTCCCACAGAATCAGCAAGCGATAGACTTGCCTTGCCAAAGGTATCTCCCTTCTATTGTGCTTGATGACAAGGAGTAGGCCTTATCAGGTTGATCTTGCTGTAAACAAATTAAAACCAAGTTGCTTCTCTTTGGCGAAGGTTTGCATTGTGTCAGTGCTGTTTAGTGTTGCTTTGTTTTGGTTGATGTTGTGAATTTCCTCATCCAAGCTCTCACTGCCTGTGTTCAGTTCTTTAATAACTCAGTGCGTGATTTAGTTTTGAAAGTGTGGAGAGCGTGAGTGATTAGCAGATTGGGATATGGTTGTTTTGCGTGGATTGATATGGTTTTGCATGGACATGGTTGTTTGAGCTTGTGGTTGATAATCATCCCACCTCAACTGAACACTTTAATCATGCATTGTTATGTTTTCACAATAATTTATTATATGACTATAGAGCCAAGAGGTCAATCATAATCCTTGAAAAAGTAATCCAACAGTATTCTTCATGTCTTGCTGTTTGTAATGAACAATATCAATTGTGACTGCGGGATCCTTGTAACAAGGGAACTAACCTTGATGGTGGGGGTAGAAACAATCCTTGATGAAAAAGAGATAAGTACATAACAAGTTTTGGGAGTAGCCCTCCATGAGACTGAAGTGAAATTGAGTTGGAGTAAAGTTGAGAGGTAGCCGTGTGATGACAGTTGAAAATAGCTCAGTGTGGAAATAGGGTGATTACTTTTCAGAAGATGGGAGTGAAGAAGAAAAGCATAGTAAGGTAGAAAGGGGTTGGTGTTGGAAGGAGTGGCTGTGAGGATGAAAAGTTGTTCAATGTCTGTCTGCTTTTTGCAACATTCAGTCACTTGTCATTTAAGCCCTGTCATTTATTATCAGCAAATCATTACAGCTTTTTATTGTTTCAATTTTTGTGGAAGTGCATGAATAGGAAAGTCAGTTTGTTTGTGTGTGTGTGTGTGCAATGGTCAGTTTGTCTTATCTTTTTACTTGTACTTTGAATTTAAATTGTTGGTTGCCATAGGTGAGTTTTCAGCAATGTGTCTGGGTACTTCTGTAAAGTTTATGGACATTATGTTGGAGTGTCAACCATTTGGCTATTATGCAACCATTATTCTTTGAAAAAGCCATTTGCGCTTTACAGCTCTGCAGAATTGATAGGCAACTGCCATTCTGCTGTTGTGGTTTGTGTTTGTTGTTGTTTTTTTGTTTTGTTTTTGTGCATCAGCAGATTGAAAGACTTTTACTCAACAAGAAAGGTGCAGATTATCTAAACAAAATTGTAAGGCAAACAAATAATCATGACATTTAGAAAAAAAATTCTGACATTTTATTTGTAATGAAGTTAATATGAAATCAATTCAGATTAAATGAGTGAAATAAAACATTCACTTGTTGAAACGATATTTAGGCTTTTAACGTTTAACATTATTTACAAAGTTTTCGTGGATTTTGTTCCCTTCTGAAAATAGTGTACTGTATTTTGATTATTACTGTAGTTAAATAGTTTTACAAAGGGCTATTCATCTTCATTGTGAATAGAATAATTTTATTGTCACTCTCCATGTGTAATCCACATCATACTTTTTTAGGTTTAATCTTGTACTTTTAACAAAATATTTAAATAAAAACTTAATCATGTGTCTTATATTTTTGGTCTGTTCTTGTTTTTGCGGTTGTTATCTCGAGATAATAAAATAATAATAATGCAGGCAGGTTCTGGTTTTTGTTAAGTTTAAATGGCATTGTTACTATAATTTTGTCCCTTTTTTATCACTTTTGTTTGGTTACGATATGTTTTATTGAAAATGTATTCATGTATGTCTGGTCTGAGTTTTTAAAAGCTGAATTTGATACCATCATGCCTTTATTCAATTGTATATTTTGATGAAATTTTATTTCGTCAGATCTTATTTAATTTGGGTTCCTTTCTTATTGTTAAGTTTATCTAATGGTCAACATAATATGATCCAGGCAATAGAAATTGAGAATTAAAAAAAACTGTTTATCGCAATTTTTAAAGTAGGTAGAGAATTATTAGTCCATCAAAACTGAATTGCATTCAAGTAGGGTAGCTTCTTCGCATAATCCTTTCAAAGGCCCATCATTTTTCAGATTAAAGTAGCTGGGAATAGAAAAAATGGTGTTATACATTTATCAATTTTTTTAAATAGACTTGATATAACCTAAATGATTGTTTCAATCTCACTCACACTGTTCACTCCACAACCATCAGTCTCCCTTTCCTGTCTTGTTTTCTCTGAAACAATGTATTTTTGTAGCAGTATTTTCTGTGAAACATATATGGGTGTAACACTTGTCAGTTTGAAGCATTTGTCAACAAACTTTTAGTGTTTTAAGATGGATCAAGTAAACTGGTGTCGGCAGTTAAAGCCTTTTTTGTATTTAAAAAAAATAAAAATTAACCACACAAATACTGCATAAATCTGACATTCACTGTTTAATGTGTCATGATAGTGATTCATTATAGACAGCAACATTCCAGACTGGTTTGGTGCATCTAGTTTGTTCCCCATTTTGTTTTTAAAGTCTCTTGTTTTAGTCCTCTAACATGATGAATGTATTCCGTGTTCAGAGTGTGTCAGGTGTATGAAGATGTGTGCGGCCTGAAAGTTGTTTTTCCCCCTTACTGATGAAATATTGGAAAAAAGAAAAGAAAAAAGAAACAAACAATAAATTTAAGTTCTGTATTGTGATTGTATTTTCTGCAAGTCAGTGAAGTATGTATGGGAATGGTGTTTTTAAATTAAGCTTGTATGAGTGGAACTGGTGCGAAACATTCATTTATGACAAATCGCCGTCCGCATGCAAAAGAGACATAACTCAAAATTGGTCATCTTCGATGTGTTGGACTTACCAGTTGATCTAGATAAACTGCATCATCTAGCAAAGCTGTAAAACAACAATTTGCAAAGGTAAAACACTGATGGTGACGCTAAAGGAACAAGAAATGACGTTATGCGGCCTGAAATGACCAAAATATTGAGTTTTCCATTCCTCATGTGAAGTGACGTCATTCGACTTATGTCTGTATTGCATGCGGGCGGCGAAATGTCCATGTCTTGTTATTTTTTATCATCATCACATTTATTTTGTAATCCAGAGACCAGTTAGATACATAACAGATTTGACACTCCTCCATTCAATGCCATTCTGAGTGATAGACTTCACTCTTAAAAATAGTTTGTTCCAGCACTTTAATATTTGTTTGTGAGTCCCTCTCTGTAGTCTGTCAATTTTCACAACATGCATGTAGTTTTCCTTTCATTCTTCTAAGAACAATTGTCACCAATTCACCAACAGATCCATGCTATAATGGGTTTTCTTTCTTGCTTCTATACAATTCAAAGTTAAACAAAAGCATAAATAACAATTTGAACACAAACAATATTTTCCCCCACAATTCATGACTTTATTACATTGCCAAATACTGTTTCCCCCCTGACACCAGTTTTCCATGTAACATGACAATCTCTCTTTCTCTCTCCCTTTTTCTCTCCTTCTCCCTGAAACACATATCCAAATATGTACAATGTATATGGTTGTCTTATAAACAACCTAAGTCTTGTTTGGCTCACTGATCTCATTCAGATTTCATTCTTTACTGCCACAACTTGTGATATTTCCACAGAAAACAAACGCAACCAGACACACCAACACAAACAGCATGAAGACTGCTGCCAGAGGCATCCACACATAAACAACAGCAAGCAACCCAATCCATGTCAGATGAAACACAAACACCCAAGTCGGCCTGACAGTCACTGGAGTGTGCAAAAGAGACTGGAGATGAGATTTTAGAAATTCAGGATTGCCTGGAGTGTACGGCTGTAGTGTTGTGAAATCTGCTGTTTCCAGTGTCTGCTGCAGTGTGCTGAAACATTTACAGAAAAAAAAAAAAATGAAACTGCAATGTATCAGTACATTTACAGAAGAAGAAAAAAAGAAACTGCATTGCATCAGTCATATTTTATTCATTCACTACTAGTACTTATTTTACAAGGCCAATACAATTTGTTACGAGATGAATGAATGAATGATTTGTTACGAAATCTAATGACACAGAGGTGTTTTTGTTTTGATTTTTGTACAAAAAAGAAAAATAGAAATAAGAACATTCTAAAATGAAGATGAAATTCTGCACACTATGCTTATTTCATTACATAGTCATATTAAACGGAAATCTGGTGATGGGTGCAATGTGTTTGTAATACAGTGGAACCTCCATTATAAGACCTTCAAAAAGCATCCAAAATGAGGTCTTATAAGGGAGGTAATTTTAATACTTACAAAGGACTCTCAAAGAAGTAGGTCTTATATGGGAGGGAGTCTCATAATGGGAGGTCTTATAAGGGAGGTTCCACTGTACAAGAAAAAGTCCCCCATCCCCCATGATTCATAATCAGAATTCAGCTGGTGTTTGACAGCTTAGGTTCAGCGCCAAACTTTTAGGTTTATGTCAACATAAAAAAACATTTTAAGAAGGAATTTAATTTTAGTTTTAGATCATGACAATAAACATACAACATGTAATGAAAGTTTGGCATTATGCAAATTGTAACTCGTTCCCTAAACTAGATTTTAAGTGAAGACCAGAGCTAGCGTTTTGCAGAACATGATAATGCGTCATCTTGTGAACAATAACTTATTTGAGAAGCAGCCCCAAATGAAAAATCAATCTTCAGTTAAAAAAAAAATTTAAATGTCATGCAATAAACATATTTTATTACCAAGATGTGACAACAAATCTTCCTTCAATTCTATCCAAGCATGTTATATTATAACTCTCATTGCCATCACATACCTGCAAGTACAGTAGAAGAGATGCTGCAGTTTTTGTAGCCGCTTTGCAAGCTCCTCTTGGTGGTTGTTCATCAGCTCATCATTGATGACCACCAGCATAGCTTTCCCCGCTGTTAGGGTCTCAAGCACGCTCCCTGCCCCTGGAAAAATAAGAAGTATATTATTAAGTAATTTTTTCAGACTCAAGTTTTATTAAACATCTTTGGTACAATACAGCCTATAGTCCAAGAGTATCCAAGTTTACTACTCATCTCTCTCTCCTCTGTCTCTCTCTCTTTTTTTTTTCTTTCTTTCTTTCTCTCTCTCTCTCCCTACGTGGTAAGATTTAACGTGGTGACAGCCCTGACATGGCCTTTGTTGTCGACGGGGCTATAATTTTAATCTTAATCTCTCTCTCTCTCTCACACACACACACAATCACCACCACCATTTAAGTAGGCCTTACATGTTTTTAAAAAATCTGAAAACTTTTTGTAACAACAAACTAGGTCCGTCAATAACATAATTTTAAACAAAACTTTTTTTTTAAACACACATTAGACACATACTTTAAAAAAAGAAGGGGGGGGGGTTACAGGGAACCCCCCTCCCTCCAATAAAAATAAAAAGATGAAAATCCATGACCTCATGTAATTTCAAGCCAGAGTTTTACCTTTCTCTCCCACTCCCAGGAGAGGCCTTCTTTGCATCTTTTACATTCAAATTATCATCAGCTTATCACTTAGTGTTACCTCCACCATCATTTATGATGAATTCTTGTTTTTGCCATGGTAGCAGTTTGAAGTCACCTTGATTGCAGAGCACAAATGGTAATAAACTGAATTTATTAAGAAAATAATCTGTACTGACCGGCATGACATATGACAAGGTCAGCAGCACTGATGTCATCACTTATGGAGTCTTTAAAAGTGTAGGACTGGACAGCAGGACTGCAGTCACTCAGTTCTGCTGGTTTTGGTTCAAACTGCCCACGTCCTGTCTGCAGCAAGACTTTAGTATAGCCCAGTTCACGAAGCACCTGCAATCACATTATATAGTGCCATAGTTATTTTTTTCATTTGATTTTAAACAACAAATTCTGTAGCATGCATTGAGAAATTGAACCCCCATGAAGTCAAACTATACTCACTCTACAATTACTGAAGTCGAACATGGGTTGTCCAATGGTTTTCTATAGACTAGAGACACCATTATAGAAAGAAGCTTATGCAGCTGACTTAACTTAAAGTAAGGTTAACTTTATTTCACTTGACGTATATAATGTGCGATGCAGCAAGAGATAAAAATAAAATAAAATTGAACTAAAAAGAACAAACAAGCAAGGTAAATAAAAAATAGAAGTCTTCCTAGCATTTCGTGGCTTTGTCAGGCCAATCTTGCTACCGTAGTGACCCAGGGACAAGCCCTAACCGGCACAGCCCCAACCTTCATAGCCACTTTTGGTGTAAACCACCATCAAAGAACCACAGGGATATCGAACCAAGGAAGCAAGTGAGAATGGTAAATCAAGTAAGCAAGTATAAACAACCCTCAAGTTGAAACCAATAGGTCCCATCCCGTTGTGTCCCAGGCCCATTAGGTCCCAGGCCCGTTGTGTCCCAGGCCCATTAGGTCCTAGGCCCATCGTGTCCCAGGCCCATTAGGTCTCTGTCTGTCCGTCGTCTTTCTGTCTGTGTCTCTCTCTCTCTCTCTCTCTCTCTCTACCCCTCCCCCTCCCCTACTCTCGTTTGCGCGTATGTGTATACGCGCTCATGTGTGTATATGCCATAATTTAATATGTGTGTGTGTGTGTGTGACACAGAGATAGTCATAAACACACACACACACACACATGCGCGCTTTAATAATTAACCGCCAACACACACACACATGTGCGCACACACATATGCACACACTCCTCAGACACACAGACCACCACCATCGATACCATAACCATAACACACGAACAATAACAATGACACCAATTTCCTGGGACCTAAAGGAATCCTCAAAATTACAGTTGGGTCCCAAATCCGTTGGGTCCCAGGCCTGATATGTCCCACTTTGGGAACATGTGCATACCGCGCCTGGGACACAAATGGATCAAATCATCAACCAGGATCAAGTGGAACATATAGGGCCTGGGACACAAAGGGATCAAATCATCAACCAGAATCAAGTGGAACATATAGGGCCTGGGACACAAAGGGATCAAATCAACCAGGATCAAGTGGAACATATTGGGCCTGGGACACAAAGGGATCAAATCATCAACCAGGATCAAGTGGAACATATAGGGCCTGGGACACAAATGGATCAAATCATCAACCAGGATCAAGTGGAACATATAGGGCCTGGGACACAAAGGGATCAAAATCAAATCATCAACCAGGATCAAGTGGAACATATTGGGCCTGGGACACAAAGGGATCAAAATCAAAACCAGGATCAAGTGGAACATATAGGGTGGAGTGGAACATATAGGGCCTGGGACACAAAGGGATCATATAGGGCCTGGGACACAAAGGGATCAAAATCAAATCATCAACCAGGATCAAGTGGAACATATTGGGCCTGGGACACAAAGGGATCAAAATCAAATCATCAACCAGGATCAAGTGGAACATATTGGGCCTGGGACACAAAGGGATCAAAATCAAATCATCAACCAGGATCAAGTGGAACATATTGGGCCTGGGACACAAAGGGATCAAATCATCAACCAGGATCAAGTGGAACATATGGGACACAAGGGCCTGGGACACAAATGGATCAAATCATCAACCAGGATCAAGTGGAACATATAGGGCCTGGGACACAAAGGGATCAAAATCAAATCATCAACCAGGATCAAGTGGAACATATAGGGCCTGGGACACAAAGGGATCAAAATCAAATCATCAACCAGGATCAAGTGGAACATATTGGGCCTGGGACACAATGGGCCTGGGACATAGCAGGGGCTTATCCGGAATTAGGAAATAGGGACAAAACAATATAGCCGTCAGGCTTTCAATGTCCCATCTTTGTGTTTTTGTTTTATTATTATATACGCATGGTATTGTACACTCAGGTTTTCGCAATGATTTAATCATCATAATGATTCATATTCATACTTAATATAATTGTAAAATTTCCATTGGTCGAGCTGATTTTTTGTAAAGCTGTTAGTGTTACTATTATGAGCTCTCTTAGTCTGGTGGATGGTAGTCGATTCCATAAAGGTGCAATTCTGTTAGTAAAAGATTTTCTTGTGTTTCAATCATATTCCCCCTGTCTATTTTTTTACTTTGATGGAGAATGCTATGTGCTATAATAATATTCACATGCTATACCTTAAGAAAGAAAGAAGAACTAAGTAGATAGAAGTAATTTCTGCTAGTTTCTAGTAGAAGGCCTAGTAGTACTACTGTAGCAGACTAGCAGTACTAATACTGTACTAGTCTACTAGTAGTACTGCCTGTGGATGATGCAAGCATCTTTTCATGCTTCATCATTCTTATTAATAGGTCAGTCAAATAATCATAGTGACGCTTACTCTACAAATATTTGGAGATGTTACAGACTTTATCAGCTTGTCGAATTCTGTTGTACCAACAGTCACGAAAACACGTTTGTTTAGCATTATCAGAACCAGATTGTTGGCTATAATTCGTCTGCTAAAGGATTCCGCAGTAAATGAAGTTCGTTCAGAGGTTAATAGAGGTTGGGTTTTTTCCCCGTTCTTTACTCGAATGAAATCTTATAGATTCGTATCTTAGCTAGATTAGTTCAAAATTTATTTTGTAATTTTTAAGATTTTGTTGTTTACTCAAAAACTTTTTTGTTAATGATGAAAATTTAACAAAAGTTTCAAAGCATTTGCTGAAAAGCCACAAGGTGTTGAAGACATTATTTCCCCTTCTTCTTGCTTCTTGCATCAAGGAGCTTACTCTACTGAGTGTCTTTGCTTGCATTAAGTATACTCCAACATTTTGAAGATTATGATACTACATGTATAACAAGGGGCTTCCATATATGATATAATATAGGATCAAGATGAAATGCTGCCCAGATGGTCAGCTCCAAAGGGACAAGTGGGATGGGGAAGGGGATGGGCGGGGGAATGGGAAGAGGGAAAGGAAAGTAGGGGAGGATGGGTTGGGTTTGGGACAGGAGGAAGGGGGGATGATGCATTGTGAATGAGTTGGCAAGGCTAAAACAAAAACTGCAGTTCGGCTATGTATATCTGTATTCAGTCCATTGTAATGGTGTCACACACAAGTCATAAGTTTCTTTATTGTCCATTGGCATTGTACAACGCACATGGGAACTTGTCTTCCACCGTCTAAACTAAAAATAGTAAATAAAAGTATGAAACATAAATTTACATTGACAAATATGTAACTCTCGCACTACACCCAATCATTCATCCGCTCTCCGCTATCTTGCTCACTCATCATGCAACTCACCACCACTTCCGCCTTCATTTTTAACCCTTTCTTTTCTTTTTTCCTTCCTTTCCTCCTTGTTTCTTTGTTCCTTTTTTCTCCCCCCCCCCCCCCCCTTCCCCTTTTTTCCTAACTTTAAAAATAAATAAAAAATTAGGTAGGTTTTTCCCCGCTCTCTTTCATCCTATTGTCTGTGTGGCTGACTAAGATGGACATTTTCAAGAGCCTTAAGTGTTGTTATTTGATACAAAAATGTCTGGGTTTCTGTGTGACCTAGTGCTTGGTGTACTGACACATTCATACTGTGTGAAGCTGGTGTATGTGTACTGAGAGAGAGTGTTGTGTGTGTGTGTACGTGTGTGCATGTATATATATATGCGTGTGTGCATGCGCATGCATATGTGTGTGTGCAAGTGGGAGAGAGTTAAGTGGACAATCACTACAACAACAATGATAATGATGAAGATGATGATAAATAATGAATAAGTAAAATGGGAACCACCACCACTACCAATACTAATATTAGTAGGGGAAGACGGGGTAAAAAGCGCATGGGCGGGTAAGAAGCCCACCCCAATTATCTCATGAAATGAAGCAAATTTCAGTCTCATTTTGCCCATGAGACGAGCGTTAATGTCTAGCATTCGTCTCATGGGCAAATTTGACTGACATTTTCTTTATTTCATGAGATAATTGGGGTGGGCTTCTTACCCGCCCATGCGCTTTTTACCCCGTCTTCCCCTACAGTCGAATACGTTTAAGTCGACGTGCCAGCGGCAATTGATTTTATGTCGAGTCAAGTTATCAGTGTGTTAGTCGACTTATCTGTCAGTCGGATATCTCGACTTCACAGACGTTTTCAAAAAAAAATGTTGACTTATCCGTCAGTCGGATATTTCGACTTTATAGACGTTTTCATAAAAAAATGTCGACTTATCCGTCAGTCGGATATCTCAACTTCACAGACACTTTCAGAAAAGTGTAGAGTGGCACAGTGGTAGCGCGTTCGCGTTCGCTTCGTGTCAAGTAAAGCCGAGTTCGAACCTGGGTACAGGGGATTTTTTCCTCTCATTCTGCACTAGGCCTTAACGGTCTGAACGTGGAGTCTTTCGGATGAGACGATAAACCGAGGTCCCGTGTGCCCATGCACTTAGCATACGTTAAACCCAGTGGCAACGAAAAAGTTGTCATTTGGTCAAAATTTACACACACCCCCCACCCCCCCCCTCATCAGTGACAAAAATCGCATGCAAAAAAACCAAAAAAACAAACCACAACAAAAAAAAAAAACAATTGGGTGGCGCGCCTCTGGCTGCGACGCGCTCTCCAGGTGGGAGCAGCCCGAATTTCACAGAGACGCCTCTGTGACTATAAAGTACTATAAAGTACTTAATAATAATAGAAGATAATGTTGACTTATAGTCTTTGTGTGTGTGTTCGTGCGTGCGTGCGCGTGTGTGTGTATACATAGGGGGTAGGTAGGTAGGTGTTTTTTATACCATGAAGAGAGAGAGAGATGAGAGAGAGAGAGAGAGAGAGAGAGAGAGAGAGAGAGAGAGAGAGAGAGAGAGAGAGAGAGAGAGAGAGAGAGAGAGAGAGAGAGAGAGAATATATACAGTAAAGGCGTTTCTTAAAGGGTGGATGAAATTTTGCCAGAGGTATGAAACATGCTCACTCTTTTCCATGGCAAAACAGCGAGAATGCAAGTTATGCTATGACTGGCCATCAGTGTTGAGTTGAGCCATGGTAAACTCAAAGTGTCTAAAAGAAAAGATCTTTTAACTACTGATGTACTGTAAAATACCGAGTATTAAGCCCATCTGTACAAAGGGTGAAATACCTTGTAAAAGGGTGAAATCCCTTGGGCTGCAGCACTAGAAAAGACAACCTAATCCCTTTATCTGCAGCACTAGAAGACGACATAATCCCTTTGGCTGCAGCACAAGGAAAGACAGTGCAACCTAATCCCTTTGGCTGCAGCACTAGAAAGACAACTTAATCCCTTTGGCTGCAGCACTAGAAAAGACAGTGCAACCTAATCCCTTTGGCTGCAGCACTAGAAAAGACAGTGCAACCTAATCCCTTGGCTGCAGCACTAGAAAAGACAACCTAATCCATCTGGCTGCAGCACCAGAAAAGACAGTACAACCTAATCCCTTTGTTTTGTCTTTCTTCTCTTACAACTGAAACAATATTATGTTGATTCTAATGTGTACTGGATTCCATTTTCTACTGGCTGTCAGTACAAATCGGAATTCCGATTTGTACTAGTAGAAATCAGAATTCCGATTTGTACTAGTAGGATTCCGAATCCTACCGGATTCCCATTTCTACTGTGACATAATTATGTGTGTGTGTGTGTGTATATGTGTGTGTGTGTGTGTGTGTGTGTGTGTGCGTGTGCGTGCGTGTGTGTGTGCGTGCGTGCGTGTGTGTGTGTGTGCGCGTGCCTGCGTGAATGGATTCACCGGGCATTGAGGATGTAACATGTAGTGTAGCAGGCCCTTTAAATTAGGGTTAAAAAAAAATCCGCAGCATCCTGTAACAGGCTGTGTATCTTTCCTTTTACATGTCCTGCCTAGTCAAAGAACATGTCTGTTCATGAGACTGAGTGCTTTACATACACACACACGTGCACAGTGACACATATACACACACGGTGCGCTTTGTGTATGCAAAAAAATCCATAGCAGTTAAAAGTCGGTAAGAGTAGGGATAAATCTTGCTGCCTGGTATGACCAAATTGATAGCTAGCCTATCCCCCCCCCCCCCCCCCCTCCCCCCCCCCCCGAAATCTTGTTGCCTGGTATGACCAAATTGATAGCTAGCCTAAGTCCCCCCCCCCCCCCTCCAAAGAAAAAGTATGGCACTGCTCTTGCAGTGATACGCTCTCCATGTGGGAGCATCCCGAATTTCACAGACAAGTGTCTCTGACTAGAATATACCAAACGCACACAAGTGACACATGTACTGTCACACACTTCTTGCAACCTGTATGTGGTGTGAGCATCTTATACTTTCTCTCAGATACAATGCATTCACATACAAAACACACACACACACACACAAACAGTGTGCGTGCACACAAACACACATGAATACACAAGGTGTAAGTAAAACAATGTACACCCGTGATTTTGTATATGGTAGTGTCAGTGGTAACATACTGTGTGCAATATGAAGAGAGAGAAAGTAAAAAGAGAAGAAAGAAATGGTAGTGAGAGAGAGAGACAGACAGTGAAAGGTAGAGACAGACTGACAGAGAGCAAGGCCATCTTTCTTGCATTGGGCAAAGAACTTGGCACCTTTATATCAAAGATAAATTAATAGGTGACAGAACAATGAGCACAGCTGTTTGGTACTTTGGGGTGGGGGGGGGGGGGGGGGGGGGGGGGGAGTGAGACAGAGTCATTAGCAGGTCGGACACAAGTTCATGATATATAACAGAGAAGGTGTAGATTATTGGGGATGGTATTAGTGGTGGCTATGGTTGCTGCACATGTGATATTGTTTATTATTTAGCAGTGCGCACTTGCTTTTGGTTAGGATGACTGGCTAGTCTAGGCCAAAGCTGTGTATGTGTGTGTGAAAGAGAGATAGACAGACAAATATTATCCCGTCACTTCCATTAGCACTACTTCACCTTCATTTGCGAGAGTGAGAAAGTGTATTATAATTCATGCATGTGTATGTGTGTGTGTGTACATGTGTGTGTGTGTGTGTGTGCGCGCATGCGTGTGTGTGTGTGCAGCATGTGCCTTTTACTTGTAGAGAAATGAAAATATAGTGGAATGAACTGACTTGGCAGAGGTTTATGTCCTTTGAAAGCTTTTTTTCAAATGTTCATAGAGAAAGCATATCTCATTGAGGATTGTGAAAGTATGATAGACAGAGGAGTTGCTTGCACAACGAAAAAACAGTCTGTCAATGACCACACAATTATTGGCATGAAAATGGACTTTATTTATATTATAGACTCTGAGCTGCAGGTGTCAGTGAATACACAAACAGAATACAAAAGGGAAAATGATAATTAAAGGAGTAAAAACAAAAATGGGGGAAAGGACATTGACAAGAAAATGTGCAAATATTTATAAAGTATCACATAATTCAAGAACCGTCGTTGCAGAAGACTTCATTTTAAACCAATGATGCATGGAATACATGAACACATATCACAAATGAAACATCATTTATATCATGTATATGGAATCAGAATACAAATATAATACTTGAATATATATTGGAAGCAATGCACTGATGAATGTTTACAATTTCAATGATGACAATACATTACTACCCCCTGAAATTTCTATTTCACAGATACAGATGTAATAATTATATAATATGCACACCCAACTGAAACACTTCCTTGAATGAAACTATTTGGTGACATGGCATAGCTAAAAGACCCCAAAACAGCTTCATAGACAACATACACTCCAGGGGATGAGAAATAGGTGAATTAGCGGGCAGAGAGAGAGAGAGAGAGAGAGAGAGAGAGAGAGAGAGAGAGAGAGAGAGAGAGAGAGAGATGGGGGTGGTTAGGAATTACATGAGACATACATTTGCCACACAGGCAGGGAAGTCTATCAAAAATGTGTAAATTTGATACATTAAATATGATATGAGACAGCCCAACAGGTAGAATGTATTCATATTTTTGCTCCATATCAGATACTGAAAACAAGCTTTGTTTTAATCAGAAATCTAAACTTAAAGATGAAATAATTTACTGGTAATTATTTTTATCATATCCCTATCTCCCTTTAAAAGACCCCACACACTCCATCAAGCACATACCTATATTACACAAAAGTACCAAACACAAAGATGTCAAAACACGCGCATGTAACATTCAAACAATAGACAATGTAGGAATCATGTGTAACACCTTGCATATTTATTGTTATTACTCACTAGTCATGAAACTCTCCAAACAATTCCATGCCTAAATGATTTTCATTTGTTCAATATGAAGGTAAGATACTTTGGGAATATGGGAAATTTCTTTTACATGTACCCACAGCAGCAAAACCATAACATTTTTTATTTTTTTATTTAATGAAACAAATTAGGCTACACTTTTGCTGTGACATAATTTTCAAACTTTTGTAAGAATTTAACCACAAGTTTAAAAAAAACAACTCACTGGTTTTTGTACAATAAAATAAAAATGGCAGAGGATTAAAGCTAAATAAATACTGAAACCACAATATTTTTTGTAGTTATCATTGCACAGAAAATAAAAACTATGAAACGTTTTGTTGGTGTTCATGTCACAACATAAGGTTTCAAGCTTTCTTACAATTTGTTGTACTCAATGACATCTTAAACTAAAACCAGAAATATTGCTTCCTTTTTACCAATGGAATCCAGAGATTTTGTTTAATACAATGTGTGTACAGGTATGTGGATGAAGAAAAAGCTTAAAATCTGAAGGTAAAATAAATGAATAATGGGATGGGAGACATTGCTTACAGACAAAAGCACTACTTTTGTGAATTGAAAGCTTTCTTTCTCCCCAAAAAATCTACTTGTTTCTCCCATCCCCTAAACTCCCGATTCCTAGAAAGTGTGCAATTTCTTTCTTGATGCTTGAGATTAATATTTAATTACTCGTTCGTCTAGCTACCCATAACAACAATCCTGTCCTTGCCAAATGATAAGTTTGCTTGTTTTCATACTTTTATTAGGCTTCATAAAAAATATTATTGGTTTTCCTTTTGAATGCTTTATTTTACCTATTAAAAAAATCTATGTTGAATTTTTGCTTACATATACTAATAAGAATGTGAATATGCAGAAAATTGTATACTCACAATGCTAAAGTAAAAAGAAGCAAAGACTAAGAATAAACACTGAATCCCTGTCCCACTCAGTTTATAGAAATGCAATGTTACCTGTAGATCTTTAAATTATAAAAAAAAATATGAAAAAAACAAGCAATGTAAGGAAATACAAACTATAAAAAAAAGTGATAAATAGACAGAAATAAAACAAGGAAAAAGAGATATCCATAAACAACTATGTATTCATCATGAGTAATGAAATATGAAAGTGGAGTAAATGTTGATAATAAATTTAATACTTGTTTTCCATGGTCATATTTCTTGAGTTTATTCTTGAAAATAGTTCCAAATCTACACAAACAGTCTGGCAATACCTTACACTGTTACAGCATTCACATACAAACAACTTTTTTGGACCCATATTTCTACAGATGTACAAGGAGATGAAACAATGCAGAATCATTTGCAAAGAAAAATAAATACTACTACTTGTGGCAGTGCCATAGCCGATGAGGTTTAACCGAGGCGTGGTCACCGCTACAGCTATCTGTATTAATAATAAAAAATCGGGACTTTACTGGTTTCGTACTGCCTCCGGGCATTGCCTCCAGTATTGTTCCCACCATATTTGTATTTATAAATGTCCTATATGTGTCTGATTCAGACCAAGAGGACGTAAAACTCCATTTTCTCTGCAAAGAAAAATAAGCATATTTGCTTTTGTATAATCTTAATTTAAAAGCTCCTTATCCTGAAATCAGAAATTGCCATGTGATCATTCATCATTTGCTTAATACATTAATATCATAGTTTATCTTTTACAGTTAAATGGCATAATTATATCATTAAAAATAGGAAAATCAGAGCTATATTTGAGCTGCAGCACTAAATCAGAATTGTAGTATCTTCAAAACACCACTGCAACAAAAGTAACCAGTCAAACAACTGAATTTTGATTCAAGGGTTATAAAACGTTTAGTAGCTTTTATTTTTTAAAATGCAATTCACAGATATTCAAAGAGTACAATAATATGCTTTGCATTGCACCAATACTAAAATTACCCTGAATCACGACAAGCTGTATGCAGAATAAGAAGAAAAGAACAGATTTTAGATTTTTGCAAATCCAAAGTATTGGCTGCATGTTGAATAAGGCAAAATTAAACCTTTCATTTCAATCGATCAAAAGTAAAGGACTCAATCTTCTAAGTTTGTTAATAAGCATACATCAAGTAGTGATAAATATAGTCAGTGTTAATTATGTCTTCGAAATCAGGGGGTCAGAATCAATGAGTCAAATATGTCTCTAGAATTTAAGGGTGTCACTTCAATATTTACGGGGTCTCTATTTATATTTTTCTAAATTTTTTTGCTAAAACTGTGTGTCGGGTGAAAATTTGCAATGTTTAGTGACGTACTGGTTTGAAACCTAGTTCGTTGAATGTCAGTTTTAATCATCAATGTTGCACATATGTGTGTTAAAAATAACACTGATAGTACAGTCAGTCTTAGGCAACCCTTCTACATGACTTCCTAGTCCCTCTCCAAATCAAACAAAACTTTGGTGAAACTTTTATCCAAATCTGTTGAAGCATTCTGAATGTGAAACTAGTGAATAACACACAGGCTGCATCAACTGGCAGCTAAAAAAAGAAGAAGAAAAATGCAGCAATAAATTGCCTGCTTGTTTATCCAATTGATTACTTATTTATTAAATTCCTTAATACATTATTTGAAGTTTGCATCAGAGATTTTTTTTAAATGTCTTAAAATAAACAATAACAATTACAACAGATGACAAATGAACAAAATGTGAAATAAACAATAACAAAAACAATGTACCTTAGTTCCACCCAGCGCAACAAAGAATGATTAAAAATAAAAATCAAGCTAACAAAATATCATTCATTATAACATCAAAATATGGCTGCCTATATAACAAGGCAAGAAAAAAAAGAAAAGTTACAGACAGTATCCTCTTACTAAATCATTCTTTGTTGTGCTCAGCAGTTGTATGGCAATGAAAAAGCGTCTTAATTTATTTTCTTGTCTTTAAAAAAAAGTTATTGCTATTGTATATGTGACAATGCAAAACTAAATCACTACTGCTATTGCAGTATAAAATCATTGCTTAAAGTAAAGCGTGAAAACATACGTAGAAAACACAGTGCTCATTTCTACTAACTGAAATACACAATGGACATTCAAAACAAGCAGAAAAATTCAATAAAGTTTGCAGTAGATCAAGAATTATACATTAGACATTTTATATACCGGTACATAAACCCAACATTCACAAAATACATGCATGATAGATGATATTGCCAATGGAGTAGCCATTTAGCTTCAAGCACAGACCCTCTCCCTTGATCTGATCACAACATAATGATACTCCAGAAAAATATTCATGATAAAAAATAGAAAATTGCTCGCTGATGCAAGATGAGGATTCCAACCAGTTTGAAATCTGCTCAAAACAAATAAACTCCCAAAGCCAAGACGAAAGAGGCACTTTTTGGATGAATAAATATAGATTTAATTACTCTGTGTTGTTGGAATATCCCATCTTGATAGCGAGGACAAACTTTGGCGCATCACATCTAACCAAAGACGGCTCCACAGTGGGCGCAGCGGCGCTGACGCATGGCAAGGCAGCAGAGAATTCCGATGGGGAAAAACAAGATGGCACACAGCACGCCCAGACAGGTGAAATCTTCTTCCAGTATGCCAACCTGAAAAAAATGAATGACCACTAAACATTGTAGAGGGGATGAAAACTGCTGGCTACATAAAATATATTAATGACCATTACTGTACGTGTATTGACATTGACATTTGACTTGATCATATATGTTTTAAAGTACTTCTTCTTCTTCTGCGTACCTGGGCCATATAAAAAAGGCCCAAATGGGTAAGGTGTGTATGTGTGCGGTTTTCAGTTTCACGGGTCTCCCCACTGCATTCAGCCAACACATTCCGATGTTGGAGGAATTTTAAAGTACAAAAAAGTATGTACAAACACTTAACAAAAACAATTATCACTAACAGTATAATTATAATACGTTCACAAATGCTTCAAAACCACACCTCAAGTTCAGCCAGTCATTCTGAAGCAAATGGCCGCGGAATAAGCTTCATTTATTCATGAATGTTTAAGAGATTGATAGGGAGGGTAAATGGTACTCTATTCTCTTACCCTGCAAGCCGGGCACCCTCCGACCACCACGACTCGCTGCGAGACAGGCGGCTGCTGCTGCATGGTCACGTTGTACTGGTAGGTGGGGGCTGCCCCTGCAGGCTGCGGGGCTGGAGGGTAGCCCCCCTGAGGAGGCTGGCTGTAGCCTCCCTGGGAGGGCATAGGGGCATAGCCCCCTCCAGGTTGGGGCTGAGGAGGGTACCCTCCCCCTTGGGGTACGGTTCCGTAGTTCTGCTGTTGTTGGTACACTGAATGGATTTAAAAAAAAAAGTAATTTGTGAGAAACAGTAATAGTAAATCAGCGAACTGTATTCTTGAATTTGCAAAATCACATGTGAGTTATACTTAAATCCATTTTACAGCCTCTTTGTGCTTGGTGCATGGGTGCTCCTGGGAAATTTCAAAAACCCTGCAAGGGGGTGGCCCCGGTACAAGTGCTACATTCCTTTGAATATAGCAAATGCTTATATAGGCCCTTTTATTGTACAGGTGTGTGTGTACAAAAATCGTTGCTTCTCAAATTCTCATAATCCAGCGACGCCGGCTCTAGGCAATTTAAAAATCCTGCAATACAGGACATCCTGCAAAAAGGAGCATCCATGTTGATGTGTTACTGTTAGTGCAGTTGATCGTAAGGTTGCCTGCAGAAAATTTAAAATAAATCGAAAGCTAGCTCAACGTTGCATTCTTTTTTATCACCTTTATTGGCTTAAAAAACAACTAATGGAAAGTAAGGAGTTATAGGGGGTAGGCAAGAAAAATCGGCATATCAACAGTAAAGAGTAGATCGGACGCCCAGATCTACAAGTACAAAGGAAGTTTTAAAAGAAGCATTGGTTTCTGATACATTTCAACGTGCACACAAACACCCACCCCACATGCTTACACACAGACACACACAGTTTAGGACTTACACACACATACACAAACATTAAACATTTGATTTATGAGTTTTTACCTCCTCCTGGTTGCTTCATCGCATCTTGATACGCTGGTGGATTTTCAGCCATCGCCTCAGCTTAAGCCAAGAAAATATCTGGAATATTAAAAAAAAAGAACAAAGTTATGAATCAGATTCCTGAATAGCAGCACTTTTATTATAAAGCCAAGTTCAAAGCATGATTGAACAAAAGGGATGATTATAAAACAAATTCCTCAAAAGAAACATTAGCCAGACAAAAAGAAAGTGTTTCTTCTTCTTCAGCGGTCGATATGAATGGTAGCGTCAGACTTTAACAAATTAGTCACAAATTAGATGCAAGTGTTTCTATTCACACCAAAAAGATATTGACATACAGTGATACAGAAGTTTTCACAATTACCTGTATTCACTATAATCTTGTCTCTTTGTGTAGTTTTCACATATAGTGGTATTCACTATACATTGTAGTCGTCTTTTTGTGTGATTTTTCAGATACCGGCATTCACTATAATCTTTGTTTCATTGTGTAGTTTTCACAGATACCGGTATTAACTATAGTTGTTTCTTAGTGTGGTTTTTCCCAGATACCGGTATCTATATTATAATATGCGTGCCGATAAGAATTTTTAATCTCTATTTTCTCCTAAGTCGCAGCGATTTTTGCCTTCAACTGTGAAATATAGGGGCATGTGTAGGTGCTTAACAGTCCTTCCAAGTGAAATTCGCCAAGTCGTCGTTTAAAGCCAGGATTTCACATACAATTTGCTTAACGGAGGGAGTGATTTTCAAGAAAGACAGTTTCACAGAATAGTCATATCCTTTACGCGGAACTTAGATTTTTTGTGCTTGAGGGAACAGCTGTGATCCCTGTATGACCTTTATGTCGGAGGCCCCCAACAACAATCACCAGGTAAAAACACTCAAACTGCCAAAATGTTTTCAAAAACAATAGTGGATTAATCCTTAATCGGGCCCCTTCGTACATACCGAGGGGGGGCAAACACGATGCTGCTGTGGTATTAACTATAGTCGTTCTCTCTTTGTATGGTTTTTCACAGATAGTGGTATTCACTATAATCTTTGTCTCTTTGTGTGGTTTTTACAGATAGTGGTATTCACTATACTCTTAGTATCTGTGTGTGGTTTTCACATGATATAGTGGTACATGTATTCACTATAATCTTTATCTCTTTGTGCGGTTTTCACAGATAGTGGTATTCACATCTTTGTCTCTGTGTGGTTTTCACAGATAGTGGTATTCCCTATAATCTTTGTCTCTTTGTGTGGTTTTCACAGATAGTGGTATTCACTATAATCTTTATCTCTTTGTGCGGTTTTCACAGATAGTGGTATTCCCTATAATCTTTGTCTCTGTGTGGTTTTCACAGATAGTGGTATTCACTATAATCTTTGTCTCTGTGTGGTTTTCACAGATAGTGGTATTCACTATAATGTCTCTTTTGTGGTTTTCACATAGTGGTATTCACTATAATCTTTGTCTCTTTGTGTGGTTTTCACAGATAGTGGTATTCACTATAATCTTTGTCTCTTTGTGTGGTTTTCACATAGTGGTATTCACTATAATCTTTGTCTCTTTGCGTGGTTTTCACAGATAGTGGTATTCACTATAATCTTTGGCTCTGTGTGGTTTTCACAGATAGTGGTATTCACTATAATCTTTGTCTCTTTGCGTGGTTTTCAGAGATAGTGGTATTCACTATAATCTTTGTCTCTTTGCGTGGTTTTCACTGATAGTGGTATTCACTATAATCTTTGTCTCTTTGTGTGGTTTTCACATAGTGGTATTCACTATAATCTTTGTCTCTTTGCGTGGTTTTCACATAGTGGTATTCACTATAATCTTTGTCTCTTTGTGTGGTTTTCACATAGTGGTATTCACTATAATCTTTGTCTCTTTGCGTGGTTTTCACAGATAGTGGTATTCCCTATAATCTTTGTCTCTGTGTGGTTTTCACAGATAGTGGTATTCACTATAATCTTTGTCTCTTTGTGTGGTTTTCACATAGTGGTATTCCCTATAATCTTTGGCTCTGTGTGGTTTTCACAGATAGTGGTATTCACTATAATCTTTATCTCTTTGCGTGGTTTTCACATAGTGGTATTCACTATAATCTTTGTCTCTTTGCGTGGTTTTCAGAGATAGTGGTATTCACTATAATCTTTGTCTCTGTGTGGTTTTTACAGATAGTGGTATTCCCTATAATCTTTGTCTCTGTGTGGTTTTCACAGATAGTGGTATTCACTATAATCTTTGTCTCTTTGTGTGGTTTTCACAGATACCGGTATTCACCATTCTCTCTTTGTAACACAAACACAAAGTAAACAAGATCAAGGTGGCCAGCCATCATAAACATATCCTAGGTTATATTCATGAGCGAGAGAGAGAGAGAGAGAGACACACGGACACATGTTTTAATTCATTTTAGCCCATGGCCCCTCATGAATGGGGTGGAGTGAACAATTTCAGTGGCACATAAATATTGAAATGAAGTAAACAAAACATAAGAAACAAATTGACAATATAAAGAGAGAGAGAGAGAGAGAGAGAGAGAGAGAGAGAGAGAGAGAGAGAGAGAGAGAGAGAGAGAGGGGTGGGGGTGGGGAGAGAGAGCAAGTCAACTAGCCAGGCAATGGAATGCGACCTGCTTTGATCCAGCAAGCAAGCATTCATGACTATAAAATGGCTCTGATTAATGGTCACAAGACTGACTAAGGACATAAAACACCATTTTTCATTCATTCAGTCACAAGACTGACCTAGTTTTTCTTAACAACAAACTGATAAAAAATAGTACTTGTGTCATATGTGGCTACAACTTCCTACTTCCTCCTAAAAAAAAGTCCTATCCTTAAAGATACACAGACGCGCCACGACTAAGTTACTTGGGTTTTTTCTGGGTAGCTGTGACCCATATAGAAATGCCCCCATGTTCAAATTGAGGCTGCTCTTTAAAATGATGCATGGCTCTGAATTTGGGGGCATTTGTATGGTAGTGAGACCTGGTCAAAACAAGATTTCTTTCCAGCTATAAGAGGGAAAACATGTGAAACCCGTGATTTTGACATGTGATCTGGTGGGTCTCTAAGCTGAAGATACTCATTTCAGCAGATAATACATGTGTTTGGCTACATTCACATTTTTGACAGTAAGGGGTCAGACAGGTTGGTTTTCTTCCATCAACAGATTATCTTCTCTTGCACTAGACAACAGAATTGAACACGTCCTTGATTACTTTCTTATTAGCAATTAGCTCTGGGTCAAATTTAGGGAACTTTATAAGTTTATTTCAGTCTTCATTGACGGGACATCATGAACGTTTCTCACTTTCTACCTGACCAATTTTCATTATGATCAGGGTTATGTCAGCATAAAGGATCTTCCTCTTGATGATAGTTGACACAGTCACATTGTGGTGTAATATCAACATAAACATGGGTTGAGGTTTAACCGAGGCGTGGTTACTGCTACACCTATCTGCATTGTTAAAAAAATTGGGACTTTACTGGTGTTGCACTGCCTCCAGACATTGCCTCCAGCATTGTTCCCACCATCTTTTTACAAATGTCCCATATGTGTCTGTTCCAGACCGAGAGGACGTAAAGCACCATTTTTCTTCTCTTCTTCAACATAAACATGGGCAAACAATGAAACATGTATCTTGCACGCACACACACACCTCTCAAGCAACCCCCCATCACACATGCACACCCCTCAAACAACCCCCCTCACACACACGTAAGCAAACACACACAATCTACTTGGCCAGCAAATGTATAATCATTCATTGGCAATGATGCCTCACCCAACAATGAACAAACCTTAAATTTACATGGGAGACTGGAACTGGAAGGTTGTTTTAAGTATTGACTATTGAGTTGCTTTGCAAGATTATGCGCTATATATATAAAAGCATTATTAATTATTATTATTATGATTTAATTTCAGATCAGCACTGCTGTTGATTTTATTATTTTCCCAGCACATGCAGCATGCAACTTGCAGCCAGCATGCCAAGTCCCAGCAACCTAAACTAAAATTGGTTTGGGGTGGAGGATAGGTGTGGGGGCAAGGAGAGAGGGGATGGAGGACTGGGGTAGGAGATAACTAATAAGAACATAATTTTGCTTACCCGGTACATACACAGTGACATACAGAGCAATGTAGAAGCCTTTCTTCATGTTGCAAATAACTAGAAACTACCATTCTTTTGGAACTGGGAGTAGAAAAAAGCCAAATGAAGAGAACTGTTGAGGACTGATCTCACATCTATGACAAAAAGTATTTTGAGAGAAGACCAACACCAGTTTTAGCAAAGGTGTGATATTGCTACCAGTACCACTGGGTCGGTAAGAATACTAAGAATACCCAATCGAACCCAACGTTATGCGAAATAAATTACTTTGTGTGAGTGCGTGCGTGTATGTGTGCGTGTGTCGCGCACGCGCACAACATCATAACTTACAGTATGTATACAAGAAAATAAAAAAACACAAACGCCAATATTCTATTTTGCAACAAATTTTCAAGTGTCTTACATACTTTTCTTCAGGCCCTATTCTGACACAAAACTCTGTGTGTGTGTGTGTGCGTGTGCGTGTGTGTGTGTGTGTGTGTGGCGCGCGCACACATACGCACACACACACACACACACACACACACACAGAGTTTTGTGTCAGAATAGGGCCTGAAGAAAAGTGTGTAAGACACTTGAAAATTTGTTGCAATAGAATATTGGCGTCTGTGGCTTTTATTTTCTTGCATAAATACTGTAAGTTATGGTGTTGTGCACGTGCGCCACACACGCACACATACACGCACGCACACACACACGAACCTTCAATGCACTCTCTCTCTGACCCCCCCCAAAAAAAAAGAAGAGAAAAAATAGGGACCTAAGTGAAATCCGTACGGTAAAGTAAGCCACAAAAAAGACAGTGGCTACTGATTTACCCTCTAGTGCAAAAGTAGAATTCAGGCTATGTTCCCCTCACAGTCCATCTGTCTCTCTCTGTTTTTGTTTGTTTGTCTTTCTCTCTATGTGACAGTATCATGAGTATGTCTCTCTCTGTGTATCTCTTTCTCTGCATGCTCCAGACAGACAGAGAGAAAGAGACAGAGAAAGATATAGATACGGAGACACACATGCAGAGAAAGAAAGAGAGGGTGGGTGGGACACAGGGTCACGCAGTGAGAGAAAGACAAATAAATATTCCCCGAAGTCGGAATGTGGCTGCACACGTGGCGGGGGAAAAAAAAAGGTCACACGTAATTTTCTCATCCATAGCTGGAGCACTTGTACCACAGTGTTCAAGTGCTTCCGTTGTTGGGATGATCCCTGGAGTCTTTTAGCCAGGGTTGGTCAACAACATCAGCACAAAGAAAAACAGACAGATAGAGAGACAATAAGAGCTAGAAAGAGACATGGAAACAGACATAAAGGGAGACACGCACACACAGAGAAAGATGGGGAGAGACAGAGAGAGGGAGACATGGAGAGAGAAAGAGAGACAGACTGTGTCACAGACACAGAAAGAAAGACAGAGAAACAGAGAGAGAAAGCCAAAGAGAGAGACAGAAAGAGAGCTATCGGCACACAGAGACTGAGAGAAAGAGATACGTACGGAGATAAACTGAAACAGAGCTCGACAGGGAGAGAGAGAGGGAGGAGCTCGACAGAAATAGCCTGTGTTTATTTCCAACAAGAGGGTAAATATAGCCACTGCCAAGAAAAAAAGTAAATTATTATCACAGTTACATAAAAAGTACTTTATAGTTACAGTTTATAAAGTATATTTGGATTGGATTACTCACAGTCACACACACACATTCACACTCCAACAATTTTTTTTGACATCCAGCAATGTCAAATCCTCTTCCTGAGTGAATGCATTGTCAATATCTGAATATGTCACACACTGACACTCTTACTATGCTACACTCTACAGATAACTAGCATACTAGCTGTGTAACAGTCAGTGAGTCAGTCAGTGTCACTAAAACTAGTAAAACTAAAAGAATCATGAAGTTAGGCCTTCAACTTTCAATCTCCCAAAACACTTCACCAACCACTAAACATAATCTCTTAAGACAAAACAAAGACGAATACCTACTCAAAGCCCTTGTAAAGGCTGGAAGTCAAGAACTTGTGTTCCAAGAGAACTCAATTTCAGCCTAGAGGCAACTGAAGAAGTTCAATCATGTGATGAACCTGAAGAAGTTTCCGTCTATGTTCGGTCTTTCCCGGCTTGTTTCGGTATCCATCGCCTCAGAAAAAATAATACCTTTGTGAAATTCTTGTCAGTCATCAAAAAAACGTGTATTTATATTTCAGGGGAAAACATTAGATTGGAAGATATTAACAGATATTCAAAATATGTTAGGCCCTATGCTGTATACATTTTAATTAACAATGAGCATTCAAATGAAATTGTAATATTTTCTTAGGGGTGTAAAATTTCATGCATCACCAAAAAAAAAGGACGGAAATTGCCGACCGTACTTTCCGAAGCTCACAACTTTCACTTCCGTTCACGTGGGTTGTTTACTAACACTGTGAGGTCCAGCAGACGATTGTGAAACTAATGTCACATGACAGGAAGATCAAACAATTTTGCTACAATCTTCCCTTATTACCATGATAAAAGCAAGAGCAAAGTTCAATTTTAGTTCTGAAAATTTACGTCATATTCTAGACCTTATGATTGATTAGGAACCTGATCAGCACAGGCCACAGGCACAGGGCTGAATGGTCAGTCACTGAGTCAGTGTATGATTCTATGAATACTAACTAAAAGTAACTTGTCGATAATACTGTATGATGTATGATTATCATTATGTGTGCCATCTGATTATCATTATCACTGACTGAATCATTGTCACTTGATTGTGATTGCCACTGATTATCATTCGTGTTTTAGTAGTAGTAGTGGGGGACTGGCTCATAAGCCTAGGCCTCGCGGCCTATCAAGTGTCCCCTTCCTTCTTTTTGTACATTTATTATAGTTGCTCATACGCATTATAATTTTGATATGTTCATTCATCATATTCATTGTTGATTTTTGGGTTGGGAGGATATGAAATATTCTATGAAATTTAAGATTATTATTAATATTATTATAATATATATGGTATCCTAAATATAAATATCAACCAGTAGCTATTCAAAGAGTTCAGTGAAGGGCTGCACAGAAATATGAATTATGAAAACAATTTGTTTTTAAAAATTGGTTCAAGTTTTGCATGTAAATCACTATTCGTGTGAAAAGACATTAAATTAACCCTTTCGCCGCCAGCCATTTTAAAATGAACTCGGTAGAGAACAAATTTTATTTGCAATGTTGGGAATTCATGTGTGACATGTATAACATTAGACTTATCGTTACCTCCCACAATTAAGAAAATAGGGTCTTCGGATAACAGGGCCTGATTTAATGCCTTCTAGTTTTAGTAACATGGGTGTTAAACCATTGTGGTGCATAAATGCGACATTGGCGGTGAAAGGGTTAAAGATTAATTCATTCATTATGAAAACAGACCAGTCAAATCAGGTGTGCCTCAGGGATCTGTCGTCGGGCCATGTCTTTTCTTGGTCTATATAAATGAGTTGCCCGAGAGATTGTCCTCAAATGCAAAACTGTTCACCGATGACACCGCAATGTACAGAACTATTACCTCCCAGCAAGACCAAGTACAACTGAAACAGGATCTCCACCACCTGGCAGAATGGGAGGAGAGTTGGGACATGAAATTCCACCCAGGGAAGTGCACTGTCCTGCCTGTGTCCAGGAGTAGAACACCACTGGCCCATAGCTACCAACTGCATGGCCACACCCTGGACACAGTGTCATCTGTCAAATATCTGGGGATCAACATCCAAAAGGACATTAGCCGGGACTCTCATGTTGAAGAGATAACTGCCAAGGCAAACAAAATGCTTGGGTTCCTGCGTTGCAACCTAAAGGTCAGCTCAACGGAACTGAGAGTACGAGCGTACCTGGCATTGGTCAGATCCCTGCTTGAGTATGCCTGTTCCGTTTTGGACCCTTACACAAAGAGGATTGTGGATAAAATCTAAGCAGTTCAGAGAAGGGCGGGGCGGCTCGCTTCATGCTCAACTGTTACCACAGCACCTCAAGTGTGAGCGACATGCTGGCCCGTCTGGGTGGGCCCATGCTGGAACATCGCAGGAAGGCTGACATTGCTGTATAAAATCCAGTAAGACTTAGTCCAAGTCAGCAACAGCAGAATCAAACCAGCAATAAGCCGACAAAGAAAGGGACACAACCAACAACTGAGTGTTATTCCATGCCGCACTGAATACAGACGTTGCTCCTTCTTTCCCAGGACGATCAGGGACTGGAACAAACTGTCCGAGGTGGCTGTAACAGCTACATCACTCGACATATTCCAGTCGAGAGTCAACTATCAATCTACCTAAGGTTTTTGTTTGTTTGTTTGTTTAATAAATTAGGTGTTCCTGTCTGACACAGCATCATGTTGGGGATTTTTCCTGTCACTAAATTAGACCTGGAACATCAACCGGTTTAGTACCAATGAATCAAAGTTTTGATCTTGATCTGTTACACGGGTAGAAATCCAATTTTGGATATAAGCACCGGTGGGAAGAACTTGGGGAGAGCAACTCCAGTTTTTTTAAAAGCAACAACAAATAAACCTATTTCTATAACTAATATGGCCCAGCCAGCCAATCCCACTGATCAGGCCCTCAGCATGATGCCGCGCCATGCATTAGGGGGAGGAAAGGGGAGGGGGAATGGGGTTTTTTAGTTGGTGTGAGGGCTGTGCCAGGCATCTGACACAGCCTTCCTGAACTGCCCAGCAGACGGTAGGCTGATGGTTTCGTTGGGCAGTCTGTTCCACTCGATGGTGTTTCGTGGAAAAAAGGAGTTTCTGTAGATCTATGGTGATGTTGGATCTTGGTACCACAAAGCATCTCTTGTTGTTTCTGGCCATACTTGAAACTATATTTGTTGTATATTGGTTTGCTTCCTGTCTTGGTATGATCTTTCTCTTTGTTTCAGCCATTGGTGTTGAGTACTGCTCATTTGAACTGGTATAACAGGTACCTCCCCTTGGACTATTTTGAAGAACAAGGTCAGGCGTTGGTCTTTCCGTCTTGTTTCAAATGGTGGTAGTCTCTGTTCTTCAAGCATCTTACCATCCAGGGGACCGATCAGAGTAGTTCTGCATAATGAATCTTGCTGCACACCTTTGGATATTTTCCAATCTGTCAATATCCTTATGCAGATATGGATCCCATACAGTGGCACTATATTCGAGCATTGATCTAGATCAGATCAGATGGACAAAACTCCAAAAGTGCAGATTTCGGCGGAGGAACCCCAACATCGAACTCGCTTTCTTTACTAAGCTGTCAATATGCTTGAACCATTTGAAGACATCCTTCAGGCAGTGATCGTGTTTACTAATAAATAATCAGTAAAATACTGATTGCAAAACCAAATACTGAACAAAAATTGACCTGTCAGTCACAGGGACTGATAAAATTTGCTAGGACTGATAAATTGTTTAACAGAGGCTTTGATGTTATGTTTTTTACTGGGTTTTTTTTTTTTAATCCCTGGGACTGGTTTTGACACTGGTTGTTGGGGGGCATTGTCGCTGATGGGACTGGTTTTCAAAATTCCTAGCGTGATCACTGCCGTCAGGGTTACACCAAGGTACAGGTTGCAAGGAACTTGCTGCAGGATCTCTTGGTTTAGGGTGTAGAAGTCAGTTGACCTGGGACGAATGCTTAAGATGTAGCATTTCTCTGTGTTGACACGCATCCCCCATGGTTGCGCCCACTTCTCCAGTTCCTTTAGATCAGACTGCAGGATTTGGTGATATTACTGCTTTGTGATGGGTCTGTAGAGGAGGCAGTTGTCGGCAAACAGACATACCTGCGATATCCAAATATTCATAATTTCATTGTCATACATTTTTAGGACTAACGTAAGTAATTTAAAATAAAATTTAAAAATTATCACAAAATTTCACCATCACCATGTGTTCAAAATGATTAATACCATCACCATGTTTTAAAATAAAGTGATTTAGATCTTGATGCTTCTGAAATGAAATGATTTTCAAGATCCTTCTGATTAAATTTCTTAAATTTGTTCCTGTTTTCAGAAGTTCATTAGAAGGCAGGCCCAGCAGTCTTTCCCTCAACATGCTTGGATGTCAGCTAGCATGCTCTAGTGCTGTAGCTGTATCATGCACATAAAAACTGAGGCTACCTATGAGCCATGAAGGATCCAAGGCTGTGGGTGAGCAACCGCAATGGCAATGTGTTCACGGTGTGTGCCTCACAGCGCTACATCAGTCAGCTGACCTGCACCTACGAACGCGGTGTCCGCGTGAAGAGACTAGCGGCCAGCGACTGGTGTGCCTGGGCGGTGGGTCACGATCATCGCGTCTACCTGTTTGTCCTGGCCAGTGATGTGCCCATCAGAGTGCCAGAGACCACCTATGAAAACCAGGTAGGTAGATTGATGTGGATACATATATATAAAGTGCTTAATTCACTCTTGATATGGTTACTTACAAAAAGTTACATAGTCATGGATGAAACCACCCATCAGGAAAACCAGCAATCGTGATTTTGTCTTTGTTTTTAAGGAAATCCTGAAATATGGTTGAGAATACTTTAATGATCAGCAATTCCACTGGAAATATGTAGAAGAGGGGGGGGGGGGGGGATTGTTTTATTCTTGAAAAAAAAGAAGTATATTTTTATTTTAAAAAACCCCAAAACTGTCAGCTTCAAGGGGCACCCTTTAACCCCCACAAGGGGCTTGATCCTGCCAAGGTGGCAGCTGGAACCCTAGCCTTCCTGTTTTTCACTTTTCGTTGGGTTCAGTCTCTTGCATAATGCTTAAACTCAGTCTCAGGTAAAGCAACTAAGTTTTGACAGTGTATTTGAGGAACTGTTCTGGTGTATGGCTAATACTGATTAATAGTTTTTATCTTAAGAAAAATCAAAGAAAAAGGAGAAAAATCGTTTAGCTTGCCTTGCCAAGATGACTTGTTTGTAAACCTTTTTAGTCTTATATCATTTCTAACTTCTTTGCCTTTTAGATAAACTTTGCAAATAAACTGTTAAGCCAAATGCATTTTGCATGTGTTTTTGTTGACTTAATACAAAGTGTGAGTGTTGTTCTAAACGTCTCCATTAAAACAACCCCACCAGATATACATTGTATATCTTCCTGCAACACCGGTGTTTTTGTTTGTTTTTATGTCAATATATATAATAATTGTATATGTAATAATTGCCGGGTGAAAGCCAGAAAGTACTATCACAGAAAGGAGTAAAGAAGGCTGATACTGTACCGTCTGGTTTTCACTGACAATTATGATGTTGTATTGTTTCTTTGTTCTACAGAAGTGTTCAATGGATATCACAGCTCCAACTTGTATTGTTTCTTTGTTCTACAGAGATGGTCACTGTTCAATGGATATGACAGCTCCAGCTTGTATTGTTTCTTTGTTTTGCAGATAAGACACCGTTCAATGGATATCACAGCTCCAACTTCTTTTATTGTTTCTTTGTTTCAGAATGGATATCACAATGGATATCACAGCTCCAACTTCTTTTATTGTTTCTTTGTTCTACAGAGATGGACACCATTCAATGGATATCACAATCCAACTTGTTGTATTGTTTCTTTGTTCTACAGAGGTGGTCGCCGTTCAATGGATATCAGAGATGGACACCATTCAATGGATATCACTGTCCAACTTGTTTTATTGTTTAATTGTTTCTTTGTTCTACAGAACTTGTTGATGGTTCTACAGAGATGGACACCGTTCAATGGATATCACTGTCCAACTTGTATTGTTTCTTTGTTCTACAGAAGTGGTCACTGTTCAATGGATATCACTGTCCAACTTGTATTGTTTCTTTGTTCTACAGAGATGGACACCATTCAATGGATATCACAGTCCAACTTGTTGTATTGTTTCTTTGTTCTCCAATTCAATGGATATTGTTGTATTGTTTCTTTGTTCTACAGAGATGGACACCATTCAATGGATATCACAATCGCCGTTCAATGGATATCACAGCTCCACTGTCCAACTTGTATTGTTTCTTTGTTCTACAGAGATGGACACCATTCAATGGATATCACTGTCCAACTTGTATTGTTTCTTTGTTCTACAGAGATGGACACCATTCAATGGATATCACAGCTCCAACTTGTATTGTTTCTTTGTTCTACAGAGATGGACACCATTCAATGGATATCACTGTCCAACTTGTTGTATTGTTTCTTTGTTCTACAGAGGTGGTCGCCGTTCAATGGATATCACAGCTCCAACTTGTATTGTTTCTTTGTTCTACAGAGATGGACACCATTCAATGGATATCACTGTCCAACTTGTATTGTTTCTTTGTTCTACAGAGGTGGTCACCGTTCAATGGATATCACAGTCCAACTTGTTGTATTGTTTCTTTGTTCTACAGAGGTGGTCACTGTTCAATGGATATCACAGCTCCAACTTGTTGTATTGTTTCTTTGTTCTACAGAGATGGACACCATTCAATGGATATCACAGCTCCAACTTGTTGCCGACTGACCGGCGGGCGTGGAGTGAAGAACACGGGGATAAATACCTGCCCAAAGAGAGCATCAGACTGCCCTCGGCCCACTGGGACTGGGAGGGCGACTGGTTCATTGACGAGAACCTGCAGGGAGAAATATGCACCGACAGAGGGGTAGGAAATACATTTGTTTGATGTGTTGGTTATTGTTACTTTTGTTGTGGTTGTGGCGTTTGGTAATAATAATGTTAGTTGTCTATGTGTGTAGGCGACAAAACAAATTTTCTTTTTTTTTCTTTTGAATAACATGTTTAAAAACAAAAACAAAACTTTGCTTATTTTCAAAATGATTTGTGGAAAACAGTGTGTGTGTGTATAATTATGAGTGAGTGGATGTGTATGTCACAAGTCACAAAATTTGTTGTCCCAAAACATGGATATACATCTGTTGTAAAAGATATGTGCACATGCATGTAGATGTGTGTTGCTAATGCACAAAGATTATGCCATACAAAAGTGCTTTTATTTTACATTAACCCCTTCACTGCCGAGCCCGGTTCCGGTTCCGGGGCAACTATTTGCCTAGCCATTTTAGGTTGCCGAGTCTATCGCAAAATTTCTGAATAAAAGTGCATATAACCTATGCTTTTCTGAACGGGGATTGAATATACTATCCTTTGAGAACACTCTCACATGCATTCGAACATACTGCGAAAAGTGTATGGATAGAAAACGGGAAACTCTTAGAATAATCCTATGACGGATATTTCCGTGATGGGGCAGTTTACCGGAAGTTGACGGAAATATCTGTGACGGGGCAGTGAAAAGGTTAAATAAACAAAATAACAAAGATTTATCCTGTGTTAGGAAAGCTAAGATAAAATTATTTCATTCTTTTCATTCATTCACTTGTTTATTAAAAAACGAAAATATTATTTTTCAGGGTTGGCAATATTCCACAAATTTCAGGGGGCGCTGGACTGCAGACATGTGCTGGAACTCGGTTGTACGTAAGCGTAAATGGATACGCTTTTGTCGCTACACTGCCACCAACAGATGGGCCACCGTAAGGCTCTCCAAACTTTGTGTGCCACTGTTGATTGTTACTGTTTTTTTTAATCTGCTTTCATTATTCATTGACATTTTGGTTTTTTTTGTTGTTGTTGTGGATAACATAGCTATTGCATATTGATCAATGTCTGCAGTTGGCATTGATTGATCATCTTTCTTTTTTTGGTCAGCAGCTTCTATATTAATTAACCCCTTCACTGCCCCATGACGGATATTTCCGTCATTCTTTCTTGTAGGATTGTCCCACTGTAAGCCTCCATACAGGGACTACATTTTACTCTATAATTGAATTCAGACATTTAATCATTTTGAAAAGCTAATTTGTCCATTATATTTAAAAGTAGCGTAGTTTAGGCATACTTAAATTATTTTATGCTATTTTTTTATTTTATTTTTTTATGAAATCAAAATGGTCGTGGCAGTGAAGGGGTTAAGCTTTACTGATAAATTGTTTCCACAGTATTTTGTGTACATTTGATCCAGTTTTTGCTTCTGTGTGTGTTTGCATTTAACTGTAGACTTTTTGTCTACCATATTATTTGTTGCTATAAGGCACACCTGATTATAAGGCGCATCAACAACTGTATTGAAAGAATTCTTGTACGCCAGCCACAAGTGATATTTGTTGTCGACTAAGTAATAAAGGGAAACACAGGGAAATATTTTTAAGCAACTAATCTCTCAAGTCACAAGTCAGAACACTTTATTGTCATAAAAAAGGTATTCATATTGTGGTGGCACGTAAAAAATAAATAAAGCACAAATATCTTGATTAGCTGTGCAACACCACTGGTCGCAACAGAGTTGCACCCCACCTCGTATCCAGAGGACTAAGAAAAAGCTTACAATATCAAGTATTTATTACACAACACAAAAACCTATTTTATGCTTTGAAATTGTGTGTCTTTTTAAAATAATATAAAATGGTTTATTCTATAAAATTATTAACAATTCTGTTTAGTTTTAATTACCAGCCCAACCCCTCCATTAATGTGTACTGTCTTGTACAGACTATAAGGCAATACTGTTCTCTCTAAGATCCTCAGAGAATAATGCACGTGTGTATTGGGGGGAGGTTTTTTTTTTAGGGGAGAGGGGATGAAGGGAGGGAGAGGGAGGGGAGGGAATAGGGGGCAGGGGACAGTGGTTTGTGTTATGCTTACATGCGGTATGTTTTCGATATTAATGCTATTCATTCTTTTATTTATTAATTTCATATAGATCTATGGTGATGATACATGAGCAAGTCGTTTAGAAATGTTTGTATAATGTGCATCTTGTTTCTGATAGTATGAATGGTGGGTGAAAGGGCATTGAGTTACTTAGCAAGATTATGCGCTATATAAGCATTATTCATTATTATTATTATTATTATTATTATTATTATCCTTTCGCTTTATAATATGACGAGAAATTTACAAAGTAATCATAGAATAAACAGCCAGACTTTTGTAATGTATGGTGTGTGCACTTTGTAATGTGAACCACCTTATTTTGCGTGAATAGTGCAAGTTAACATGTTCAGTAATTGTTGGTTTGTCAGTTCATTGTACTTTTGTATTGTTGTCCTCCGAAATTGGAATGTGTATTTGGACACATGTATTTCACCCAGTACAGCCATATGGCCTAGGAACACAGAAAAAGAAAGAAGAATATTGTTGGATTAATATATGTATAGTTTTTTGTTGTTGTTTATTAACGCTGAGTTTTGAAAAAACTGCGTCTGGTGGCAGGTGTCGGACATGGAGGTGGTGGAGAAGAGCGAATGCTTCATCGACATCGCTGTAGGGGGCCAGTTGCTGCCGGGCCAGCCGTCCGACTTCCTCAGTGTGTGGGCCATCACCAACAATGGCCAGGTAAGACATGGAGGTGGTGGAGAAGAGCGAATGCTTCATCGACATCGCTGTAGGGGGCCAGTTGCTGCCGGGCCAGCCGGCCGACTTCCTCAGTGTGTGGGCCATCACCAACAATGGCCAGGTAAGACATGGAGGTGGTGGAGAAGAGCGAATGCTTCATCGACATCGCTGTAGGGGGCTAGTTGCTGCCGGGCCAGCCGGCCGACTTCCTCAGTGTGTGGGCCATCACCAACGATGGCCAGGTAAGACATGGAGGTGGTGGAGAAGAGTGAATGCTTCATCAACATCGCTGTAGGGGGCTAGTTGCTGCCGGGCCAGCCGTCCGACTTCCTTAGTGTGTGGGCCATCACCAACGATGGCCAGGTAAGACATGGAGGTGGTGGAGAAGAGTGAATGCTTCATCAACATCGCTGTAGGGGGCTAGTTGCTGCCGGGCCAGCCGGCCGACTTCCTCAGTGTGTGGGCCATCACCAACGATGGCCAGGTAAGACATGGAGGTGGTGGAGAAGACTTGAATGCTTCATCAACATCGCTAGGGGGCTAGTTGCTGCCGGGCCAGCCGGCCGACTTCCTCAGTGTGTGGGCCATCACCAACGATGGCCAGGTAAGACATGGAGGTGGTGGAGAAGAGTGAATGCTTCATCAACATCGCTGTAGGGGGCTAGTTGCTGCCGGGCCAGCCGGCCGACTTCCTCAGTAATGGGCCATCACCAACGATGGCCAGGTAAGACATGGAGGTGGTGGAGAAGAGTGAATGCTTCATCAACATCGCTGTAGGGGGCTAGTTGCTGCCGGGCCAGCCGGCCGACTTCCTCAGTGTGTGGGCCATCACCAACGATGGCCAGGTAAGACATGGAGGTGGTGGAGAAGAGTGAATGCTTCATCAACATCGCTGTAGGGGGCCAATTGCTGCCAGGCCAACCACACTCCGTCTTCAGGAGCCGGCCGACTTCCTCAGTGTGTGGGCCATCACCAACGATGGCCAGGTAAGACATGGAGGTGGTGGAGAAGAGTGAATGCTTCATCAACATCGCTGTAGGGGGCTAGTTGCTGCCGGGCCAGCCGGCCGACTTCCTCAGTGTGTGGGCTATCACCAACGATGGCCAGGTAAAAGGCGGAAATGGTCGGAAAATGGCACTCCTGCCTGAATTATATTAGTGATTTCAACTCGCCATTAGAGTTTGTGGCATTGAATTATTTTAATTTCATGAATAAAAGAGTGAATGCATCACTTGTGTCATGTTGTTGACATACCCTGGCTAAAAGACTCCAGGGATCATCCCAACAGCTGAAGCACTTGGTGCACTTGAACACTATGGTACAAATGCATCAGCTAGGGATGAGAACATTACGTGTGTGACCGTTTTTGATTACCCCGCCACGTGGCCAACCACACTCCGTCTTCAGGGGAACTTGTGTCATGATGATTACTATATTTTACCCCGACTCTAAGGTGATACTTTTTTTTTCCTGACCGAGACCCCTTCGCCATATATACCTACAAGTATGACTGAAAATGTACTAAGTAGCTATTGCTACAAAATCAGATTTTTGTTGAAATGTAAGGGGTGTGCCTTATAATACAAAATGCCTTACTTTCTGTGGGTTATGGTAGAGTACTTTCAACTCTCCTTTCAGTGAGTGTTTTTTTGGTTTTTTTTAAAATTCATAAACAAAAGAGTGAATACATCACTTGGTACATGCCTTTTGCTCCTGGTCATTTCTTTGATTATGTCTACCATATTTTATGGAATATAAAGCCCATTGTATAATAAGGTGTACCCTACAAATTTGCACAAAACTTTGATATTCTTACAATATATTTCCTACTATATAATAAATCACATTTTAGGATGCAAGGGTCTCAGTCTGGGAAAAAAAAGAATCACTTTATAGTCCATAGAATATGGTACTTCAGTTGTTAACCCATGAATAGAAGACAGAGTTTATAACTGATGCCAGAATGATTTTATAACATTTTACACTGTTATTTTTGTTTGTTTGTTTTTCTCAGGTGTATGTGCGCACAGGTGTGTGCCGGGAATGCCCCGAGGGAAAAGAATGGCGTCACATTCCGGGTCACTCTCTGGGCATCATCAACATCGCCTGTGGTCCCACAGGGCTGGTGTGGGCCATTACGTGGGACGGTCATGCCCTGGTCAGGACACACGTGTCCAGGGATCATGTGTATGGTCAGTGTCATTGTGACAATCATCATCATCATCATTATCGCCTGTGGTCCCACAGGGCTGGTGTGGGCCATTACGTGGGACGGTCATGCCTTGGTCAGGACACACGTGTCCAGGGATCATGTGTATGGTCAGTATCATTGTGACAATCATCATTGTCAACATCATCAGCACCATCATTATTATAATCATTATCACCTGGGATGGTCATGGCCTGGACAGGACACACGTATCCAGGAATGATATTTATGGTCAGTGTCGTCATCTTCATCATCATCAACATCGCCTGCAGCCCCACAAGCTTGATGTGGGTAATCATATCACCTGGGATGGATGCCTTGAGCAGGACACATGATGTTAAGTAGTCTGTGGTGTTATCATCGTTATTGCTGTCATCTCCATTGTTATTATCATTGTTGTCATCTTCTTCATAATCACAGCCATCATTAGCATCAGAATCTAGAATTTGGGGCTATATGTGTGTGTGTGTGTGCGCGCGTATGTTCCTTGTGTGTGTGAGAGAGTAAGTGTGTGTGTGAGTGAGTGTGCCTTTTCTCTGTTTTTTTTTTTTACTGTACTGTTTGTTACCCTCAACATATAATATTGTAGCATTGTGGCAACAGGTGTGGGGTGGGAGATGGTGCCCTACCCCCAGGAATCGACTCGCCTGATGCAGGTGTCCGTGGGCAGGAATTCTGTGTGGGCGCTCAGCAGAGACGGCAAGGTGGGTGACGCTGCCAAAATATCAACGACTCCTTTTATACATAATACAGAGGAAATCTGTTGAGTCAGAATAGAAAGGATTCAAATTTTGTTATGAGATAGCCACTATTTTGAGATAAAAAGATTTTGCCTTAAGAAGGATTCAATTGGGGACCCAAAAAATATGATTTTTGTGTGGAAAGCATTTGAGAAATTAGCTGGTTTCCACTGTAAAGTTGATTTTTACAGATGTCTGTATACTATGTCCTTTTTTGAATAGTAAAAATCAGGAATAAGAAAATATTTATTGACTATGCTTTTGTAAAGAGATATTGTAATGGAATGTTTGCCTGTATGTTTAGCTTATATCGAAAGCCAAGTACCCCAAATTAGAGTCTACTTTGGACACAGATTTATTTTTAAACAAAAGTCTTATGAAAATTATGTACATTTTGGCAACAATTTAGATTTTTATATCCTTTATAAAACCTCAGCCAGCCAAGAGAAGCTGACTATCCTTCATTCTAATCCATGTTAAAACACGTGTATCCAGTGTTTACTCCTATTTCTTTGTTTTTTGAATGCTGCTTTTTTTTGTAAGTGGATTGCTTGAAAGAACATCATGTTATATAGACAGAAAATTTATGGGTGAGTGGGGGATGGTTTCCAACCCAGATTTTTTATTACCAGAGCCTGTACCCAGTCCACCTTTTCTGTAAAAAATTTCTTCCGAAATAATGTGACTAGCACTGCTAGAGAAACCATCACATTCACAAGGGAGCTTTCGGAATTCCAGCAAAATTTATTTAACTGGAAAGTAGGTTGACCAGGACAGTACTTTGGAGGCAATCGGAATAGTATTACACTCAGCATTCGCATACGTCTTGGTTTTGAAAAGATAATAATCCTGAACCGAAAACATAAATGATTTTATGCCGCAGCATAAAATTATATGATTTTTCATCTTCAGTCATCTTGAATTGGGAAACCAAGCTCAAATCGTTGTTAAGTTGCATGATGGTATCTGCTATCCTGGTAAACCGAAATGGCTGTTGTGCGTAGGCTTTGATCATTGACCTTTCCCATGTCATTATCATGGTTTACTAGCGCAACGCCGAGTACCGGTAACGCCAAGTAACGGTAATGCCTAGTAACGGTAACGCCTAGTAACGGTAACGCCAAGTACTGGTAACGCTGAGTACAGCAAATTTGAAGCGATTCGGTTAAGAAAAGGCGGAGTTATAAGGCCCCGTTTCCCATTGGCGCTGCTCTGAGAGTGATGCTCTCTCCCTAGTAACGGTAACGCCTAGTAACGGTAACGCCAAGTGCTGGTAACGCTGAGTACAGCAAATTTGAAGCGATTCGGTTAAGAAACAGCGGAGTTATAAGGCCCCGTTTCCCGTTGGCGCTGCTCTGAGAGTGACGCGCTCTCCTAATTCTCTTTAAATTTGCTGTAAGGATGTGCCCCGGCCACAGCAAGCCTGACAGCAAATGTGAAGCAATGCAGTTAAGAAACATCAGAGTTATTGGTGAAAAGGTGAAGCAGCGTATATCGCGCGCGTTTATGAATCGATTCGCTTCCGGTTCGGCACATCGATAGTCACCGTCCCCGGTCATCTACCTGCCAAATTCGAAGGCAATCGGCCCAGAAACACCGGAGATACGGGTGCCGAGAGGTTGGCGGATGCGCGTTTAGCGCATTTGCCGAACCGCGCAAATGACACGGCCGCCTCGGTTGCCGTTGACATCGCCCCGTTAGGGCTCACAGGAAATTTGAAGCGATTCGGTCGAAAAACGGCGGAGTTATAAGGCCCGTTTTGTGTTTCAGACAGACAGACACACACACACACACACACACACACACACATGGACACTTGGCTTTTTACTATAATTATGATGGTTGTGTGTTTTCTGCAGGTGTGGTTTCGGCAGGGTGTGAACGGGGACAAGCTGTTCTGGGATGCCACGGCCTCCACGGGCACTGGCTGGGTGATGATGGTGGGGGAGATGATCCACATCGCTGTCTCTGCAAACGACCAGGTTCATAGCGCATATAATTATTTGTGTGGGTGTGCGTACGCGTGTGTGGGTGTGTGGTGTAATTCTGTCTGTTTGTTTGTCTGACCGTCTTTGGGTGTTTGTGTAATTTTTATTTCCCATTCTTTATGCTATATGTTAAATATTATTATATGTGGTGTTATATGTGTATATTATGTTTTTATATTGTGAACGCCTAGGGCATTAAATTGATCAGGCGTGCTAAATGTTCTAATAATAATAATAGCGGCAGTGGTTTACTGTTTGGTGTTCTCTGAAAGAACAACCTGGTTTTTACAACAACAAAGAGCAAGATATTCGAAATGACTTGAGTCTTCTGAAATAAATGTCAGGCAAATTGCTGTATTTGTAGTTATTCTTTAAAAAAAATCAATCAATAGTAGAGAATGCTTTTAAGTCTTCTAGCTCCATGTATTTTTTTATGTTCTTGGTTGTACTTTGCATCTCAACCGATAAGAAGAAGGGGGGGGGTAACTTTTTTTGAGTGTGCATGTGTTGCTTTAATGGAAGCAAATTACTGACATAAGCTCTAAAAATAGACAAAAACACGGCAGGCCACTTGGCAGTAAATGTCTTTGCATTTGGTGGGAGTGAAGTTGTGATGTAAAGGGCGAATACATTCACCCTTAGTGCTAGAAGACTTAAAGTGCTTTTATTTTGATTTTTTTGTCCAATCTGAGGCTTAGAACACAAATCAAATGTTGCTTTTTCTTCTCTTTTGAATTGGTATTAGCTTTTTCTTTTTTAAAAGAAAAAAATATGTCGTAAGGTGCAACTTAAAGGGCGCTTGGAATTGTTTCGTATTCATTACAGCAGGTGTTTTAATTTTCAGGTGTTTGCTCTGGGTCTGGATGATGAGGACAAGGAAATCTGGTTCAGGACAGGAGTGACCCAGTCGGAACCTGGTGGCAAAACGTGGCAGCGAGTCATTCTGGAAGAACACCCCCATGTCTTTGACAGGAACTCTCCATCCTGTCTCCTGTCCCCCTATGCCCCCCACTGTCACTTGGACTCTCCCGATGATCCCTTCACCATGTCCGACTGCTTCAATGCCAGTCCAACACTGACCTCGGACGCAGGGAAGAGTATCTCAGTTCCTATGATGATGATGATGGCACCAGCCACTCAAATATCCCCAGGGCCTGACTCAGTTGAAAACTGTGCAAGACAAGATTTGTGTTCTATAGCAGTAAACACTGAGAGAGACACTGCTACAGCAGCTGAGACTGGTGAGCCACAGAAGGCACATTCCGAGGCAGACTCTAACGTTGCCGCTGAAAGTGAAAGTGTCAGATCATGGCAAGTTATTGAAACCAGCATACACACAAGTCCTAAAGTAGAGGAGATTACGGATACTGTAGAAGAAGCTGAGGAAAGTCTCTCTTTCATTCCTTTGACGCAGTCAGCGTCAGGATACATTAAAATCAATCAACAATCGTCACAAAATTGTTCCCAGGAACAAATGAAGGAAGCTTTGCCTCTTGTGTCTATATCAACACGTGAAGCTTCAAAAGATAGTTTACCGCAAGTGCCGCAGGCTGAAGAAAAAACTGCAGTAAGGATGTCAAGCATTGAGAGTGATTATTCTCCTACCTCCAAAGCAGCAGGTATAACCAAGGTTGCAGAATCAGATTCAGTCATGGAAGCAGGACAACTGAGCCGCTCTGTCACATCAGACACATTTGACAGCTTAGAATCGGGTCCCTCATCAGACGTGATATGTAACTTTGTTACAGATCTGATAGATGAAGAAGAAGAAAAGGGAGCCAGCTCTGATAGGGGAGAAACAGATCACCACCAAAAACTTGAAAATAATGACATGGAAAAAGAATCAGCAAAAGCCATGGACGGTGGCGTAGTCACATTCCAAGACATGCACGACCAGGGCGGGAGTGGGGAGAGGGGCTCAAAAGACCCCGCCTGCATTCCGTGGATAAGTTTGGGACCCAGTGAGACCTTCACAGGCCACACCCTCCGGAACGCCACTCCGTCGTCCGACACTGACTCGGTGCAAGCATTGACGCTGACCTTTGCTCAGCCACGCTACGCGTGGGGCTGGCTGGCTGTCGGGGATTTCATGGTGGAGAACCCATCCTCTGTGCCCTGGCTGAATGTGTCCAAAGGTAAACTGTTGGTATTCTGTTTACGCTTGGTATCATCTTGCTAAAGGCAAACTGGAACATATGTTAATATTCGCTTAAAGCTTGGTGTCATTTTGAGACTTTTCTTTCACTGTGCTGCTATGCAAAAGCCATACTCTTGTAAATAGTCACACACAGTCTTGTGCTTAATATTTATTCACTAATATTAATAATAATGATTTTTTGTAGCCTTGAGATATCTGATAATATTGTTGGTATGCTGAACTAGAATTTTTTATTTTTTTTTGCTGTCCCATCTTCTGGGCCATACAATGGCATTGCTCCCACTCCGCTCATTCCGAGTACCAACACGCAGCCACACCCTGGCTTGTTCAGGTCACAGAATCCGAAACCAGCAGTTCAGGGGGAGCGAATCTATGTTAGGCCGTCAGGAGGCAACTAACCGAGGAGACACTGCACTGCTGCTGAGTCACTTTGGTGGAGTTCAGTGGAGCCTGTACGCAGGACACCACCTACTAAGCCCCCTACTGACGACAATATAATGTCTTAGTCGCGGAGCCTGCATGAGTGAGGTCCTCCTCCGTCACCACGTCCGTCCAATGACAGCTCCCCAGAACATACTGATCCCCATGTCTTTGACCCGAACGCACCAAGGGACTAGAAATGTTAACTTTTTTTCTCTCATGTATATTTCAGTAGCTTACTCAATAGATATGTCCAAAGTTTGCTGCTTTTCTGATTATCTGTGACTTAATTGAATTGAATTGTCCAAACTTTCTTTCACCTGTATGTTTGAGCAACCTGAGTACAAGTTTTATTTTACTTCTACTTTTCAGCAAAACTAATATCCTCTGCAGCGTATGTTTGGTGAGAGGAGTTCAATTGCTATGAAAATGCATGAGTCTCTTTCTTTTGCATTGTGTGTTTACCTAGGCACAGATTATCAAACAAACAATCCCATCCCCAAGATATCCAGAGCACGGAGAGATGCGCTGCTACAACAGCTGAAGGAGAGGAATCGGAAGGAAATCACTGGCTTTTTGAATTACAGTCATGCCATTGAAAAGGTGAGTATAGCTCTGCAAGGGGATTCAAAGCATTTGGCAAAAGTACTTTGTAAATCTTGAGTCTGTGTTATTGGAGTGCTTTGCATCATTTTATATTAGAAGATTATTTCAATCAATTAATCAATCAATCAATCTGTTTATTGGCTTCATAACAAGAAGAATTCATCTTGTGCATGGGGATAAAAACATGTATATATATATATAAACTAACACACGCATTAACAGTATATATAAAAAAAGAAAGAACAGATACTCTTAGACAGGCCACACTCTCTTCAAAACATGTACATCTACACACATGCATACACGCACACGCACACGCACACACACACACACACACACACACACAATGTTCCATCTGAAAATAAAAACTTTGACTTTGACACACATGCACACAACAGAATGTTGTGTACGTTATGTACATCAGTGTTTTAAGTCCTACATAATTTTCCTCACATAAAAAAACAAAAATAAAACAACAACGACTGCACATTGATTATTGCAAGTAGGAAAGATAATAAATGGAGGCTAACAATCAAATGAGAAAGAAAAGAAAACGGAAAGTGTCTTTAAGCTGAATGGGGGTTTAAAACAATTGAGATCCAGGGAGAAAACCCCCAGAATATCCAGCAAATATTGATGAAATGATAAATTGAAGAGGAATATTGTTGACTTTTCAATTGAGAATGCTTAGAATAGTGTCTTGATCTCGTTTCTTCCTTGATTGATTTTAGCCCTGTTTGGTTAAATAAGATTAAAAAGAGAACATGAAGCACAAACTTATAGTAGAATGTTTTTGTCCTTGATATATAATATGTTATAGCCCAGTGTGGTCAAGTGGGTTGCAAACAGTACTAGTCATGTTCATTAAGAACAGTTCACTTTTAACCTTGCAAGACCTTTTCTTTTGTACTTCCAGTTATGTAAGAATAGAAATGCACTGGAATGGGAATGAGGGCTTGTGCATTTCTGTGCTTCAAGAAGAGCCTACCAAATCCTTTTAGAATAGCATTTTTCTTTATCTCCAATAGGAGTGTTGCCTCTGTACCTTGCTGGGGACTAGGCGACCTCTGAACCTCTGCTTTTCAGGTTTGCTGGGATTTAGTAGAACCCCCCCCCCCCCCCCCCCCCCCCCCCCCACCCCCCACATGTATATGTGAACCTATCTGAAGTCATGGATTTTGTCATTCCAGTCCAGCTGGGTAAAGAAGGCGTGCATGAAGATCCAGTGGAAGGGGAGGGGCGGGGCGTGGTACGACTGTTCCCTGGAGATGGAGCAAGGCGTGGGGGAGGAGATGGACGGCATGCTGACCATACAGTTCAAGCTGAAGCACAAACCCAAGGTGAACATACTGACCATACAGTTCAAGCTCAAGCACAAACCCAAGGTGAACATACTGACCATACAGTTCAAGCTGAAGCACAAACCCAAGGTGAACATACTGACCATACAGTTCAAGCTGAAGCACAAACCCAAGGTGAACATACTGACCATACAGTTCAAGCTGAAGCACAAACCCAAGGTGAACATACTGACCATACAGTTCAAGCTGAAGCACAAACCCAAGGTGAACATACTGACCATACAGTTCAAGCTCAAGCACAAACCCAAGGTGAACATACTGACCATACAGTTCAAGCTGAAGCACAAACCCAAGGTGAACATACTGACCATACAGTTCAAGCTCAAGCACAAACCCAAGGTGAACATACTGACCATACAGTTCAAGCTCAAGCACAAACCCAAGGTGAACATACTGACCATACAGTTCAAGCTCAAGCACAAACCCAAGGTGAACATACTGACCATACAGTTCAAGCTCAAGCACAAACCCAAGGTGAACATACTGACCATACAGTTCAAGCTCAAGCACAAACCCAAGGTGAACATACTGACCATACAGTTCAAGCTCAAGCACAAACCCAAGGTGAACATACTGACCATACAGTTCAAGCTGAAGCACAAACCCAAGGTGAACATACTGACCATACAGTTCAAGCTCAAGCACAAACCCAAGGTGAACATACTGACCATACAGTTCAAGCTCAAGCACAAACCCAAGGTGAACATACTGACCATACAGTTCAAGCTCAAGCACAAACCCAAGGTGAACATACTGACCATACAGTTCAAGCTCAAGCACAAACCCAAGGTGAACATACTGACCATACAGTTCAAGCTCAAGCACAAACCCAAGGTGAACATACTGACCATACAGTTCAAGCTCAAGCACAAACCCAAGGTGAACATACTGACCATACAGTTCAAGCTCAACCACAAACCCAAGGTGAACATACTGACCATACAGTTCAAGCTCAACCACAAACCCAGGTGAACATGTGTCCATGCTTCATTCTGTGCCTATTCTTGTGCTAGAGGCTCAGATGTAACACGTTCGCCTTGTAGACAACAAGCCCCATCTCATTCCTGGCCCCAGTAGAAAGTTTTTCTGCTCACTCTCCATTAGACCTTACGGTCTGAACAATAAGTCTTTCGGATGAGATGACAAAAACTGAGGTCCTGTGTGCTCATGCATGTCATGCATGCATGTTAAAGAACCCAGTGGCAACAAAGGTGTCTTTTAGCCAAACTTTACCACTCCCACCACACACCCACACACCTCGCTTCCCTTTCAGTCACACTCAAAAACATACAAAATATAAAGGGTTGCACTGCAATAGCGGTGATACACTCTCAAGGTAGGAGCAGCCCAAATTGTACAGATTAGTCTCTGTGACTAGAAGAGTAATACCATTAAATATTACTGATATCAGTTATTTGTGTCCGTTTGTCAAGTGATGTATATAAATCTGCAATAGATTCTTTGCGTCATGATGTCTTTGTTTGTAATGTGTGTGTGTGTGTGTGTGTGCGTCCGCATATGTGTGTGTGAGGCAGTCGAGATGAACCTACATGAGATATGTGTGTTTTGTGCATGTGGGTAAGTCAATGCAGATGAACCTACAAAAGAGTTGCTGCTGTGTCAAGACACACATGGTCTATCTGAGTGTCAGGTAATTCAGATGAACCTACAGGAGATTCGCTGCATCAGGATGTGTGTGTGTCAGGTGATTCAGATGAACATGCAGGAGATTCGCTTCATCAGGATGTGTGTTTCTGTGTGCCAGGTGATTCAGATGAACCTGCAGGAGATTCGCTGCATCAGGATGTGTGTGTCTCTCTGTGTGTCAGGTGATTCAGATGAACCTGCAGGAGATTCGCTGCATCAGGATGTGTGTGTCTCTCTGTGTGTCAGGTGATTCAGATGAACATGCAGGAGATTCGCTGCATCAAGATGTGCGACGACCATCACCTGGCCATTTACACCTGTGACAAGGACACCTCTATCTCTCCCCTTACGCTGCAGACCACATCAGAAGCAGAGCTGAGAGAATGGGTACAGCTATGTAACAACAGACATTGATATTTCATTGTTTGATTGAGGGCCTAGCACTGTGCATTTTTATTTGTCTAGTTGGCCTCTGAGTGTTTGACTGTCTCTATGGGATATCTTTTGTAAGATCAGCAGGAATACTTCAGTAAATCAAAGGCCTGTGTATTTGTTTTTATTTTGTTTGTGTTCAAATATGTCTCTCTTTGTTAGTCTGTGTTGGAGACGCTTCTTCTTGGCGGTACATCACTACATGGCCACTTTGATTATTTTGCCACACAACCAGGGAGGTTCTAGACCACTTTTGCTAGAAGAAAAGGCTCAAGGCCTGAGAAGAAATAGTACGACAGAAAAGAATACAGATGAAAATGAACTAGCTAACTGTTGATCTGCTAGGTTGTTGGGGAAAATAAAATAAAATGGAGGGGATGGAGAGTGTGGGAGGCTGTTGTTGCTTTTTTATATTTTTAGAAGAGGAATGTCTTGAACAGCATTTGAACGAGGGCCATCATGAAAAAGAATGCTTTAGTTAATAAAAGAAAGCCTGTTTATTTATATATTTATATTTTTTGTCAATTCCACCTTTGTGTATGTATGTCTATCTGTGTAGGATTTGTTTTGTAAGAACACCCACATGTAAGAACAGTATTTAAATGAAGGTCTTATTTATCTCTGTGTGTTTGCCTGTGTTTTTGTGAATAAAAAGGAGTCTTGATTGGCACAGCTCCCTATATTTAAATATCAAAATTGATGACAACAGTGACGACAATTAAGATGTGATGACATTGCTGACAATGGCCGTTTTTCCCGTCACAGCTGGGCATTGTGAACATGGCCAATCTGTCGCTGTGGCAGCTGAGCTGCCCCCTGGCACCAGGCTCTGTGTGCTCAGTGACCGTACCTGGTCACATCTTCATCCACAACCCGGACGACACCAGACCAAGACCCTGTGACATGTGAATGCTTCATTTCACCTGCCTTTACTGTTCATCGTGACTCTGTGCTATTGCTATCACAGGCCTGTTTACTCTTTTCGAGTAGTATTCTACTCAATTTGGACCTCCACTACTCTTCAAAATTGAAAACAATGCTCTAATTACTTATTTTGAGTGAACATTGTTTGATGGTTTAATGAATAAATCTACATATTTTACACCAAAACTACTCATTTCAGCCGTCCAGACTACCCAAGACTTGTGTAAACAGATCTGCTATAAGATTTTGGCTCACGTGGCAACACAGTGCATATTGTTCAAGCCCTAATATTTAAGAAGAATAAGCATATGATCAGAGATGAGGCATGTACATCTTATAAAGTGCAGACGAAGGGAAACAAATATATGGGTTTGTGACAATTTGCAGTTGTACATAGCTTTCAGTGTGTAACTTTAGCTGAACTGGACTTCTTGTGCTGAGAATTTTGACAAAATATACCCATCTGTCAAACAAAGATGTCCTAAAGCAATTTCCTTACATTTACCAAAACTACCGTCTTAATAAAAATGCATTAGATTATGAATAAGAATGCACCAGGGATATGCATTAAAAACAAATTGAGAATAGAGCACTAAATATCACACCTCCTTTCATATGCTGTTTATTTTATCCTTTGTTTTCCATACCTCATTTTATGTTAATGAAACCCCAAAGTTTTGGTTTAATTGTCTTTTTTTTAATTACTCACTTTTATGTTAATGCTATTTGCTATTTTTTGCCAAATCTTTTTTTCCCCTGAATATTCACTATGAAAAGAAAAGATGTCATTTATCCCAGACAAGTTCACAAATTAAAATAAAAGACCTTGTTTATCTTGGACGATCAGGATGTGGGGCCAGCAGGGTGGACACATGGCCCTGATTGAGACAACGCCCTGTGGGGTGACCTGGGCCCTCAGCTTTGACCACACACCCTGGGTCTACAATGCGGGTTATGGCAACGCTTTCACCAAAGGTAAGACTGCTTTAGATCTTCTTCTGCTTCTGCGTTCCCAGGCCATATGGCCATAATGGGCAAGGTCCAGTTTTCAGTTTTCACTGGTCTCCCCGCTGCGTACAGCCGACACATTCCGATTTCGGAGGAGCTCAAAGGAGAAAAAATATTTGGAAGATTTTGTTTTTTTGAAAAGGCAGGTGAATGGGCCAATAAGTCAGAATGACAGTAGATGATAGAAAGTAAAGGGAAAAGGCAGAGTTAAAGAGAGTGGCAGTTTTTGAAGTTACAAGCACAGAACTTCCAGAAAGTGGGGGAGCATATGAAAGACCCCCGGTATCCTCACAGGGAGAATTGCTTTAGATCAATTGCCAGTGGAAAGTCAAATTGGTAAAAGAAGTAGGGGATGATTGATAGAGAGAGAGAGAGAGAGAGAGAGAGAGAGAGAGAGAGAGAGAGAGAGAGTTGATGCTTTATTCAACTGATTGTATTTTGTATTGTGTTTTTGGGTGGGGTGAGTGGTGGTGATGGTAACGGTGTGTGTGTGTGTGTGTGTGTATGTGCGTACGTGCGTGTATGTGTGGGTGGGGTGTGTATGTGTATGCCTATTTGCATGTGCGTGAGTGATTATTTCGTTTTGTTGTTGAATTTCTTGCTTTTAATTTTTGTTGTTGTTAAGCGCATAGAGCTCCACATTTGGTGGAGGAATGCGCTATATAAATGATTCACTATTATTATTATTATTATTATTATTGGGCACACACTAAAGAAGCCAGCGTCAAACGCCACCAGACAAGCCCTGACATTGCAAAAGAAAGAGAGGCTGGCCAAGAAACATATTAATAATAATAAAACATAGCATTTCTCTGCGCTTCCATTCACTGAATCACACGCAGATACACTTACGTTCTCCCTCATTCGTACAACCATGTCTCTTAAATCACAGAGGAAAAGCTTTTCGAAACACCAAGACACTGTTTTGTAAGGGAGGTTGGGATGGGGTCGAGAGCACAACTTTTAGTTGGTGCTTCCAAGATCAGTTTGCGAAGAGATCTAGCCGGCACCAGAAGGATGGGTCTTACCTGGAACCAGCCAGAAGGGAAGGCACAGGACAGGGGGCTGTGGAGGTCTCTTGTTGGCAGCCTAGGGCCTATTGCCCTGAGAGGGTGAAAGGCTAAACTAAAAAGTAGGACTGTTTTGACCGCACCACCTGGGTCTACAATGTGGTCAATGGTAATGCTTTGACCAGAGGTTAGACTCCTTTCACCACATCCCCTAGATCTACATTGTGGTCAATGGCTATACTTAATGCTTTGACCAGAGGTTAGACTGCTTTCACCACATCCCCTAGATCTACATTGTGGTCAGTTGCAATGCTTTCACCAGAGGTTAGACTGCTTTCACCACATCCCCTAGATCTACAATGTGGTCAATGGCTATACTTAATGCTTTCACCAGAGGTTAGACTGCTTTCACCACATCCCCTAGATCTACAATGTGGTCAATGGCTATACTTAATACTTTCACCAGAGGTTAGACTGCTTTCACCACATCCCCTAGATCTACAATGTGGTCAATGGCTATTCTTAATACTTTCACCAGAGGTTAGACTGCTTTCACCATGGACCCAACCAACGTGCAGACCTGTTAGTACCCTATAATAAAATCAAAATGCTGTGTCAATTTTCGGAGGTGCACCTGCTAAAATGATTAGGTATTAGGTACTTTATAGTCACAGAGGTGTCTGTGAAATTCATTGTCAATACTGCCATCTATTGACAATACATTTGTCAATGAGACCCTGAGGTTGCTACTGAGGGGGGGTTTCTTTAAGGTTGTCACAGCAGGACATACCTAATCTGCTGAGACCCCTGCCTTATAAAATTAATAATATAGTTGGAAACTATTAGAGCTCCCAGCTGGAGAGCGCGTCGCAGCCAGAGGCGCGCCACCCATTTTTTTAATTATTATTGTTTGCATGCGATGTTTGTGTGACTGATGGGGGGGTTAAATTTTGACCAAATGACAACTTTTTCGTTGCCACTGGGTTTAACGTATGCTAAGTGTATGGGCACATGGGACCTCGGTTTATCGTCTCATCCAAAAGACTCCACGTTAAGACCATAAGGCCTAGTGCAAAGTGAAAGGAAAAATCCCCTGTACCCAGGTTCGAACTCGGGTTTACTTGACACAAAGCGAACGCGCTACTTTTGTGCCACTCTACACCTGCTCCTTGTAGTCCATACAATATGGTGATCATCAATAATTGTGTGCTGTGCAGAGTTGTCGGAGATGGCCAGTAACCTGAGGGAGCAGGTCGACTACCGCACCATCTGTGTGTTTGAGAACCAGAAGTGGTTCCCTGTGGTGGGCTACTGCAGCAGGTGACTAACAGGGAAAGAGAGAGAGGGAGAGACAGACAGAGGGAGGGTGAGGAGAGAGAGAGAGATGAAGAGAGACAGATAGAGATAGAATACGAGGGGTGCCTGCCAGAACTGTCTATCTGTGTTCGTTATTCCTTTTGATATATACCGTTCTGGCAGGCACCCCTTAACATTGATTATGTGCATTTTATCCCAAAATAAATGTGATTGAATGGATGGGTGGGCACTGACATCACCATTTAAATACCCCCCAACACTTTTTCCGCCCAGGGTACATCCTCACTCTCTCAACCAAAGGGATTTGAGGACAGCTGGTGTTGGGGAAAGTCCCAAAAGCCAACCAATGGCTGCACCACTAAGAGCTAGTGCAAATGCCCTTTAGTTTGAAAATCATAGCAAAAAGCCTGAATATACAAAGGAGTTTGCAGTCCGCAGCTGACTGAAGCCGTTTTATTACTCCCACCTTTACCTACACTACAGGTGGGGATCATTGTGAACTCACTCACTGCCTCTGTTGCCATACTTAACACTTCCCACCTTCCACCTTTTTACATTCCAGGTGGGAAGTGAGAAAGTTGACTTCATTCTTTGCAAGGTTGGTAGGCTGCGAAGTAATCACTCTTTGTGACATCTAGGCTTTATGGTCATAGTCTTCCACATAAGCTGTACCATGATTTTCCATCACTGTAGAAAATCGTTTATTGTACAGCTTTCATTTTACTAGTGGCCCCTACAAGAGGCTAATATCAACCAATGCTGAAAGCCATCTGGCCAGGTGATTGGCATATTTAACCCTTTCACCGCCAGCCGTATTTCAGCCAAAACTTTCCATTAAATTTACCAGTGTTGAGAGCAAAATCCATCTGCAGTATTGGGGATTCTTCTGTGAAATATATAAAATAAGGTCTAACTTTACTTCCCAAAACTAAGACAATAGGGTCTTTGGATAATAGACCCCAATTTGATGCCTTTTAGTGACATAGGTGTTAAATCACTGTGGTGCTAAAATGCAACTTTGGCGGTGAAAGGGTTAACGATTTTGGCGGTGAAAGGGTTAATCGCAGACTAAAGTCTGGGTACCTCTACCTGAAAAGAAACGTTTAATTATTTAGATTTTGGCCATTTGTCTTTCTTCTGCAAATGGTAAGCGTTCTGCAAAATGAATAGACTCTGTGTGTGTTGACCAGGGGTGTTCTCCACAACAACTTTGCCTGGACCACTCCCAAAGGGGTGTTTGTGAAGTCCCGCGAAGATATCAAGTTGCCCTCCTCGCAGTGGCAGTGGGTGAGATTGGTTTTCATTGGTGGCTAAAATTTTAGTCTGCATACAATTTCACTATATTATACTGTACATAATAGCAGAAAAAATAAAGAAAACACAACAAATGGAAATAACTGTTAAAAGATTTATTAAAATTGAAAAAATTTCGAGACCATGTCTCTTCCTCGGTGCAAAACCTCCAAAGACTGTACATATATAGATTACATTTCACTTTTTCTTTTTCTAAAATTGACCCCTACACCATACATAATACTGCACCTCATAAAATACAGAGAAGAAAAAAACACAAACAAATGAACAGACACTGTGTGAAAACTTTGGATAAAATGTGGTGATGATGAAATTCTGCTTAACGTCCTCCGGTCTGGAACAGACACATATCATCCGTATCATCCCATAATGTTGAAGGAATTTGAAATTTTAAGGAAGGCCATGGGGTCTGAACCTTTTTTGAGCAAACGTTTTACACCGGCATTTAAGTTAAGCTTTGTTGTTTTGGTGTGTTGAGGTGAGTGACTGGAGGGTGGACTTCAGCACGGCCGGAATGATGTCTCCGACATGATTCCATTGAGTTAAGCTTTGTTGTTTTGGTGTGTTGAGGTGAGTGACTGGATGGTGGACTTCAGCACGGCTGGAATGACGTCTCTGACATGACTCCATTGAGTTAGGCTTTGTTGTTTTGGTGTGTTGAGGTGAGTGACTGGATGGTGGACTTCAGCACGGCTGGAATGACGTCTCCGACATGACTCCATTGAGTTAAGCTTTGTTGTTTTGGTGTGTTGAGGTGAGTGACTGGATGGTGGACTTCAGCACGGCTGGAATGACGTCTCCGACATGACTCCATTGAGTTAGGCTTTGTTGTTTTGGTGTGTTGAGGTGAATGACTGGATGGTGGACTTCAGCACGGCTGGAATGACGTCTCCGACATAACTCCATTGAGTTTTTTGATGTGTTGAGGTGAGTGACTGGATGGTGGACTTCAGCACGGCTGGAATGACGTCTCCGACATGACTCCATTGAGTTAGGCTTTGTTGTTTTGGTGTGTTGAGGTGAGTGACTGGATGGTGGACTTGAGCACGGCTGGAATGACGTCTCCGACATGACTCCATTGAGTTAAGCTTTGTTGTTTTGGTGTGTTGAGGTGAGTGACTGGAGGGTGGACTTCAGCACAGCCGGAATGATGTCTCCGACATGACTCCATTGAGTTAAGCTTTGTTGTTTTGGTGTGTTGAGGTGAGTGACTGGATGGTGGACTTCAGCACAGCCGGCGGGGTGAGCAACAACGGGTGGCAGTACGCCTCCAACTTCCACCGCCCCTACCATGGCCACCAGGGCCTGAGGGACACCACCAGGAGACGACAGTGGAGCAGGTGAAGGAGCCAGCTGTGTGTAGGGTGATGGCAACCAAAGTGTTAACTCATTCGCATCGCAACGATTTTGAATTACCGTATCTTACTGATTATAAGGCGCACCCCCAAAATTTGACTCAAAATTCAGATTTTGTTACTCTATTTCCTTACTATATTATCAGTCACATTGTAAGGCAGAAAAAAAGTAAAAAGAAGTATAGCCTTATAGTCCATACAATACGGTATTAAAAAAACTCCCAAATCACTCCAGCCATACACACAAACAAAACATACATAAACAAAAGATTACGGGTTTTTACTTCAGGTTTAGACATAGGGAAGTGGTAGATCAGACTTTTTTATATATAGACTTTATATAGAAAAACTCTCTACACCGATTGGTTACGTATACCTCATAACAAACCACTACAAAAGCAAAGTCAGAGGCAAAATTGTGGTCTAAGGGAGCAAAGCGACTTTAGAAGTGACCAAGGTATGGTGTGCAAGCATTTACTTCCATTGAAGCAAATGCACCAAATTGACAGCTATCTATTAATTCTGGACATATATGTCCGGAACGACTTCAATGAGTTAATTCTATCTTCAAAATGATTGTGTACGGTGATGGCAACCAAAGTGTTAATTCTTTCTTCAAAATGATTGTGTAGGGTGATGGCAACCAAAGTGTTAATTCTATCTTCAAAATAATTGTGTAGGGTGATGGCAACCAAAGTGTTCATTTTATCTTCAAAATGATTGTGTAGGGTGATGGCAACCAAAGTGGTCGCATGCACTGAGCCATCATTCATAATGTAGCATTCTACGCTGACGAAGGCAGTAGGACACTACCCAAAATCAACGAAGTAAGATTTATGTATTTTGCTTTGATAGAAAATTATTTGAATCCTCCTTCCTTATAAACCCTATTAAGGAATTCTGATAATTTCTCTGCCTTTTGGCTAAGACAGTGATTCAGGAACATAAAGTTTTGTTTATACCCTGGTTTGTTTGTTCAGCCCGTCGTACATGGCGAAAGCCGATACGCGACGTTAAACTGAACTTCCATCCATAAACCCTACAGTTGTTTGTTGTGTTGCTGTGGGTCTGACAGAAAGTGCAAGCTGGTGACCCAGGGCCCATGGGTCAGCGTGGGTCCCCCGGAGATGATCGACCTTTCCCTGCAGGTGGACCAGTGCCCCTCCCCCTCCCAGCCTCTGGCGCTGTGGGCCATCGGCACCAACGGGGATGTGCTGTGTCGCAGTGAGGTCACCATGGTACAGCCTTTGGTAGGTTGGGCTCTGAACGAGCGCTTCAGGGAGATTTATTGCCTTCTCACATAAGCGGTGCAATAGAAGGCATTTTGTCAACTGATGGCAAGTCATTCTCTCTCCCTCTCTCTCTCTCTCTCTCTCTCTCTCTCTCTCTCTCTCGCATGTGGCAAAAGTAGATCATGCCATCTATTTGATCAAGGGAAGGTGTAATAAATCAGGAGAGTTATCTCCCTAGAGCCACCAGAAAAACTCATAAATTCTCTGTGTCTGGTGTCCCAATAAGCTTTTGAATCCTTTAATCTCCCAATAAGGGTTGGTTGTTGGATCTGTATTAATTTGGAGAGTTAAGTCTTTTGTCTCAGAATTCGCCAGAGATTTCTTTGTAATACACAGAAATTTAGGTTATGTACTTTATAGTCACAGAGGCGTCTGTGAAATTCGGGTTGCTCCCACCTGGAGAGCACATCGCAGCCAGAGGCGCGCCACCCAAATTTTTGCATGCGATTTTTGTGTGACTGATAAGGAAGGAAAGTTTACTTGATACGAGGCAAACGCGCTACCACTGTGCCACTCTACACCTAGCATCTCAGCTGTTATAAATTTGTAAAGGTTTGTTTCCACTAAACAAGAGGAACTGAACTATTTTGGTTACTTTGCATGAAGTCCGTTACTGGCCGACTGTAACAATGGCTGACTGGATTGCAATCTCCAGAGTTTTATTCTTTGTGTTTATTTTGAGTTATTGTTCTTTGAAACTGTTCTTTGTTATTGTTCTTAAGTGAACGCAATGTTATATTTTATGCATGTAACAGCATCACAACTCTGTCCATATAAAAGAAACCAAAGTGAACCGTTGGTCCAACTAACAGCCACACACATCACACTACATTTCTACCCAATACATAATGTGAATTGCCTTATAGTGCAAAATAATGTGATACTAAAATCAAGGCTCCCTTGGACTCCCATTTAGGGTCTTTGAAGCGTTCTTAGCACAAAGAACCTGCAATAAGACTGTAAGAGAATGTGGAGAGGTCCCATGAATGCACTATAAAAATGGGCAAAATAACAAACCATGGTCTTACCATATCTGTATTGTTAAAAATTTGGGACTTTACTGGTGTTGCACTGCCTCCAGGCATTGCCTCCAAGATCGTTCCCACCATCTTTATATCTACTAATGTCCCATATGTCTGTTCCAGACCGGAGGATGTTAAACAGATTTTTATTCAAACCATGGTTTTGGCATTCCAAGTTATGACCCGCAATCATGGATGTTTCACAACTCATGGTTTTCACTACTTCTAGGCCAAATTCTTTGAACTGATTCACCCACATTTTCGCCGTCTTTTATCTCTCCCCACCTGATTTTGTTGTTTCCGTCTCCTCTGTGTGTATGTGTCTGTGCTCTTGGACACATAAACATTCTGAAAACTTCTGTGAAGTTATTTGCACTTGGAATGTCATTTATTTCAGTCTTTGCAACGTAACGCAGACTCTCTATCCCTCTGTGCCCTAAGTAAAGAGATCCCTGGGACCCTTTGTGTTGCAAAACGATTGGGATCCCTGTAAAGCTAAGTGTTCCTGTGTCTGTACGTAGGGGAAGAGCTGGATTCATGTGCCCACCACCTCAGACATGGCGTTTCGGGCGGTGTCGGTGGGGGGAGGCTACAGAGTGTGGGCAGTGGCCGTGGATGGATCCGTGTGGTACAGACCTGGAGTCTCCCCACAGTCACCCGCTGGTATGTGTGTGTGAGAGAGAGAGGGGGAGGGAGAGAGAGAGAGAGAAACAAACATTAATTTTAATTAATAGGCTGTCTGTCTACAATGGAACAAGGGAAAGAGGGTGACAAAAATGTTTATAACATGAGAGAAGGGGCTAATCATGATCTCCAGATAGCAGAGAAGGCAGCTGCAACTGCTCTTTCATAAACCAGGCTGTTATTGACAGTGAAAGATGCATGCCCAGGGTACATCCCTACTCTCTTGGCCAAGAGGACTTTGGAAAAGTTGGCAGTGGGAATCATCCTCAGAGGCCAACTAATCCTCTAGGCTATAGAATGAAGTGCTAGTGCAATCCTACTTTGAGAGCCATAGTCATTCACAAAAGCAGTAAAAGGATTCCGCATTGTAAAAAATCAATAAGCTTACAGCTTTCACTCTCCTTTTGCTGTTGGCCCAAACATCCGGCTAATGTCAACCTATCGACTGGATTTGGATCTCCAGAGTTATTGTTCTTTGTGTTTTCCTTTGAGTTTTATTTTATAATTATTCTCTGAAACTGTTTTGTTTTGTTCTCAGACAAATGCAAAAAGATGTAATTTCATTCGTGTCACGGTTAATAACTTCTTCACTGCTCTGTTCATGAACCCTGTTCGTCATAGATGATGTCATAACTTTTTATTTAATAGCCCTGGAGTGGTGGTGTTTGACAGGAAAGATCTATCTCCACATCATTTTCTCAGATTGAGTCTAACATGTCTTTTAAATTTTATGAGAAAATCGGTAATTTCCGTTTTCCTCTAGCAGTGAAGGGGTTAAGGGCACAGATTCTGGTCCTGAGTTTCGAACGTCTGTTCTTAGAAGCATGCTATAAAGGACAAGATAAGGGAAAGGAGAGTTAGCTTGTGGCGTTGGAGATAATCTTCAGTCCCTGCTTGCTTCGCTTGTATGTGGGTGTAGATATAAACACTAGGGCAGAGTTAACAAAAAACAATTGACAATTAACATGAACCCCATGTTTTCCCTGGCAGGTTCGTGCTGGATCCAAGTTATCCCCCCTCCTCCAGGGGGCGCCCTGCTGCAGTCCATCTCGGTGGGAGGGTCGGCGGTGTGGGCGGTAGACTCAACCAACAACCTATGGCGCCGTGAAGAAATCACCCCCACCTTCCCCGAAGGCACGCGCTGGACCTTCGTCTGCAACCACGTGAGACGAGTCTCCGTGGGACCCAAAGACCAGGTGGGGGAGAGCTGCTATGCATACCATGGATTGTGCAGTATTTCAGTTTATTAACTTCTCCTTCTACAGTGTTCAATGAGTAAGTACTCAGAACGTTTGTCAAGCAGAGGGCTTTGGCAACTGGTAGTTGTTACATCAGAAATTTTGAAGTTTGGGAAGTTAGTGGATTTGATTGGGACCTAATGTTTGCTTATGCGCTGAAATGAAGGGGCGAAGTATGAGGTGTAACTTGAACCTAGGGATAATAAAAACAACAGAAGTCCCGATCCAAGTGTTATCTTCTTATAGGCTTTTTTTTTGCTACCGTACATGAAGTGCAACACCAACACCATGTGGATTGTTGCCTTTGAAAACTAAACTTTGAAAACTAAACTTTGAATAAAATATAACCAATTGTTGGTTTGAAGGCTTGAGGTGAGTAAAATTTAGTTTGTGGAGATATGTAGCAAGGCCAAGTTTTAACTTTGATCACACTCTTGCTGGTCATTTATAGCTGTGAGGTCTTTTGTGGCATGAACCTCCTTTACCACCGTGGCTGAGTGGTTAGAATCGCTGGCTCATAATCCAACAGGTTTGCAAGTACATGTACAGTGGTTCAAATCTTGCTCAGTCTGTGGTATTGAGTCCTTGTGAAAGACACTTTTTTCCTCTTTTCTTACTCCACTCAGGTGTAAATTGGAACCTAACTTCAGTTGACAAAAGTCCTTCAGTCGAGACTTGAAACAGAGGTCCCGTGCACAAGATCATGCGCAAACGTTAAAGCCCATTTTACTATATGAATACGAATATGAATTGTTTAATCAGATGGGGGCAATAACACTGTAAATACACAAAATTGACACATTCTTACCTACACAAAAAGAAAACAAGGCATGGAATAAAGATAACAAAGAAATAAGCATAACATGCATGTTAATTAACCTACAAATATTACAAAAGTTATCATTATACCTCTTAGTAAATTGAAATGAAATCGACATGGGTAATTATAATATTTGGACTGTATAAGTTTTGTTCTCAAGTCATGAAGAACAGGGCAACAAAACATACAGTGAATAAGCCCATTTTACTAATTGGTAAGAGTAGGTCGTGTAGTGGTGTTGGGATGGATGACACATATTCAAATACCATCCGAAAAAAAAGAGTGTGGCGGCAACAGGCTCTCTTGGTGGGAGCAGCCTGAATGTTACAGAGACAGTCTCTGTGACTAGAAAGTAATAACAACATACAGTATTTATACGGCGCTGAATCTTGATAGAAATCAAATCAAAGTGTGCACACGCGTTAGCATTCTTAACGCATTCAAACAAAGACGCAATACAAAGCGAACACACACGTATGACATAAATGGAATACAGCAGAAAAAGACCTAAAGGCAAGAGAAGAGAAAGAGAGCGGAGCTTCAATGACGGGGGGACAGGTGGGTTTTGAGGTTAGATTTGAAAGCAGAGAGGGTCGGTCGCTGACAGAGGGAAAGAGGAAGTTTGTTCCAGGAGGTCGGTCCTGAGACAGCAAAAGAGCGCCGACCAACCGTTGAAAGCTTATACCTAGGGATCTGGAGAGAAAGAGGGTCAGAAACTTAACGTAAAGTGCGAGCTGGTGTATAAATGGAACTATTGTCGCAGAGGTAAGATGGAGCAGCTTTATGATATAGATTTATAGCAAAGGGTGTTTAATTTATACTCAATTCTGTCTGCGACAAAAAGCCAGTGCAAAGAACGGAGAAGAGGGCTAACATGACGAAAATTATCCTGTACTTGAGGACATAATAAATTATTGGTTGATTGATTTTGATTGACATGATCGAACTTTTTCTTCCTAAGGACAAGACGAGCAGCTGTGTTTTGAATACGCTGGAGACAAGATATAGAAGAGACTGATAGGCCAGAAAGGAGGGCATTACAGTAGTCAAGATGAGATAGGATGAGGGAAGTAACAAGCTTTGCTGTGGCTTCATCTGAGAGATATTTACGAATATAGCCAATGCGACGAATTTGATGGTAGCAGGACGGACAGGTCTGAGTCGGGGAAACTCTGCATGGAAAGAGTATTGTCCAAAGTGACACTTAAGTTTTTGACAGAGTCAGAGAGGGGGATGATATTGTTAGTTGGATTGACTCTATGGAAACAGAGGCTAATACCAATAACAATACACATGTCCGTGTGCCATGAATCTAAATTGCCCATCCCGTTGGTGTCACTGACAGGTGTGGATAGTGTCGGAAAAAAACTTTGGACGCCACAAACATTCCTCGGGTGCAGTGTACAGACGTCTGGGCATCACAGAAACCACTCCCTCTGGGACTGACTGGGAACTGGTCATTGGGGTAAGAACTCACATTTATCAGATATGATCATTTTCCCCTAATAGTTTATACTTTTACCTGTTTTGTACTTTTACTCATCTCAATTGGTTTATTGATTTATTATTTAAATTATACCAAAATTCATGACACGAGTTTATCAGAAATTTATACAAAAATTATTCAAGAGATTTGCAATCATAAAAGTTTGTACAATAATAAAAGTAGATGACATCTGTTTGTTCACAATATCAGAGGACATAACAGCGGCAGCAGCATGACAAACCTTGAGATGTAGCAGTTCTTGTACAGTTGGGGTTTAAAGCCGTAAACTTGAAAACTGATAATTGGAAGAAAAACAGGAAAGTAAATTATTGTGAGCAGTTTTTGAAGAATGTGCTAAATTAAGGTTGAATTTACATTCTTTTTTTCCTAGTATTTTTGTCAGTGCATTTGGTTATAAGCATGGGTGCTACTCTTTCATTTTTACACTGATTTCAGTATTTTTAATTTTACCAGAACCTGAAGTTTTTTTGTAATTTATCACCCCCCACAAAATTCACCACAAGCGATTTGGGGCGTTTTGAACTAGGTTGTTCTATCTTGGAAGTTTACAAAGGCAATGACAGTAATAATTTCATAAGGCTTATCAAACTACTGTCTCTGTCTATCATTTTTAAAGAATAAATTTTGATTGATTGATTTTAACTGTCTATCTCGTTATCTCTCTTAACTTGCCCCCCTGAATCGTCCGATGGGGCTCTGCCCCTGTACCCTGCCTTTCATTGTTTTTCATTTGGGGGAGTTGCACCCATGTATAAGTGACACAGAGGTGTTGTGTTAGTCACTTTATAACAAACAGCACATGCTACGGCCGTTTACTAAGTTTGCTTTGTTTTGCATGTGCAGCCTGGGTGGCACTACGTCTCTATACGTGGACTGATGACCCCCAACAAATGACCACTCAGAAGAATGCAATGGTGATACTGATGTTGATATAATAAATGTCAAAACAGGTGCATAGTTCGGATTTGTTACATGACATGCTTACACGAAGTTTTTTTATGTTTTTATTTGGAAATGGTTGAAACAGTGAGAGGAAGTTTTGTGTGGAAAATGCACGTCTTTTTACAATCAGTGGTAACTATTGATGGTGTATAGTTTTGTATTATTGCTTTTAAAACAATTCTATGCTGAAAACTTGTGATTTACTAAAATCGGCTGCATTTCATTATTGTTGTAACTTTTGAGTCTTCAAATTTCTTGACAGCCTCCACTTGCTATTTTCAATCTGATGAGCATAAATGGAGTAGGTAATTTGCTTTAATTGAAATGCTTTGATTTATTTCACAGAGTATGTTTATTGCCAAATGATATCTCATCTATTAAGTCTTTGTTTTATTATAACATCATTATTTTGCTTATTTTTGGTTAGTTTTTGTTAGCTCACTGTAATGGAATGAAAATGGCTGATGTATTGTTTGTACATGCTTTGCAAAGCCAGTGTCTTCTCTTTCAGCTGGTCAGATTGTGCAGCTTGCACAGACTGAAACATATGTATTACTTTACTACACAAAATATTGTTGGTTGAGCAATGGTTGGACAGAAAAGTTAGTGAAGAAAGTCGATCTGTTCTGCTTTCAAGACAATTTAACCCTTTCGCCGCCAGCTATTTTTCGCAAAAAAAATCTCCATTACCAGGGTAGAGAAAAAAATCATCTGCAATATTGGTGATTCTTCTGTGACATGTATAACGTAAGGCCTGTCCTTACCTCCCAAAATCATCTGCAATATTGGTGATTCTTATATGACATGTATAACGTAAGGCCTGTCCTTACCTCCCAAAATCATCTGCAATATTGGTGATTCTTATGCGACATGTATAACGTAAGGCCTGTCCTTACCTCCCAAAATCATCTGCAATATTGGTGATTCTTATATGACATGTATAACGTAAGGCCTGTCCTTACCTCCCAAAATCATCTGCAATATTGGTGATTCTTATATGACATGTATAACGTAAGGCCTGTTCTTACCTCCCAAAATCATCTGCAATATTGGTGATTCTTATATGACATGTATAACGTAAGGCCTGTCCTTACCTCCCAAAATCATCTGCAATATTGGTGATTCTTATATGACATGTATAACGTAAGGCCTGTCCTTACCTCCCAAAATCATCTGCAATATTGGTGATTCTTATATGACATGTATAACGTAAGGCCTGTTCTTACCTCCCAAAATCATCTGCAATATTGGGGATTCTTCTATGACATGTATAATGTAAGGCCTGTTCTTACCTCCCAAAATCATCTGCAATATTGGTGATTCTTATGACATGTATAACGTAAGGCCTGTTCTTACCTCCCAAAATCATCTGCAATATTGGTGATTCTTATGACATGTATAACGTAAGGCCTGTTCTTACCTCCCAAAATCATCTGCAATATTGGTGATTCTTATGACATGTATAACGTAAGGCCTGTTCTTACCTCCCAAAATCATCTGCAATATTGGTGATTCTTATATGACATGTATAACGTAAGGCCTGTTCTTACCTCCCAAAATCATCTGCAATATTGGTGATTCTTATATGACATGTATAACGTAAGGCCTGTTCTTACCTCCCAAAATCATCTGCAATATTGGTGATTCTTATATGACATGTATAACGTAAGGCCTGTTCTTACCTCCCAAAATCATCTGCAATATTGGTGATTCTTATATGACATGTATAACGTAAGGCCTGTTCTTACCTCCCAAAATCATCTGCAATATTGGTGATTCTTATATGACATGTATAACGTAAGGCCTGTTCTTACCTCCCAAAATCATCTGCAATATTGGTGATTCTTATATGACATGTATAACGTAAGGCCTGTTCTTACCTCCCAAAATCATCTGCAATATTGGTGATTCTTATATGACATGTATAACGTAAGGCCTGTTCTTACCTCCCAAAATCATCTGCAATATTGGTGATTCTTATATGACATGTATAACGTAAGGCCTGTTCTTACCTCCCAAAATAAAGAAAAGGCTCTTTGGATGAACAGACCCTGCTTTGATGCCTTTTAGTGACATGGGTGTTAAATCACTGTGCTGCACAAATGGGACATTGGCGGTGAAAGGGTTAAAGGGTATATTTCACTTTCACTTTGCTTATATCCACCAGGTGGATTTTTCTTTTTTTTAATCTTGAAGAATTTTTGCCTCTTTAATTTAAAAGAAGCTATTTTCTCCAAATAGGAATGTGATCCAATGCATGATAAAACACTTGATTTTTATTTAACATTTATGAATTTGTTATGAAAAAAGTTGGCAATGGTTTCCATGAGTTTATATTCTTGTTTTAAGTGAATTGTATATCAAACAAAATTAGGAGTTTCATGTGTCATTAATTAATAGGCTGTTTAGGTATAATAGAGTTACATGATTGTCGCATGCAATCAAAATTTGCCGATGGGAAGTAATATAATCCTGGAGAGTAATCTCCAGTTTGGTGGCTAGAAGCACTCATTAAAAGAATTCAGACCTCCAGCGTATTATTGTACTTATATATTGACCTAATTAGGCAGGGTTCCCAGGTTTGGGGCATGAGTAAAAAAAAGGACCTTTAAAGGACTTATAAGGACCTCATCTCAATTCAAAAGGACCTTTGATAGCATGATTGTAAGGAATATACCTAAGCTTTTATTAAAGCAGAACACTCGCACAACAGAGCTGTTTACCCTCTGATTTAGTTGTCAGTTATCTGTCAATAGAAGTCATGTCTTCAGTGGGAGAGTTCAACCAGAAGTCAAGAGGTCATTGACCACCTGCCAGCCTGGCTCTTTTTTTGCTCACTGGAATTTTCCATCTTTGAAAGATCATCTGCTACACTTCATGACATCAGTAGCTTTGCAGACTGATGGATTTGTTTTGGTCAGAAATGATTTCATTACCATTCCCAGTTTCTTTCTCAAACCTTTTCCTAACAGGACTTAACAGTACCCTTCACAAATTGAAAGGACCTCATGATGAAGTAAAAGGACTGACTTGCTGAATCAAAGCACTTAAAAGGCCTTTTGACAAAACATCAATTCACAAGGACTTGAAAGGCCCCTACGAACCCTGATTAGGTGTTGTGAACTGTCAGTACAAGATTGGAAAAAAAGTACCATATGGTCAAGTAGCTTTCATTACATAAGTTAAAGAGAAACAAAGTCCCCTCAAACTGTTAAAACCAAACAAACAAGTAGTCCCTTTTTTATAATGTGTCAAAGTGAGCTGTGCTGTGCTGTAATTACACTGGTTAATGTGAAACAACAGTGAAGGTTGCTCATTTCCTGCAAAGAAGGCCACTATGTGATGAAAACAACAATGCCCATCAGTCTGCTGGTGCCAATGGGTTGAAAGCTTGCTGCTAATAACAAATAAACGCAAAGTCGAATTTCAAACCCAAAAAGAATCTTGCTGCTAACATTGTTTGATGTGACATTGTTGTTGTTGTTGATGTACCCTGGCTAAAAGACTCCCGGGATCAATCATCCCAACAGCCGAAGCACTTGAACACTACGGTACAAATGCATCAGCTGTGGATGAGAACATTACGTGTGTGACCGTTTTTGATTACCCCGCCACATGGGCAGCCATACAAATGCATCAGCTGTGGATGAGAACATTACGTGTGTGACCGTTTTTGATTACCCCGCCAGATGTGACAATAACAGAGGAGATAAACAGCCAGTGAAACACATTTACCATCAGCTTTTGTGGTTATGGATGAAGGCAACAATTTATGTGATATGTACTACGTACAGTGGAACTTCCCATTATAAGACTCCCTCCCACATAAGACCTACTTCTCTGAGACATTGCTCTTCTTTGCAAGTATTAAAATCACCTCCCTTATCAGGCATGAAAGTGGATGAAGATAAAAAAAGAGATTTTTTCAGCCGAGAAATCCTTCCACCCGGATTTTCACCTAACGTCAGAAGTTTTGTTGACGGGGGGGGGGGGGGGGGGGGGGCAAAACATTCCCAAAAATTTTTTTCAGGCACAAACATCTTTCAGGCATGAAAGAATGAGATTTTTGCAGCCGAGAAATCCTTCCACCCGGATTTTCAGCTAACGTCCGAAGTTTTGTTGGGGGGGGGGGGGGGCAGAAACATTTCAAAAAAAAGTTTTTCCAGCTAACTAACGTCAGAGGTTTTGTTCAGCGGGGAGGGGGGCTAATCTATTCCAAAAAATTTGTCGGCACAAATATCCTTCCACCCACATTTTCTGCTAACATCACTACTTTTGTTGAGCGGGAGGTACTCATTTCGCCTTCCTTTGCACAAATGAAGCGAGTGAGCTAAAGCGACTTCCGGTTAACCAGTTTGAGAATCGCCAAATAGACTTGTAGATATAAGAATACGGCAAGATCGGTCCTTTACTTCTATACAAACATTTTTTGAAAACAAAAATCCGCAGAATTTTTTTTCCCCGCGGAAGTTTTTAAAAAAATCAGCGGATTTTCCGCGGAATTCTTTCATGCTTGCTTATGTGACCTCATTTAGGATTATTTTTGAAGGTTTTATAAGGGAGGTTCCACTGTATTCCGAGAATGATAAAGGCTATTTTTAGTTTTGTTAAATTATTATTTTGTTTACATACTATTCACCATCTAAATGCAACCCCATTCCAAGTATCGGTATTCATCATCTACCCTTCTCCATCCCCTCCCTTTTCTCCAGAATTCAAAGAAACTAATCCCCCAGATCATTATTAAATGTATGCAATTCTCAGAAGGAAAAATGGTTATGAAATGGAACAAACTTTCTATTGACAGTCGTTTCATAACACAGCAGACTGAGCTAGAGCTGGTCAGAGTTTGGTCTATTACATGACAATTCAATAAATGATTGTGATGATTTACTTTTTTTATTATTATTGTCATTCCAGCATTGAGTCAGTTTGTTTATGAACGAAATTGCTTATCAAAGGCATCTCCGCTCACAACAAATTTTAGCCCATTCTGCGACCTGAACAAGCCGGGATGTGGCTGTGAATTGTGATTCGGAATGAGCGGCGTGGAAGCAATGCCATTGTACGACCCAGAAGATGGGACAGCAAAAAAACAATTTTTTTAGCCCATTCCTCCAGAACAGCTGTCTCTGCTATCTGTAGTTGGAAACGACAGATTGGCGTATATCAGTATATTGTCCCCTGCTTAAGTGTGTGAGATGTCTTGTTTTAGTGCATTTCATTTCCATATCTTTAGATCTCACTCTCCATAAAATAAACAAACACAAAAATCAAATGATTAAACGCCAACATTTATTGGATTTATCTTTAACCCAAATAAACACGCAAAAGGCACAATGCAATGTTTCAGGCATGGTACTAGGGGAAAACATTTTTCTCTGAAGATATTTTGGAATTGAGTCCAGGGGGCTTGCTTGCCCCATGGCGACCCAAGAGAGCCTCTCCTTCAAGCAATAATTTTTTTTTAATACTTTGTCTATTTCAGCCTGAAAACAAAATTATACTGTTTTGCTAAAAAAAACCTGACCGAAAGAATTTTCTTTCTAAAAATGCATAAAGATCGCTGAGAGAAATCGTTGTGCATAAACCCCACCACGCAGTTTCCTCTAGATTTCTTTGTTGTTGGTTTTTTTCGCGAAATTTGCGGACTAGTACCATGCCTGTGTTAATTCAATGCAAAATATAACAGACTTCATCCATCCATTCTGTCTTCTCTAGATCTCACAAACAAATATAATGCACAGCATGTGCCACTGTCTCTTATACACACACACAAGATTATGTTAATATGTTTGACCCTATTGGGGTGTGGAGGATGCAACAAAGCAGAGAACAGTTTGGGTCATATAAAAAAATCAAACCAAATAAACTTGAGGAATTTTTGGTGTGTCATACACTATGCAGTCAGGAACACTGTGATAATGTTTCTATTTTGTTATATGTTACCATACAGCTTGCTGTCAATGAGATTCCAAATTAAAATGAGCACTATTTGTCTATAAATGAATTTTTGAGTTTATGATTTTGTTGTATGTTGCTTTTTTTCTCAATCAATGATTTGTTATTTTTTATTGTTTCTTGTTATTGATCATTTATGCACATATGTTGTTTTGCTGAATCAAATAAATTACCTGTCTCTCAGTGCTCTTGCATTTCAATACATCCGTTTTATGTTTTTTTGTGGTCAAGCATGTTCAGATGTGATGACTTTTCACATTCATTATTGTGATTATCAAGCACAAAATTAGCATTGATTTGGGGGTAAAGAAACAAAATTATAATATTAATAACATAATATTACATTCATATAGCGCTTTACCTCAAACGAGCCCAAAGCGCTTTACTACCAAGTGTTCAACAATAAACAGACAACAAAAATAGTATTCAAGAATTACACAGCCAGCAACAACACATGCACATAGCAGCACACACAGACACCCCCACCCCCACATACACGCATATATACATAACACACACACATAGACACAGACTCGATCTTTATTTCACATTCAGTAAATCATACACACTAAGTTGCACAGACACACACTTGCACTCCAGAAGATCACACACACATGTACACACTTGCATGCACACACACCACACATACAGACACACACACACACACAACTACACACATGCGCTTACACTCACACAGACAGCACACACAAACAACACATACTTTCTATTCAATCTCAATCTCCCCTTCACAGGCACGCAGAAATAGACAACTGAACAAAAGCAAATGGTTAGCGTGTGACAGGAAAAAGATGGGTTTTCAGAGAGGTTTTGAATGAGGAGACTGAGTCAGTGTCGAAGAGGAGGAGGCAGAGAATCCCAAAGGGGTGGTGCCTGATAGGAAAAAGAACGTTGGCCAGCAGATTTGAGATGGATGGAGGGAAGAGAGAGGAGACGAGTGGTGTGCTCTAGAGATGAAGACAGAAGCGTAGCTGATCATTGTGCTGGACAAAGACATGAATGAAGGTCAGAGAGATATGAGGGAGCCTGATCATTCTTAGAGATAAGAGTTGAGGGACAGCCAGCAAGGAGCGAGTTACAGTAGTCAAGGTGAGACAGAACAAAAGCACAGATTAGAGTCTTCAGGGCATCTTGAGAGAAAAAACGGCGGATTGAGCTGATTCTTCGAAGCTCTAGATAACAAGACTTGCACATGTTGGAAACATGCTGTTTGAAAGAAATGGTTTGGTCCAAAGTAACGCCTAGATAATGGACGGATGTTGATAGCTGATATCAGTGCCATCAATGTCAACAGAACCCGGAAGAACCTGAGTTTTAACTGTATGATTGGAGGCAACAAGAATCATTTGTCTTGTCAGCATTGAGTTGGAGTTTGTTACAGTTTGTCCATGCTTTAACATCAGAAATACATGACTTAGAAGAAGAAATAATTTGATTTGACTGACTCAGGTGGGCAGAAATGTACAGCTGATTATCATCAGAAAAACTATGATGAAGAAGAGAGTGCTGGCTGATGATGGCGGAGAGAGGTTGGGATATATAAAATAAAAAGGATAGGGCCTAAAACTGAACCTTGGGGGACACCAAACTGAAGAGGTTTTGGAGGAGATGAAGAACCATTGACAACAATTATATATATATATATATGTGTACGGTCAGAGAGGTAGGAAGAAAACCAGGAAAGAACAATCCCAGATAGACCAAAGGAGGTATAGAGTCTTGAAAGTAGAATGGAGTGGTCAATAGTATCAAACGCTGCAGAAAGATCAAGGAGGGAGAGAAGAGAAACTTTGTTTTCGTCTAAGGCGGTCAGTAGATCATCCGTTATCTTGAAGAGGGCTGTCTCAATACTGTGACCTGCCCGATAGGCAGACTGGTTTGGATAGAAAAGATCGTGTTCCTGGAGATGGTCAGACCACTTTTTCCGTTAGTTTAGAAAGCCAAGACATGAATGCCCTCCACCACCACCCCCTCGTCCCCCAAAAGAAAGAAAATCATAAACATCCAATGTTTCCCTTGTTGAGCTCATGTTGTGTTTACGTCTCTTTTATCAGGCCTGTATTCACATTGAGATAGTATGAGACTTATCATAGCTTAGAGCCTGTATTCACATTGAGATAGTATGAGACTTATCATATCTTAGAGCCTGTATTCACATTGAGATAGTATGAGACTTATCATATCTTAGAAGTACGTCTAAAGGGACCTTTAGAGGTACTTCTAAGATATGATGATAAGTCTCATACTATCTCAATGTGAATACAGGCCCAGAGCTTGTACTTAGTTTTAACATGTAGCATATGTAATCTGACAAATTTGTTCAGTTTAGCCTTTGACATGGAGCCAGAAATTGCTATACACTATTCGCTGAGGAAAGTATTTTTTTTATAGAAAACATGATAAACACAGTTATCAAAGTAAAAACATTTTACCTTTCCCACTCACACATCTTTTACAACCCACTGATTGTTATATATAGCTTTAAAAAAAATGAAGACAGCCGCTATAAACTGACCAAAGAATACATTTTTTAAGAAGACATCAATCCAACATGCATGAAAAAAGCTTAATAAATCTAACAAGAAACGCATGACTGCAACCAAGGTTAGACTGTAAGGATCTACCTTTTGATTATAATACAAACTGCAAACATATTCTTTTGGCAGTATCAATTTCACTTTTCAGTGTACCTCAGTTGTGGAACTACACTTATTCCAAACTTTTACCACACTTAGCTCTCACAACATTCCCTAGAGAGGATTGTTGCCAATGGTACCAATAAACCATAAATAAGTCAGATTAAGCCACCAGATAACCCATCTGAAGAGGCACAATACCACTACAGATTTACTTCTTTCGTGAAGCCTGCTCCAATCTCGAACATCCAACAATTCAACCCCCCTAAACATCTGACAATACTAAATCCCCTACTGATGACAATAATTGCTTAGTCAAGAAATTAGCATAGAGTTCTCTTCAGGGGGTGCCACCATGCCCAATTAAAGTCTTCAAGGATACACTGGTTTTAGGAACTATGACTCAAAATTATCCTATGTCAGACCAATTGACATAAGCTAGAACACCAAGGCTACATCAAAATGTTATGTTCTGCATAACATTATCAGTTCAAAATCCTCCGAAGTCGAAGTGTGGCGGGGTAATCAAAAACAGTCACACACGTAATGTTCTCATCCCTAGTTGGGGCATTTGTACCCTAGTGTTCAACTACTTCGGCTATTTGGATCCCTGGAGTCTTTAAGCCAGGGAATGACAACAACAACAAAAGTATCCTGGACATAGACCAGGAGTGGACACTGAAGCTATAATAATAATGAGTATTAGTAATGCACAATGGGTCTGAGTCGGTGATGTTTTCCGTGCTGATCATGCAGAAAGATATAACAACCATGATGCTGTGAAATTCCATTGTAATAGACTACATGGCAGGACTGAAGTCGCTACTTTGGTTCTGTACATTGTCAACAAGAACATAGATTGGAAGAAACAAAATTGTGCTGTTTCAGTCTTACCTGTTGAGCCCCAGATGTAGAACACTTTATTCCAAATTAAAATTGAGTAGCTGGTTGCATCTGACGGAATCTATCTGCCCTTGGTTTCGGTTCCATCTTTATGCTGTTTTTAGTATTCATTTCATCAAGGAAGTTATGTTTTTTGTTGATGTTGGTAAGTCTGTGTGTAAACAATTTTTATCACAAATGGTTGTAGGAATGTAATAAGATAATTGGATTGTAAATACAATTTTGTGAATAGTTAGAATGTCCTGTTGGAAATATTTCTTTAAATTCCAGAGTCCAACAAGTCTGGTACAGTCGACCCCCTCTTTTAAGACCTTCAAAAAATCGCGCAAAATCGGTCGTAAAAGAGGGGGGTCTTAAATCAATGACCAAAACAATGCACTCAGTGACTCACTACACCGTATATGACGCACAGTCATGCATACACTAGAACTAAAACATGCTTTCTCCGTCATTCTTGAATGAAACATCGCGGTCTAGCTAATATATGAAAACGAGCGAAAACGGGCTAAAACAGAAAGTGTGCTCGCGGTCCGTGTTGCACTCACACACAAACTACACATAACAACAGTACAGACCTAATTTTCGCCATTTTACGCTCTGGCAGTTCATTTTGTCACAGTTTGCACACAAGAACTTTTACCGCGCATACAACTCGGCTGACAAAATGGCGCCGCATACACCGCAAATACGAAATCACGGCAAACGCTAATGCGCCAGCTGCTTTCATTTATCCTGTTGTTTGCATTCAGATGTTTCAGTGCACGCACTAACGCCGATTTATCAGTTTGATAACGGAAAGGAGCTGCTTTTCAACTTATTTTTTGTAAAGTGAGACCATTCACTGAGTTCCAACTTATGGAGAATGACCGATCACCTAGTTTCAACTTGGGAGTTGACTTTACGTGTGCACAGAGTTCGTAAAGATCGACACGATCGCGACTGTTTCAGTTCAAACTTTGATCATAAACTGCTCATGTGCATAAAAGTGGTGACATTTAGTGGTCAGATCGTGATATCGCTGATTAAATTCTTCAATTTCGGTGAGAACTGTGTGTTTTTACCGAGAACAACCTAACAACAGTGGTACCCCAGCAAATCGGCTCGAACTGAGGTAGAGAGGATAATATCATCGTTTTTGCGACTGATAATTGTCAGAATGTGTTGCATTGGTTGTAAAACAAGATTTACGGTGCGTTAGAGGGGGAGTCGTAAATGAGGATGTCCTGTTTGGAAAAACGATTTCTTTATATTTCAGTCGTAAAAGAGGGGAGGTCGTAATTCAGAGGGCCGTTCGTGAGGGGGTCGACTGTACTCTTAAACGGGATTTAAAAAAAATCAGTTTATTGTTATTAGTGACTTGAGAGGCAGCGAGGCCTAGTTGTCCTATCTGACCTGACTTTCTTTTTCCAGCCAAAAGAAGTGTATTATGCAATGAACAAGCATTTACAGTTAATTGTATTGCTGCTATTTGATTAAACAAATTTTTAGTTACACAAGCAAACAGTGCAAAGAGAAACAGTTCCTCTAAACTTAACAATAGCCTTTTCTGCATGGGATTAAAAAAAGGAAGAAGAAAAAGAGCTGTCTGTGTGTTTTCATGTTTTCTAGTAAGATTGGATTCTGAAATGTTTTGCTAAACCTGCATAAGGGATTATAAATCATCCTTTTAATAAAAGTTGAATGATTTCTGTAATTATGCAAATCAGCTCTGTAGCTTTCTGCACTCTTGAAGACAGAGTAACATACTGATTGATTAATTAAAAGCATAATCCCATCGGGAATGGAGAAAGCCTTTAAAACGAATTGTCGTAACGAGAACGATTTGACAGGGAGACGTCCATATTTTTACAAAAGGTGGCTGTGAAAGGAATGCAGCTGACGTACTTGCAAAACCTGCATTCCCTTATTGGTGCCAAATAGAAGCTCAAAAAGAGGATAATGAAAAAGCCAATGGCTACTCCCAAAGAGATCACAACACTCATGGTCTTGCGACGACGATCAAACTTGCCAAAGCTGACGTAGGGAATCAAGCCGAAAGCCAACAAGAAGCCGATAAAGAAGCCAAAGAGGTGAGACCAGTTGTCGAACCAGGGCAACATGCCGAGAGCGAAGAGGGCCATGAAGATAGCAAACATTTTCAACAGGGTCTTGTAGGGGTTGCTGAACATCTGGTAGCTCTGGATCACTTCCACCAACAGGCACGCCATCACTCCAAACTGAGCACCAGAAGGACCTGCCTGCAACCACAATCACCACCATTTTATACTGACAACATGCTTAAGATAACAGTAGATGGTCATGATTTGCATCTTTCTTCTCTGAAAACTTAGCTTTACGTCCTCCCGGCCGTAGCCATATGGGACATTACTATTTATTTAGTTGGAGTCTTTCTTCTCCATATAAAAGCTTCCTTTATACAAGTATTTTGTGCTTTGACCCTTTCACCGCCAGCCATATTTCAGCAAAACATTTCCATTAAATTTACCTGGGTAGAGAACAAATAACCGTCTGCAGTATTGGGGATTCTTCTGTGACATATATAAAATAAGGTCTATCCTTACTTCCCAAAACTAAGACAATAGGGTATTTGGATAATAGACCCCAATTTGATGCCTTTTAGTGACATAGGTGTTAAATCACTGTGGTGCTAAAATGCGACTTTGGCGGTGAAAGGGTTAATGATGGATAAGAATTGAGAGCACAATGAAAATTTGTTTTTGTATGAGCTTCCAATATGTTTCCATTTCAGATGGGTTGTATAAAAGATACATTAAAAATTGGTCAAGCATTTGATACATAAGCCAAGTTTATTGTACAGATACCTTAACTCACTTGGGACAAACGAGCCTGTTTAGGCTCATAGCCTGCAGAACCATTTAGGACATTGAGCCTGACCAGGGCCATGGGAGTTTCATGAGTTTTTATTTCTGGCTTAACCAGCTGTCCACAATGGTGTTATAACCTATTTTTAATTTGCGCTGATCTTTCCTCTCTTGAAAGCAACCAATCATAGCAGACTTTACTTTTGCGTTATTGGCTATAAGCGGGTGGAAAGGTTTGGCTGTAAAGAATTCTTTCATTCTATGTGTATGCTGCTTCTGTCAATAGAAGACAAACGATGAAGGTATGGAATATGTTATTCAATCAATTAATGGATGGTGTTGCTAATCTTTTCTGAAAATATCAGTTCCTAACTCTTCATAACTTATTTCAGGCTATTTTTTTCAAACCCAATCGAATGCCCAGTCTACATAGAACAAGGGGAAACAACTAGGCTCGTCCAGCACGAGTTAGTAGTTTTAAAATTAATTGGTTTAAATTGTCCCACATTACTTTACAAACCTAGGGGTGCTCATTTTCCGAAACACATTGGAATTTCGTTTTTTTGGGTGCCGAAACTTGTTGCTTCCATTTTTTTTTAATTCCGAAACTTGTGGCTTCCAGTTTTTGGAGTGCCAAAACTTGCGGTTTATGGCTTGGGGAGTTAATAGCTGCTAAATTTTAAAAATTATAAAAAACCCAGGCACGAACTCTCGGGATGAGAGACTTGAGGAAAACATCATTGCAAGTTTCGTAAGCAATGACAATTTTGTGCAAACTGAGGCATAAAAAATCCTCCTCCCGCCCAGTAATTTTTTTTAAAAATGTGAATATTCCGGGTTGGAGGTTTTTATGTAATTGTCTTCCAAAGATGGCGTAAAAAAAAAGCCCAACTCCCCACCCACTCCAAACAAAAGATTAATTGATTGTGAATGTTCCGGGTTTGAGGTTTTGACGTCAGCTACCTCTTATCCCCCCTCGCTCAACAACTAGGAAGTTCAGTGTCCGGTTTTTGGTTTTCACGATCTTTCATTTCAGGTTTTAGGGTTTTCACTAGTTTAGGACCTCCTCCCACTTGCACACCTGCAAACATTAGGTACCGGTACAAGACATATCTTTACAAACTCTTCCCTAAATTGAGCTAAATAATGCTTGCAAGGCATCAAGGGGTAGGTACAATTTTAACCTATGAGCAGACTGTCTAGATAGTAAAGAGGTCCAATGAGTCTGAAAGCACCCATTGTCAATAAAAGCAGAAATTACAAGAACATGGAACTGAAGAAGGTGTGGTTGGCCTAGAATGTTAGGCTTCAGACACTCTATAAAGGCATGGAGTTATATATCATTTAAAACATTGGGGCTGACTAATTTTGTTTATCTTTTTTCTTCAGAGTAAAACAATGGTCTCATTGTGTAAAAGCAGAATCCTGCATTATTTACATTTAATTCCACCTCTTCTTTGGAGAAGAGTATATCATGATGTGCAATCAGACACAAGATATGTACATACAAAAATATACAGATTATCCTTGCGTGAAAACATTCTGTCTGAAAACAGAATCTGGCCACCTTAACTGCCTGCCCCGTTTCTACTACGGAGTGTGTGATGACATTGACATGGATGCTCCTTCTTTCAGGATGTCCTGAATTGCAGGATTTTTAAATTGCCTAGAGCCGGCGTTGCCGGATTATGAGAATTTGAGAAACAACGATTTTCTTACACACACACTTGTACAATAAAAAGGGCCAATATAAGCATTTGCCATATTCAAAGGAATGTAGCACTTGTACTAGTCTAGAGTGGTGAAAAAAGAGCAGTAAATGTGTGTGTGCGCTGCTCCTGCACTCTGCCGGGGCCGCAGAGATTTTTGTGTGTGCAGGATTTTTGAAATTTCCCAGGAGCACCCATGCATTGATGATGTCATAACTTTTGATGTCATAGTCCTGGAATGCTGGTTTATGGTTTAGTCAAGTCAGGAAAGATATATCTCTAGACCATTTTCTAACAGGTCTGTTTTAAATTTTATAAGAAAATTGATAATTTCTGAATAATCTGAAATTTTCTCTGGCAGTGAAGGGGTTAAAGGTAATTAAAAAAACTGAAAAAAACTTTACATATTCAAAACTTAACCCGTTAAAACACTTGAGTTTAGTCAAATATAAATGACTTAAAACCCAGCCTGAAAAGTGTTCCTTACATCCACAATGTAGGGAATGAAGGTGCTGCCGGCCAGGTTGCCAGCAATGCCGCTGCCCAGATAGATGATGGAGATGCGCAGAGCCCCTGTCAGCTTCTCTATGTCCCGCATGATCCACATCTGGAAGACCAGGGTTGCCATCAGGTGCAGCACCCTGCAACAAAACACCATGCCACGCCAAAGTCAGACGCTGCATACCTGGCAAAACATACACCACGCAAATGGAGAGGTTACACTAGCAGGACCGATATTTGTGTTTGGGAAAAAAGGGATGAGCATATACTGGGAACAGATTGTCAAATATACAGGTCCAGACAAAGAGGAAATTTTAACTGCCGAGGCAGTATTAGAAGAATTTTGAACACAAACACTCAATCAAATAAAATAAGCTTACTTCAGAGATTTTTGGGGCAACTCGCTCCCTTTGTCAGCGTCGTCTGCTGGCGGTTCAGTGCACACGCTCGTGAGTACAGCTCAAGGCTGCACCCACAGAACATGACTGAGCCAGAGAAGACTACGTGGTTACTGCCAACGTACCGACTACAGATACAGATACGTCAGAATATGTCTCCTGCGGTCCCGGTTCAGCGTGGGCTTGGCGGCAGCCACAATGTAATTGACCTCCTTCACCCCTCTCTGGAACCATCTGCTGTCTCGGTCCAGCTCACAGTGATGTTGTTAGGGGAGAACTGACAACATATCACAGTACAGTGATGTCAGAAAGAGATTTGAAGAACACAAACTGGTTGTGTCCCACAAGGCCAACTATGACCACCAGTTCTCCCCTATATATTTTATCACTGTGAGCTGGACCGAGACAGCAGATGGTTCCAGAGAGGGGTGAAGGAGGTCAAATACATTGCGGCTGCTGCCAAGCCCACGCTCAACCGGGACTGCGGGAGACATATCCTGACATACTCTTCCCTGGTTCAGTCATGTGTGTGTGTACTCACCAACACGTACACTGAACCGCCAGTGGCCTCCCAGCAGACGACGCTGACAAAGGGAGCGAGATGCCCCCTAAAGCTCTGAAGCTTATTTTATTTGATTGAGTGTTTGTGTTCAAAATTCTTCTTACAGGTCCAGATTCTAGCATAATGAACCTAACCAGAAAAAATGCTGATGCAGCAAGCTCACAAAGGAATAAGCAGTGCTAGCCATAGCAACATACGAGTGGGACAATGGGATGGAATGCCATCTCCAGTTAGAGTTCTTTGCTTTTCCCTAGACTCTCTACAGAGTTATCGTTCTTTGCGTTTCACTAGATTTAAGATAATAAGGAGATGCAACATGATGCATAGTGGAACCTCCCTTTTCAGACCTTGAAAAATCATCAAAAATAAGGTCTTAAGTGGGAGGGGGTTGTATAAGGGAGGTAATTTTAATACTTACAAAGAAGGGCAATAAGTGGGAGGGAGTCTTATAAGGGGGGTCTTATAAGGGAGGTTCCACTGTAATAATAAGGCGTGTGATAGCATATATCACCAGATCCAATTGGCTTTCATATGGTAGTCTCTCGCATGTCTTTGAGCTTATTAAGAATTCATTTTACAACCAATAACGAAATCACGTTTAAATTTTTGTTTATAAATAAAAATCATGCATCCCTAAAATTGTTATACTTCCCATCAAAACACAACAATGTAGCATCAGATTGTTAGTGAACCTAAATTCAGAATGAGCGTTTATGTGCGCACATACCTTTGTGTGTGTGTGTGTGTGTGCGTGTGTGTGTGTGAGAATATGACAGTGTGTGGATGTGTATCAATGTGCCTGTAAATGGACACATAATGTTCATGCTTAGTCTTAGCACAATAAATCCTTAGGCTTTTTGTCAGGCTAACCTGACAGCGGCCTAGGAATCTAGGACCCCACCTACCCAGCATGCAGAAACAGGGAGGTCCACAGCCGATACACTTGATCAGGTTTATTCGAGTCACTGAAAGGGAACATGCCACACATCTGCTCAAAGCAGGGTGCCTGAAAAACAACAGAATAGGATCCATTATAAACAGAATATAAATCACAGACATCCTGCTTCTTTCCGCTTATTTATTTAGTTTTGTTTTTTATCACTTTCTCTACAACACACTATCTAATGAACATTCAAAATTTTCGCCCTTAGTTGACACCTTTTCACAATGCCAACTATGGTTGAATGAATGCCAGACAAACAGACACGCAGAAAAAAAAGTCAGATCCAAAAACATACTCCTTGTTCCCCTTTAAGTGAGCTGAGGACAATCCATTCAAAACATGGTGAAAGGGTGAGAATGAAGTTGCAACAGTATACATAAATCAACATCCAGTCAAATATATCAAACTTCACTAGAAAGTAGCCAATCACTGCAAAATTCAATTTGCTCATCTGACAGGATCTAAGAACTTATATTTCACCTGAGCGCATAGATACTTGTCTGGGTGGAACCTGCCCCTGATGAGGTCGCAGTGCTCCTTGGTGGTGATCCAGCATTCTCCCAAGATGCCGAAGCAGCAGGGGCGGCCCAGGAGCTCACAGGACATGTGCTTCTCCTGGGAGCTCCTGTTCTGGGTCTGGGTCGTTTTACACAGCTGCAGGGGCGGAGAGACGAGATCAAGTATTGGCATTGTGCTTTGTGAGGGTGTATTCTCAAGTGTCTGTGTCTGCATGCACATTGATCTGTGTGTATGTGCACTCATGTTAATGTCTGATAGGTGTTCAGAATAAATAAAAGAAGTGAAGTGAAACAAGCAGGCATAAGGTATGAGTATGCACTTGTGGATGCTTAAATACATGTGTGTAGTATTAATGCCAGGGTGAGTGGACATGTAAACCTGCACCAGTATTTAGATGGGATGGGATGTGCTCGGATTGTCACACAAATACAAACATTCATGCACGCCGTGCTCATGTGCATGCACATTTATATCACACAAACACAATTAAACACACACACACACACACAAATATGGACAATGAAACACACACACACACACTCAATCAGTGCTTAGAGAAATGGTCTAGGTTTAATTTTGGGGGTACATGGTTTCACTAAGTATATGGTCATACTTCACATCAATTACTTACAGGCCAATCTACGATCGAGTCTGGCCATTCAAAAGGAGATACGGATGCAGGATCAGTGCAGTATCTGTACACAGCAACAAACACAACAAAGGAAATAAAGCACCAAAAAGTGGGTGGGGTAAACTAATCAAGGCTAACTTAATTGCTTTTCCAGTTTTTGTCCCCATTCTATCGAGAGAGAGTGAGAGATAGAGAGAGAGAGGGGGGGAGGTGGACAGAAGAAGAAAAGAACAATAACCAATAAATCAAAGGAAATCATGCTACCTCTTTATAAAACATTAGTACGCCCCTTATTAGAGTATGGAAATCCTGTCTGGTGTCCCTTTTTGAGAAAACATATTGATCATAATAACCAATAAATCAAAGGAAATCATGCTACCTCTTTATAAAACATTAGTACGCCCCTTATTAGAGTATGGAAATCCTGTCTGGTGTCCCTTTTTGAGAAAACATATTGATCATAATAACCAATAAATCAAAGGAAATCATGCTACCTCTTTATAAAACATTAGTACGCCCCTTATTAGAGTATGGAAATCCTGTCTGGTGTCCCTTTTTGAGAAAACATATTGATCATATAGAAAGTGTCCAAAGAAGATTTACGAAAACAATTATTGGAACCAGAAATATGGACTATGAAGACTGACTAAAGTGTCTGAGAATACCTAGTTTGGAATACAGATGTCTTAGAGGCGATCTGATTGAGGTGTATAAAATTCTTAACAAGTTTTATGATCCTAACACAACTAAAACATTACTAACTCCTAACTGATGAGGAATAATTTCGTTTTTTAATATTTAATTAATATGGTTTAATTGCTTTATGTTTAATTTGTATATTTTATATTATGAAAATATGTTGATGATATTTATTTTATGAAAAAATATATGAATACATTTATATTATGAATATATTAATTATGATTTTCGTATTTGATAAAATTGTTTAAATGTTAATGAATTATTATTATTGAATATTAAAATTTTTATAATGTAATATTAATTTATTGTTATGAAATTGAATTTATATGTTATGTATAAAATATTTATAAATGTATTACTTATATAATTTATGATAAATTATTTATGATTATATTATTATAGTTTTTATTGTTAAATTATTATGATGTATTATTGGTAATAAAATTTTATGAAGATTTACTTTTACTATTAAAAAATGTATGTTATGTAGTTATATAATTATGTAAATTATATGGTATATTTATTTATTATATTATTAATGTATATATTTTTAAATTTATTAGATTATGATGAATTAATTAATTAATTATGTAATATATGTAAAATTTTATTATAATATTGATGTAAATGATTATGTTAATTATTTAATTTTATTAATGTTATGTAGAATATTAATATTATTTATTATATGATATTTGTTGATAAATGTATCGATGATGTATTGGATATATGTATGTATTTATTTATTGTATGTGAATACATATTTATTTTTAATTTTATTATTATATTGTAAAATGAATTTTATATGTATATGATAACACGAGGGCATAATTTCAAACTAACAAAAAAACAAAATGTTGAAAGGAGTAAAAAGGGGGGTAAGGGGGTTTTGCAGGGTTGTAGAGGAGGGGAAGGAACTTAGAGGTCTCTTTCTCTCCAATTAACCACAGGGCCACATGGAGTGGTTTATTTGGTGTTTATTTCAAGCTCAGCAGAACACACAGCCCAACAAGGAGGATCGCTCCCAATAGGAGGATGTACAGGTAGTGATCGAGATAGCAGGTCAGAGAGACTGATTTTGCCTAGGGTTACAACTTATATAGCATACCCAACAAAGACTTTAAATGACCTGATTATCTATTGGTCAATTCTCCAACACATGTAAACTTTAACACCTTATAGTCAAAATTAAACTACCATTTTCGTCTATTTCCTGATCAACAACATAAAGAGAACATTCCAACGTATATTCAATTATTATTTGCTGCAATTAAGTTAATTTAATAATAAAATTAATCATCAAGCCAGACTTCCTGTTTTTCTGATTGGTTGATCAGAAAAAGGATCTACTTCCTTATGTTTCTCATTGGTCGAATTTTACATATTACCACCTGAAATTGAATAACCACTTATTCCTTAGTCATTCATCCCAACCAGGTGTACCTATGGTGTACTTTTCGTGTCAAAATTGAACGAAAAGTTCACATAACATCCACCCCCTGCTTTTAGAAAGCACTGTCCTCATTGCTGCTAGATGTACTCTGTATGTTCTATGTGAATGGAGAGAATAGTTCTCGAAGAACATCAACACAGATAACAGAAAGAAATTTGCAAGCAATCCCAAACATGAGGACATGATATAGGGTCAATTAGAAAATCACAGCCTTGGTGCTTAACCGCACCCATCACGACAAAAATAAACAGAACAGACTGTTATACCCAAGAATATCTATCAACTCTGGACATAACTTCTTTGCACACACAATTTGAAAAATCAAAGCAAACAAGCAAGATTAATAGCCAACATAAACCAAATGTGCATATGTCAAAACAACACAAAAATACAAGAAAAACATTATTTGCAAACAAGCTATCAAATGATTTAACCAAGGAAATAAATGAACGTAATCAGCCAACAGAAACAGAATCCCCTCTACCCAGCCTTAGTCCTATGTTGACATCTTTTGAACTTTGGTGTGTGGCTCACCTACAGTACCTGGGGTAGCTAACTTGTGCACTCCGAGTTTCGGATGAGACTGAGTGCATCTGTCCTGCATTCTGGCAAGCGCCTGAACGCATGGCTCTTTTAGATGAGACACATGGGTGTCCTGCGTTTGAAATGTTGTCTGTCCCGTCTCTGTCCCCAAGACTGGTGAAATGGGCAGCCGCACCCATCCAGTACAACCAGGACCATCATCACCAACACATACTGTATCGGGAGATGACTCCTTCACCTTAGGCTCCTCAGCGGAATGACAATCTTTTGGGAGAATGTCCGAACCCCACTCAGGGCTTGAGTCTACTACAGACCGAGGTCTCCTATTCTTGTCCCTTTTCTTTCCTCTGCTCCGTCTCCTTTTCCTGCCTGAAAACGAAACACAATCACAGACAACAGCTAATGTGTCCTGCATTACTCCAATCCTCTCTTCCAAGACAGACAACTGATTGATAGATTGTCCTGGTTCCTTTAGCAGGCTTGATGCTTGCTGTTGCTCTTTCCGAAGGTCCTCTTCAAGCTCTCTCTCCAACATGAGAGCTTCGTCCCGAGCCTGGAAAAAGGTGGTCGCAGGCTTCCGTGTAACCATACTGCGAAGGTCCCTCCCCAGTTCCCGATTATTCAGCCCATCAATGAACTTGTCCCTTGCCAAATTGGCAGCAAGAGCCCATGGATCCTTGAGACTGATGGCTCTCTCAATATCCTTCAATGCATGTGAGTAGTCCAGAATGGACTCCTCTGGCCGCTGGTCCCGCATGAAGAACTCTGACATCAGGGATGTCAGGCGCCTTCCATCACCAAACACCACCCGGAGGATCTTGATGACCTTCTCCGTGTCATTTGCGCGGTTTGGCAAATGCGCGAAATGCGTATCCACCGGCCTCTCTGCGCCCGTATCTCCGGTATTTCTGGACGGATTGCCTTCGCATTTGGAAGGTAGATGACCGGAGACGATGACTATCTGTGTGCCAAACCGGAAGCAAATCGATTTAGAAACACGCACGATATACGCCGCTTCACCTTTTCACAAATAACTCTGCCGTTTCTTAACCGAATCGCTTCAAATTTGCTGTCAGGCTTGCTGTGGCCGGGGCAAAGAGAATCGGGAGAGCGCGTCACTCTCAGAGCAGCGCCAACGGGAAACAGGGCCTTATAACTCTGCTGTTTCTTAACCGAATCGCTTCAAATTTGCTGTACTCAGCGTTACTAGTACTTGGCGTTACCGTTACTAGGGAGAGCGCATCACTCTCAGAGCAGCGCCAACGGGAAACGGGGCCTTATAACTCCGCCTTTTCTTAACCGAATCGCTTCAAATTTGCTGTGCTCAGCGTTACCAGTACTTGGCGTTACCGTTACTAGGCGTTACCGTTACTAGGGAGAGCGCGTCACTCTCAGAGCAGTGCCAACGGGAAACGGGGCCTTATAACTCTGCCGTTTCCTAACCGAATCGCTTCAAATTTGCTGTACTCAGTGTTACCAGTACTTGGTGTTACCGTTACTAGGCGTTACCGGTACTCAGCGTTGTGCTAGTGTTAATAAATTTTGTTTAAATAAAAATTTGAAGCCTGTACATACACTTGTCGACCACAATCACTGCAGGCATAAACGAGAGTACACTCCCCTTTCAAATCAGCAAAGTTCTGTTTGTCTGACTTCATGTTGTTGTGTTTGCACTTTTCTTCACAAAACTGGTAGAATTATAGCATTTTAAGCTCTACAATGATTCTTACAAAGGGTTGTGGCATCTATTGGACGGTATCTCGGATGATAATAGGGATTTTAAGGTGAGTATCCATCGTATTGGTGACTCGTGAACAATTTCCATGTCTAGTGTATGGTGCACGGCAATCTTTGCTACCATCTTCTTATGTTTTTGTCCACAAATTATAGGGCGGCGTGCCCAGCAGCCCTCATATTAGGCACATAGGTATAAATTGGAGGAATTATTGCCTTATAGTTTTTAAATTATGGTTACCCTGGGTAAGCCAGACCCACCTCTTGGATTGGGTGTGGACGAACAGGGGCTAGGGATTCAGGAGGTAGATGCCTCAAGTCAAGAAGATTAATGTGAAGGTCGTGGTAAAGGCCAGGGTAGCCAGAAAGGTTTCTAGCATGTATACAATGGGTTCATTCATAAAAACTTGGATAAAGCCAGGTATTTTTGCTTGTTCATACTGTAAAATCCCTAGCAAACGCCTGCCCACCTCCCACTTTTCACCAAACGTTGTGCGGAGGGGTCCTTACCTAATAAACCCCCACCCCCAACACACACCCTTTTCTTAACAGACGTTTGTGCGTACTATTCCATGGTTTACACTTTTTCATTCGTTTGCTGCATCACTTCTTTTTGCCCGTCTCCTTTTTTATTTTTATTCCTTCTGTCCTGTTCCATTTGCATCCCTTCATTGTTTCTCAGATGATGTTCCTTATATTCTTCCCACTTCTATACTAGCCCGTTCAAATGGTGTCAAGCATCTTTTGAGTAACAAAACAACTGTAAAACCATTGTCTAAAACACACAAATCTAAGACAAAAAAGAAAAAGAATATTAATAGATCGAGGGGTAGGAGACGAAAAATGGCAATGTATTTACCATTATGTAAAGTCTAAATTAATCTATGGTTAAACACCTGGCAAATGACCACCTCCCTTTTTGTGATCCCAAGAGCATCCAGATGATGTCTATCACACTCTTGTATTGAAAACATGACAACATTTCTTGTGCAATGGGATGTATACCTAGCAAACACCCTAAATCTGTGTGGAAGGGTGGTGGCCGTTTGCTAGAGATTTCACGGTAATTGTGGTAGACGTTGGAAGTTCACATTTTTTGTATCTTAATAAGCTAGATTGACTTTTTGCTATGTTGAAGTATATGCATTTTGAGTGCCACTTACGATGGGTCCTGTCCACAGACACTTCCGGACAACCTGCCCTTGGGGCCTGGTTCTTTATGGGTCCACTTTATCGCTGTCGACAGCATGTCCTGGTCAACACATACCACATGCAGTCATTCACGCAGGGGTGCGCAAGTAGACACAACATGATACAAATACATTTATGAACACACACACACGATACACATACATACACACATATTCATGTACGCAAACATGCACATAAAGCCATAGACAAACACTCATGCACACACATGGCACAAACTGAACAAAATAAGCAGGCACATACAGTACACACACACACACATGCAAAACAAAAATACTCACACTATACACACATATGTACAAGCAAGCATGAATGAACACACGCATACACACACATATATATATATATATATATCACATATGCATTAAAAAAAATGCATTTAGGCAGGCACACACACACAAGCATGCAAACAAGCTCCCATGTGCAAACACAAGCATGCATGAAGGTAAACTCACACTCTCACAGAAAGATTATTTTGTGAAAAGACATAAAAGCTTGCCATAAGCCATCCAGTCAGGAGTCTAGTGGATTATCGTTATTTTTTCTCCCCTAGAGATAGCAATACATGTACATGTGTAACCCAGCAAAACGTTGATGCCAAGAAACAAGATTCCTATCTCCTATCATCCCCACTACCAAGACCACTCACACATACATTTGGCCTTGTCAGCAATGTTTTACAGATAAGAAGTATGGTATCTCCATCTCAATATAATCTGTGATCCAAATCTATTACTATTAGTCTTCTTTCTTGACTTCCAGTAGAGGAGGGCCCCTTTGAGGATGAGTGTCCAGCACACTTTCCCCAGCAGATCCCAAAAGACAAGCATCACAATGTGTAACAATTTGACTATCTCCATCATGAAGTGAAAGTGCCTGATGCAGTGGTAAGGCACCATGGGATGCTACTTCTCCTCTTATCAGGATATGTAAAACTGAGGTATGCCCATGCAGAACAGACATGGATGTAGAACATGTCCTGCAACACTGCCGACGCTATGATATGTTCCCAGACAAGCAATGTGGCCAGACCCAACACTGGTGAGGAAAAAGCTGTACAGACACTTGAAGGATCCTGGACTACTGCTGCTTTTGTGAGGGCCACAGGCAACTCCATCCAAGTGATCAACAAAAAAGAAGAAATGTACCGGTAGTATACAAACAGGTTTTTTTTCCTGTTTTTTTTTAAATGAAAGAGTCAAATATGGTTGTCATCATGCAAACAAAATATCTTGTGGCATATCAAAACTAGAAAAGCACTATTCAACCTCGAATATGTTTTTAAAGACCCACTGACCCAGCAAGATTAAGTCCCTTGTTTTTTTCTGGGTAGGTGTGATCCATATTTAAATGCCCCCAGCTTCAAACTGAGGATGCTCTTTAAAGTCTGTCTCGTTTTCAATTTGGGGGCATTTGTATGGGAGTCAAACCTGGTAAAAATAAGATTTCTTACTAGCAAGAGAGGGAAACCCGTGAAACCCATGATTTTCACTCATGGATCTGGTGGGTCTTTAAGAATGGGATTGTCGTTAATCTGAACTTACACATTTGTCCACAACCCGCTGAACACAGCCATCCCCATCATTACGAACGCAGCAGGCAGAGCTGTTCTCTATCCTCCTGTCTTTCATGACCATGGCTTTCAGGTTGAGATCCACTCTCATGCATGGTGAGTACCTAGCACCAAGGTGAATCAGATCGGCCTGCAATGCAAGGTACAGAGGAAGAGCAACAGATTGACAGCTGTGATAACAATGTCCATGAAAATGCCACAGGCAGGAAGAAAATATTATTAAAGTGCACATGTATATGTGGTATCTCTGCTGTGTCTGTGACCCCAATCCTTTTGAGGTGTGCACAGAGGCCACAGTGCCCTGTGCGCAGGTGGAAATGATGGTCTGGTATTTCCTCTCCAGTGTCTGAATAGGATCCTGGTTTGCCTGGTAGCATTTGTTTCTGTGGAGCCAGTCCAATTTAAACCTGTTGCGTATTAGGGTTTTTTATTCCTCATAAACAACAGGGACATCAGGCTGAGTAAGCTGGGCTTTTCACAAGAAATCAGGAAGTCTGCCGCTGTTTTGAAAGCTAGGACTTTGTCTCTGGTGTCGGAGCAGAGCTTTCCTCTTGCTACTGCAGTGTTGGTATGGCTTTCATCCACAAATCTGACATGTACATCACTTCCATTGTCTGTGGCACCCTCCGCTGATCCATCTGTGTTGACATGGGTCCTGTGAGGAGCTGACAGGACAACTGTCTTGTTGTCAGGATAACGACTGGTTGCTAGTCTTTGACAGTGATGCCAAGATCACCAAGGCTGATGGTGGCCTTCACCTCTTGCCCTTTGTCAACCCTCCATTCAGGCAGGACAAGATATGTACTAAAACGTTCTTCCAGCAGGATGTCGCCATACTGTGCTCTCATTGTCTCAATGCCTTGTACTGATGATTAAGGCTCTGACATTTGAGGCAGTTCTTGATGGGCTGCTGTAGTCTGTCATGGAGGTGATGTGTGGGGTGCAGTTGTATTCCTCCCTGTGGGGATACCGGGGGGTCTTTCATAAAAATAGTTCCCCCACCTTCCAGAAGTTCTGTGATTGTAACTTAATTCCTCTAATCTGCCACTCTCTTTGACTGCCTTTTTCGTGTGCTTACTGTCATCTACTATCCATCTGTTTCTCTTCTGTCTCTGGTACTGGACCACAATATCTTTCTGACATTCTACACATCTACACCCCATCCCGTCAACTTCGTTCCTCTGCTGACACTCGTCTTTTCCGTGTTCCTTCTCTCAGAACAAAGTCCTTCGGTCAACGTTCTTTCTCTTTTCAGAAACCAACTGTCTGGAATACACTTCCCATCAATATCAGACACTTACCTTCAACTTCTTCCTTCAAGTCTGCTGTGAAGACCAACCTTTTTCAATGGTCATAATTCCTCCCCCACCAACCTGCTGCCCTCCACCCCATTGTACTCAGTTTCCGTGAAATGCTGAATGTGGGAGTGGCTGTCACATCGCGTGCCCGCGTGTATGTGTGTGTTTGTGTGCGTAATTGTGTGCGTGTAGGTCTGTGTGAGTGTGTGCGTGTTGGTTTTTTCTTCTACTCATCTTGTCAAGTAATGTGTCTTTGTGTGTGCGTACATGTGCATATTATGTTTGTGCGTTGCCTTTACTAGGTTCACCTTTGATGTGTGTGTGTATATGTGCATGCGCATGTGTGTCGGTGTTGTCGCTGATGTTATTGTTGCATTTGTGTAAGATATGAGGGTCGTTTTTTTCCTGCAAGTTGTGTACCTTTTTCAAGATATGCATTTTTGTGCCTTTGTATATATGCACTTCTTTATGTAAAATATGTACTTTCGTCATGTTCTGATTGCATAAGATCATGTATATTCTATGTTGCATTTGCATTAGATATGTAAAGTGCTTAGAAGTTAGAGTCCTAAATCAGAGAATAAGCACTATATAAATAATCATTATTATTATTATTATTATTATTCTGCCTTTTTAAAACAAAAATCTTCCAAATAACTTTTCTCCATTGAGCTCCTCCGGAATCGAAATGTGTCGGCTGTACGCAGCGGGGAGACCAGTGAAAACTAAAAACAGACACATATGTGCTTTACCCACTGTGGCCTTTTGGCCTGGGAACGCAGAAGAAGAAGAAGTCACATCCACTTCCCAGGGGCTCAAGGTTGGCAGTTTTCTCTATCTCATTTATTGGTGTTGGCCCCAAGAATGAAGCAAAGTCCCATGTTTTGGACTTTAACCAGCACCCAAAGCTTCAGGTTGACTTGCTATTTCTTACCCCCAACTCCACACACATCCCCTCCCCAACTTTTTCCTTCACTCACCTGGCGTGGCCCAAACCACAGGTTCTTGTGCTCTTTGTATTCTTTCACTTCTCGGGCCAGAGACGACAGTTTTACCTGAAAACCATAAATGTTTTCACCACTTCTACATTACAAATGAACCACACATTCACAATGAATCATTCACTCACAACATAAAAATATCTGCTCTCTCTTTGACTGACTGAATTACTGCTCTCCGCTGGAAAGGAAAGGATGAGGAGTTTGTGGCGTATCGAGAGACAAGTGACCTAAAGTGAAAATCTATTCAGTGCTGGGATTGTAGAAGAAATGATAGGGACACTAGCCTTCTCGTTCCCATATCAGTAATTACAAACTCCAACCCCAAGATTAAAGTTAAAAAATTCCCATGAAGGATGGTGTGGTAGGCATGTAATAGCTTATTATTGGAATAAAAGTTATCCCTGGTGGTTTTATAGAGAGATTAAATCTATTCCTTGCTGTGAAGTTGAGATCGTATTGCACGACAAATTAGACCTATAAGCGTTTGTTTTATTCTCGTTCAACATTTTGGATATAAATTTAGTGACTGCACAATTTTAACTTTCCTACTTAACTGAAACTCTCTTGTGCGGTGAACGGTCGTGAACGTTAAAAAAAAAATTGGATCGGAAACGTCTAGAACGTTCGGGAACGTACGGATTCCACGTGGCCGGTTAGGGCGCTTCCATTTTGTTTCTATCACATGCCAGTCACGTGAGCGCTTCAGCCTTGCTTTCACTATGGATTACACTTCCGTCCTGTTGCTTGCAATGGCTTCTAGACCGATTGGTTTGAAAGATATGAATTTTTGAATACCGCGATTTTCGCGATTTTTCCAATATGGATGACGAACAGTTATGGAATCCATTGACTGAGGAAAGCGATGAATAGTCCTATTTTTGTGAAAGATGGGACTTATGAGATCGCGAAGTGATGAGTAAGGAGTGTATTCTGACTCGATCGATGCGAATTTTTGAAGTCGTGTTACTGACATCGGCATTTTCCCGACTTTTACATCATGGATGATGAGTCGTTATTGCATCCACTGAGTGATGACAGCGATGAAAATTCTTTTTTTGGTGAAAGATAGGAATTATAAGATCGTGAAGTGAAAGGGTAAGTGAATGATTTTGATCTACATTTCCATTTCAGTCGTCTTAGGGCGAGTTAGGCTTCAACAGTCTGCAAAAGTAGGCAGTGAATGACTAGTGAATGCAGTTTGCGACTACACTTTGGCAATTTGATTTTTTTTGTGGAGCCATGCATCCCCATAACATCTTGAAATTCATTTTGCAAATCATACAGACATCTCGGCAACACATTCAAAACAAAAAAACACACAAAATCTGGTAGGGTATATTTTATTTTATTATTTTTCTGACGCTACCCCCCCTTTTGTACGGAGTGACGTCCCTTGGGTTAGGATTTCAGAGGTGATTGAGAGCACAGAGCGTCAGGCACAAGAGGGATAAGGTAAACTTTCACGATGAAAAACTAGGGAGTTAAAAGAACACAATGTCAAATCAAATAGTCCTCCAAAATTACGTCAATAGCATTAGCTAACGCCACAAAAAGGAAAGCATGTTGCACAAAGTCAATTTTATTCTTTGATAGCAAACTAATCAAAGTGTTGATTGTGGCCACACACGCCGAAGAAAAATAATAAGATGCATCTCGAGTTCAATGCAAATTAGTATGATGTTGTGAAAAGTTAAGGTAGGTATCTGATCATGCCCAGTGGACAAACACGCCCAGTTAGCTTTCCTGTGGCCAAGAATGGCTCCTCGATTGCTAGATAAGTGGCAATGATAGGGCAAGGAAAGCTATTATGCCTCTCCACATAATAAACTTGAATGCTTCTACGATTCCTCAGCTGTTGTATGCGTATGTGAATTATTTTTTCAATTCTTCACCTCAGAAATGTTTTTATACCTTTACAGTTGTGGCTCATTGTATTGTCATTTTAATCCTTAACAACGTCCAGAATATACCCGGACGAAATATTGGGTCAATTTTATGCTCTTGTGGTTTTATTTTATTTTATTGTGATTGTTTTATTGGTCTATCTGTGTAGAGAAACTCACTGTTCTCCTCTCTATGGACACACCCAGGCCATAGGGAGCCACCCCATAGACAGCAGCGGCCACCACAAACACTAGCAGTTGAACGAACGTCACCCAGTAGGTGAAGTACGGTCTGAAAATACATATACATGCAAATATACACAAAAATGTGTGCACACACACACATGTATACATGCACGCAAGCACACAAAGACAAACTCAAACATACAGAAACAAAACCTACACGTGAAAAGGTTAACACACATGAAGGCAAACACACATACACTGATACAGGCGAACATACATTCATTGATACACACACTGTACACTCAAATACACAGGCAAATGCCCACATACACTTGCAGGAAAGCCTGCACATTCAGGCAAATAAGTACACACAGATACACACACGCGCATATAATGTATAACACACACATATACACACTCAGAGAGAGAGAGAGAGAGAGAGAGAGAGAGAGAGAGACAGAGACAGAGACACAGAGTGAGAAATGAATGCACACATGCAGGCAGAGGAAGACATACACAGGCCTATATGGAGGCAGGCAGGCAGACAAACACACACACAGAAAGAGAAAGGGTGGAGTGGTTGAGATTCGAACCTGTGGTCATCCAAATTGTCCAGTTGAGCCTTGACCTGTCTAGTGAGAGCAGGCTTGAGCATGCGCTGCTGTAATATACTCCCCAAGACCCCTGCCCCAAGACCCCTGTCCACGTTCAGACAGACAGACAAAGAAATCAAGACATACGATACTGAAGTTTTAAAATCATCATGCTTACAGGATCTCTGCCAAGACATAAAGGATTGCAGTCCTATGTCTTGGCAGAGATCCTGTAAGCATGATGCTATAGTTAAGCATGCTCAATGAAAATGGCTGCACATTATTGAGGCATGGATAATGAGCTTAAAGGACCATAGTCATCTACATTCGGACCTAAAAACGTTCTGGAAAACGTTTCAGCATTATTTCCTACTACACATAGACACAGTATGCAAACTGTATCTATGTAACCTACCTTTTATGTCACATTCGTCAAGATAAAGTGAGCGCACACACTTTTATTTCGCAAAAATCGGTCTCCTGGGGCAGATTTGCTAGCTGCCATTGAATCTCACCAAAAATGGGATTTGTGCGATAATCCATTTGGCGTGACGTAGATTAGGGGAAATCAATACGGCACCTGTGACTGGTGTTGAACTATTTGAGGACAAATCATTTTGCCTGTTTGTGGCCCGTTTTTAATAATAGAACTTGTTGGGAAACTTTCAGACCTAGCTTATGACGTAACGCTGTCAGAGGATACGTATTATTATTATGACGCCAAGTTGTACACCTTCAAGTTCCTCTCTTTTTGTTCTAGTCCAGGCGAAATTATAAAGTTTACCTTGTTTTGTGATATATATTAGGTTTCTATGTTGATCTAACATGATTTGAGGGTGCTGAATCCAGATCCGTTAAAGGCCAAGTTGTAAATGTTGGATATTTTGAGTTATGACGTAATATTCAAAATGGCCACCATAGGTCTCTAGAGAACTGTAAAAACATGCACTTAACGTAATTGTTTTGTATCTAATGCTTGTTTTGGTAAGAAAAATAGTATAATTTGCTGAAATGATTCAAACTATGGGAATTATATCCTATTTTAGTACTTCTTAGCCCCCAGCCACTGTGGAGAGGGCTATCGCGATCTTTCGTGCCCTTTCATTTATCTTAAGAACCATGTCACAGGATCACTTCGAATTTGTGTGTTGCTATTTTAATGAAGCTGATATGCCCCTCAGTATGCCTTGTTGACTTTGACCTTTGACCTTGAGTATGTGATTTTATTGTATCAACTATACTTTTTCAACCTTTGCACTGCTGTTGTAAAATGTTTCTAAGCTAAGGTTTATAGAGGATGTTGAATTACTGATGCCTATTTTATGCCTAAGCCATTCATCTGAAATGCTTTACCTTGAATTTGCATGGAATATTTCAACTTTTTGGTTTAATATTTTAAATCATTGCAGTAACTGTCTCATAATTGGTACATGAGCCAATGGTTAAACATATCTAGATGCTAACCTAAGTACCAATGACATCTCTAGCCTTCATCTTGATGCTTGGCCTTTGTTGTTAGGCGCCAAGCAGAACAACACGGCGATCAGTGTCGATATTTCTTTTTATTTTATAGGTGGGTAAAATGGCCGACATTCCATTGCACGCTGGCACTTTTACCCACCTATAAATTGGCTAATGCACCAATTATGAGACCATTACTGCCAAGATTTAAAACATATAAAGACAAAAAGTTAAAATATTCAATGCAAATTCAAGGTCAAGCATTTAAGATGAAAGGTTTAATAAAATAGGTATCAGGAATTCAATATTCTCTATACACGTTAGCTTAGAAAAACAACAACACATAGCTTATTTTACCACAGCAGTGCAAAAGTTAAAAAGTATAGTTGATACATTAAAATCACATACTCAAGGTCAAAGGTCAAGGTCAATAAGGTATACTGAGGGGCTCATCAGCGTGCATTTGTGAGTGTATGTGCACGCGTATCTCTGTCTGTGTGTGCGTGCGCGTGTGTGTGTGTGCACGCATGCTATATTCTTTGACATAAATTCTCAAATAGATCTAGATTCTTGATCATTGAACTAAACTAGATCAATCATCTTCTCGGAAGCATATTAATCTTTGTTACCACACACTAGTATAGTCCCACACGCAGATGGTACAACATATCAGTTCACCCACATACTGCCGGTCCCACAATTATAGGAAATTCGGTATGTGGGACAAGTGATATAACTAATATTGAGTGTGTGTCTGTGGTTGTGTGAGCCTGCGAGCTTGCATGCGTAAGTGCGTGCGTTCGCGCGCACGCACACATGCACAGCCTACACACACGTACGCACGCATAAACACACGCCCGTATACACACGTGCACGCATACACACACGCCAGTATACACACGCGCACGCACACATAGCGCGTACATACGCACAAACACACACACATACACAAACACTCGCACATACACGCGCGCGCATACACAAACATAGAAGAGAGAGAGAGAGAGAGAGAGAGAGAGAGAGAGAGAGAGAGAGAGAGAGAGAGATATTTCAGGGCCATTAAGATAAAGATAAAGGTTGAATGTTAATATGTCCAATCTGCAACTTTGAATAGTAGAACACCGGGCTAATGAAGAAGGCCAACTGTTCAAGGGTGGGCCTACTTAATGATTCCGAAAAATGTACCCCCCACCACCCTCCATCTCTCAATTTGTGTGTGTGGGTGGGTGGGTGCGTGTGTGTGTGTGGGGGTGGGTGTGATTGTGTGTGTAGTCGCGTGCACCTCTCAATCTCTATTTATTATAAATGTGCTTATAGAGAAATGTGTTTATAGAGAAATGTGTTTATAGAGACAGAGACAAAGAATGGTTCATAAAAAAGATGGCAGAACTATTGCACTGTTTGTCAGTTCACTCAAATGCTTTATGTTAATCAAAAAGAAGAAAAAAGAGGGAGGGGGCAGTATGTGTTGTGAAAATCTTTGGCAAATAAAAATAATGGTATTTAGAACGAAAAATCTTCATTCTTCAAAATATATTTTAATAAGTCTGTAAATTATCGCGGGATATCGCGAGAAAGCAATAGTTGATGTAGTGCTCAGTCAACGGACGCAGCGGCCTTTGTCTTGCTCGCTGATATGTCGTCCTGTCTCTTTGTCTTTGACTTTGTCAGAAGATGGATGATGGGATAGTCTGTGACAAAGATGTGGGGAAAGTCTGTGAGAAAGATGTGGGAAGTCTGTGAGAAAGATGTGGGCAAAGTCTGTGATAAAGATGTGGGGAAAGTCTGTGAGAAAGATGTGGGGAAAGTCTGTGATAAAGATGTGGGGAAAGTCTGTGAGAAAGGTGTGGGGAAAGTCTGTGAGAAAGGTGGGGAAAGTCTGTGAGAAAGGCGGGGAAAGTCTGTGAGGAAGATGGGGAAAGTCTGTGAGGAAGATGGGGGAAAATAAGTGAGAAAGATGGGGGGAAATTCTGTGAGAAATTCTGTGAGAAAGATGGTGGGAAAGTCTGTGAGAAAAATGGGGGGAGTCTGTGAGGAAGATGGGGGAAAGTCTGTGAGAAAGATGGTGGGAAAGTCTGTGAGAAAGATGGTGGGAAAGTCTGTGAGAAAGGTGGGGAAAGTCTGTGAGGAAGATGGGGGGAAAGTGTGAGAAAGATGGGGAAAGTCTACGAAAATTGAAAAAGTGAGAATATGGAAAAGTCTCTGAGGGTCTGTTGGCGTAGAGTGGCATAGAAGTAACGCGTTCGCCTCGTGCACAGTAAACCCGAGTTTGAAGCTGGGTACAGAGGATTTTTCCTCTTACTCTGCACTAGGCCTTATGGTCTGAACGTGGAGTATTTCAGATGAGACAATAAACGGAGGTCCTGTGTGCCCATGCACTTAGCACACTTTAAACCCAGTGGCAACGAAAAATGTCATTTGGTCAAAATTTACACACACACACACACCTCCCTCCTCATAAGCACACAAACATTTCCTCTTCGGTAGAGGCTTACAAACAAACAAAAAGAAAGCAACAATGATAAACCGTCGCCACAGGGCTAACGGTACACAATCTCAAGAAGTCTCTTTCTCTGCCCCCCACCCCATCAATCTCTGCCCTCCCCTTTCCCCCTCTTTTCTCTTCCTTTTGTCTGAGTAAACGTTTTTATTTTAATGCTGACACAGCCACATTCTGGGCTTCATAAAGTTATCAAGATAACTAAGTACTTTTTACAAAAAATGCTAAAAAAAAAAAATGCTACAGCCAACTATCCCGAAATGTCTCAATTTCGCTCACTTGCCGAGGGTAAGACAGAGCTAATCAGAATGATGTCATGAATATAATGACGTCATAAACATGACGTCATATTCATAAACGTGTATGTTAGCATCCAGAGGCAGTTACAACTGTGTGTTAAATGTCGTTTGTGTGGCCTTCATAGGTAGGCCGATAACGTTTTGATTACTTGTACATCTCTGTCACTAGCCTAGAAGAAGGGCGCTTGTGCATGCATGATTGTCAAAGGCAAACTAACCCCAAGGCTGCAGCATAAAGCTATAGCGCCTACTAAGCACTTTAAAAAGACCAAGGATCTCAATATCTCATTTTGATAAATCCATTTCAACAGCACAGCGTTGTGTTACTCAATAAGGAGGCGATTGATGGAAGGGCACAGATGGTCACCAAAGGCCAACTAGCCCCAAGGCTGCAGCACAGAGCTGTGCAGCTCCTCACTCACACTAACAAAAAGTCAGTAGAGTTCAAAATATTATTAGGAAATTTCCCTTTCTTCCATTTCTTCATTCATATAACCAATCACTTGATCAGAGGCAAGACAGTCGTTTTCGGGACATAGATAGTTGAAAAAGGCCAACTAGCCAAAAGGCTGCAGCACAGAACAACACAATACATTCTGAGCAATTTAACGAGTCCACTAACCTCAAGATCTCGTTTTGCAAATTCCATCGATATTAAATAGCTTTCTGTCACTTGATTAGAAGCAAAGTTATTGCAGTTTGAATATTTGCTGGGATTTCCAAACATTGCGTTATGCAAAAGTATACTTGAAAATCGATATTTTCCGTATCTTTGGCATCCGATTTTACGAACACATAAATAATGTTAATGACTGAAAAAATCTCATGCATTGTACAGGTTGGTAAGAAACTGTACCATTCATTGATTCATTTAAAGTGTTTTTGTGAGGTATAAATATGTTTTATGGCTCGGCAAAGATGGCACCCCACCCAATTTTCAAGGGTACGTAAAATGACCCCTAAAATTTAAATATTAAAAAAATCGTTACTCGAAAACTAACAATAGCACAAACACGTTTTTGGTACCTTTGTAATCAGGATAAAAAGTTCTATCACACTATGCTAAAAGCTAGTTGCGATGTCAGCTTTCAAAAATCCATTTGGAATAGCTACTAATATACATCACAAAAGAAGGTCAAGCTCAATTTCGCCTGGACTACTACTAAACTAGGCCTACTGACTACCCTTAACTGCGTCATTTGAGCTAATTACCCCTAGACGAGATTTCAAGATAGCCGAGTACACAGAAGAAAAAAGGTCAGCGCATTTTGGCTAACTTTGAGCTAACAGTATGATTGCGTTCAGTTTTATGCTTGTCTGTGACTTTGAATTATGTCAGAGTTTACAATCCACATCGATTTTGCATCATTCTGCACGTTATTTACGAGAAGCGTATGGGCCTTTAAAAATAAAACCACTCTCTCTCTCTCTCTCACACCCACACACCATGCTTGCAAGTGTGTTTGCAAGACACACACACACTTGCAAACACTCGTATCATATGTACATGCATACACCCACATGCAAACACACACACAACCACTCTTTTCATGCACCAATCCATCCTCCCATCCAAACTTCTCACCCACACAACCGTATAACGATACATCACCCATCTCCATACACACCCATTTTCTGGCCACATATGCATGTGGGTTGTTGTTGTTTTTTACAGAAAACACACACACACACCCATCCTTCCCCCAGGGTTCAGATGGTTTGACACAGACCTTTTTCCGGAAGTTGAAGCTCTAGGTACTTGAGAGCCTGGTGGTCCCTGCAGCACACCAAAATATTATGTAGTTTGATAGAGTACAGGAGATATATAGTGAACACTGATTAAGAAAACACATCTGCAAAGCCTAAATGGAAAGGACTGAATTTTTATTTTGAGACAGCCAATATTTTAAGACAAAATCAAAAAAATGCCATAAGGAAGATTAAAGTGACCCCCCCAAAAAACACCCTTTTTTGTACCAATCAATAGAAAAAAGAATTATCCAATTTATGTAGTTAACTGGTTTCCACTGTATTTACATGCAAACTACTCCACCCCACATGCACACACACACACGCAAGCACACACATATGTTGATAAAGTGTACAGTCTTAAGTGATTACTTAAAAACTAAAGCAATTAATCATCTATCCATATGCTTGCTTGAGATTCAAATTTCATAAAACAGTCCAATGATTCTCTGTTCTTACAGCTTATTCAGTTCAAAGACAACTGAGATATTTCTTTTCCCTTTCTTTTCAGGATAAGGCCTGTTTGCATACATATAATATGCAGAGTTGCACAGAAAGGGTTACAAAAAAAATCTGCAACTGACAGAAAAAGGCACTAACAGATTCTGGAAAGTGAGAAATGGGATGCTAAGGACAGAGAAATAACTGAAAACAAAACTTACTGCTCCCGGTCTTTGCTGAACATGCTTTGGTCTCTGCAAACACACAAACACATTTGCATCTACACATCCAATCGAATGCACAAAGACCACACATATAAATAATACACACAAAAAACACAGAATGTCTTTGACATAATTTATACTAACAGGTGTAAACAAATTTGTAAAAGGTTGGATTTTTCAAAAAAATCTCAAATATCTAACAAACAAAACATGCATCGAAAATATTAAAGCCATTTAAACCATGATTAAGATTGCCACTATTGCAAATGTCATTCATAATCTCATTTTAATCTGTGTATCTGTCTCTATTTCTCTGTCTCCGTCTTTCACCGTCTTTCTGTCTGTCTCTCTCCCCCTCCCTCCCACACTCTGTCTCTCTGGCATGCACATGCGCGAGTGTGTATGTGTGTGCTGTGTGTGTGGATAGCTTTGATTCATACCGTCGGTTCCCCTCATTATTTTCACAACTGTCCTCTCTCTCTCCCCTGTTTTTCTCCCACATCTCTCCCTTTCTGTTTTTGCCTTCCTTCTGCTTCCGCTTTTGGAGAGAGAGAGAGAGAGAGAGAGAGAGAGAGAGAGAGAGAGAGAGAGAGAGAGAGAGAGAGAGAGAGAGAGAGAGAGAGAGAGAGAGAGAGAGAGAGAGAGAGAGAGAGAGAGAGAGAGAGAGAGAGAGAGAGAGAGAGAGAGAGAGAGAGGAGAGAGAGAGAGAGAGAGAGAGAGAGAGAGAGAGAGAGAGAGAGAGAGAGAGAGAGAGAGAGAGAGAGAGAGAGAGAGAGAGAGAGAGAGAGAGAGAGAGAGAGAGAGAGAGAGAGAGAGAGAGAGAGAAGAGAGAGAGAGAGAGAGAGAGAGAGAGAGAGAGAGAGAGAGAGAGAGAGAGAGAGAGAGAGAGAGAGAAGAGAGAGTTGAGAGAGAGAGAGAGAGAGAGAGAGAGAGAGAGAGAGAGGGATGAGAGAGAGAGAGAGAGAGAGAGAGAGAGAGAGAGAGGAGAGAGAGAGAGAGAGAGAGAGAGAGAGAGAGAGAGAGTTTGTTGATGATCGGGTTTATGTGTGATGCGTGTATGCGTGCGAGTGTGTGTGAAAGAGATTATGTGAATACATTTTGTTTTAATTTGTTTTACATTATATCTATTTATTACTTGTCGGTTTTAAACCTGTGAGTGTGGTGAATGCGATGTCTTAATTTACTTTTATGAGCACGTTAATGTCTACTTTTGAATGTTTGTGAACCTTGTATGTACCCATGTATACTTTACTTTTGCGGTCATTGTGAATGTGAAACTTGTTTATGTAAATTGAAAATCGATTTTTGATGTAATCTGATTGTGAATTGTTATTTCATGATGTATATATATATTTTATATATATTGTATTTATATTTAGCTAAATATGTACATGTGTGTGTGTGTGTGTGTGTGTGTGTGTGCATGCATGCATTTGTTTGACTGCCAACAGGAGCTGTTGGAGCGACCTGGCTGCCTCATGTGTCGCACGACGCAAAAGTTTCTAAGTCTAAGTAGAACTTAAAAGTTAAGAGCTAAACAAAATTCTTAAATAATAATAATTTAAAAAAATGTCACAAACAGTTTGAAGCAGGTATACAAACAATAAGAGCTTCTATTTTTAAAATCTTAGCAGAATCATAATACTATGATACATTCCACACATGCAATCACTCATACCAGGGCTGGGTAAATTCTCCAATTCTCTTAAAACAGAAAAAGGTCTCTGTACACATGAACATCTTTGCTGTTATGATAGTGCTACACTAATATTTCTAGCATGTTGGTCGTACACGCTGTTACTTTGCTAATTACCCCGATTACCTCCCTTGGAATATTTCCTCGTAAATGTCAAGGTCGATTCATGTTGCTAATATTAAATCGTATGCCTCATACTAGGCCTACTCATAGCTGACCGTCAAATTCAGCAAATTTGGCAATAACATCAGAGAGCTTATAACATTTGCAGCAGAGAAGGGATCTCAATAGTTGTAACTTGGATGAAATTCATTATCTAAAATCATTGTTGACGTAGAGGTGACAAAATCCGGGAAGCTCCCGGATTTACCGGGGAGGGTTGGCAGGTATGCTCAATGTAGTCTTGCACTTTAATCGTTATTATTTGTTTTAAAAGGAAATTTGCCGATTATTGATGATTGTCATCATACTCTACGTTTTGAGAGCTTTAAATAATTTTAACCATGTGCAATATGCCATATTATGTGTAACGACCGCAGAGCTAGCCAGCATGAAAGCTGCCGCAACAAGCACAAAAAATGTGTGAATGGAGAGAGCTATTTTGAAGCATTTCTGTTGTGGTACAACAGGTCACGGCTACCTCACACTCAAGAATATCAGGGTTAAAATAAATCAAGCGAGATGTATAAAATAAATCAAGCGAGATGCTTTTCAGTCATTGAGTTGGTCGCCACTTTGCTTGTCGTCTGCGTTTGGAGGTGTGTCATTAGGGCGAACGAGTGGTTGATTTACATGATAGAATAGAAAGAAATAGAAAGGCGTTCTATTATGAAATAGTAGTCAGACTAGCGCTATGATATTGAAATATTTTTCAATGATACTATTATTAACATTGTGTTGTCAAGAAGAAATAGCGAAATATGTTAACGTTTACAGAAGCCTTAATCAAGCCATGTGCGGAGCCGGTCGTACTAAACAGTGTCCACAAGCGTCCACAAATGTCCATAAGCATTAGCAAAACGTCCACAAGCTTGCTATATTGTTGTGCTGGAATGGCACATGGTTCCAACTTACGTTCGGACCGTCAGCAACCCGAACGGTATTACGGTTAAAAGACAATTCATACATACCGAAACCGAACGTGAAAACCCGAAATCTTCTGAAACCGACTTGCAAACCTTCGATATAATAAACATTAAAAAATGGCATTTAATGATTCATCTTCCCCCCCCCCCCCCCCCCCCCCCCCCCTTCAGAGTGAATGCAGATAAATAGACAATTACAGACAAATAGGAGTTAGTTGATGTTCACACTACCATATATTTATTTTTCCTGATTACAGTTCACGCGAGATGACTTGTATGATTGAGTACATGTGATTTCTTCTCATTTCAAGTTTTGCTTGCGAAGGTCCTCCTGTGTTTTTCTCCACTTGAGTTTTTGACTTCCTTTGTTGGCAAGTGATTTAGGCCTACCAGAGTATGTGATTTCTACTGTGTGTACGAGAACTTTAAGCGGCGAATCACGTGGTTCGAAAAAGTGCCAGATGGTTTGAAGGAAAAGGACCCGAATTGTGGCAAGGTTGCCATTGTTGAATACATTGGAATGTGGTCTGAAGAAATGTCATGGCAATGCCAAAACTAGCAAAAATGAATTGTGCGAGGACATCAGAAAAAAACAAAAATCGAATCAAGGAGCTGGTGACAACAGTGCCACCAAGGGGTGTTTATGCTGACCTAGTGCTGGACGATTCCTCAACTGCACCAAGAGACCTAAAACAGGTACAAACTTTCAAATACAACAGTAGAACTGAAGAAATCAAACGCAGTTGAAAGAACAACGCAGATGACATGCAGACATTACAGTCTATGATGGCCGATCATGAAATGATCCAGGAGGTCATCCAAATGAAATCCGCGAAAAGGACAATCTAAAACAAAACCGCCATGCGTTATCCTGTACACACAAGATCAATTGACCGACATACGGATTCTGTGCAATGGTGGCAGGAAGAATGGCAGCACATTGGGTGTTGATAGAACATTTAACATAGGTGCGTGCTATTTAACTACAATTGTATATAAAAATACAAAACTTCTGCGGAAAGCAACACAACAACCACCTATATTTTTAGGACCAATGTTTTGTTATTTTAAAATTAAGTAATCTTCTTCTTCTGCGTTCCCAGGCCATATGGCCATAATTGGTAAGGTATGTGTGTCCAGTTTTCAGTTGTAACTGGTCTCCCCGCTGCGTACAGCCGATACATTCCAATTTCGGAGGAGCTCAAAGGAGAAACATTAGACGGAAGATTTTTTTTAAAAAAGGCAGGAGAATGGACCGGTAAGGAAGAAAGATAGTACATCATAGAAAGCAAAGGGGAAAGGCAGAGTCAAAGAGAGCACTGAACTTCCTTAACTTTTTGTGTGCGAGTGTCTGAATTCATGTACATTATAACGCCATTGATGCCACTTTCCATAGAGCCTCAGGTGCATTTCTGAATGTCGTGTTGAGTGAACAAGAATTTCGTGTTGAGTGAAGGTCTGAAGCAGAATGAGTTGCTTTATTTTTTTAATCAATTTCTTATCTTCCTTTTTGTGTGTGTGTGTGTGTCTGAATTCATGTACATTATAACGAAGATTTTTTTGAAAAAAGGCAGGAGAATGGACCGGTAATGAAGAAAGATAGTAGATGATAGAAAGCAAAGGGGAAAGGCAATGGGTCTATTGACGAGACAAATGACTAAAAAGAATTTTTTTTTAAAAACATGAAATGTGTGGCGCGCCTCTGGCTGCGACGCGCTCTCCAGGTGGGAGCAACCCAAATTTCAGTCGTCTCTATGACTATAAACACACTCACTCTGTCTCTAATAAAGTTTTCCAGTGTCCAGTGTCTATCTCTCCCATTTCATTCAGTCAAGGGAAGTAACTTAACGATCCCTTAGCTGAGTCGTTTCCCTTTGTCAACTTTACTAAATTGTCTTTCCATAAGCTTGCTATGTGTCAGACAGACAGAGGTAGCATAGCAAGCTTGTGGACGCTTATAGACGCTTGTGGATGCTGTTTAGCACGACCCAGCCATGTGGGATATACTGAACACAAAAAGCATTAGAGCCAGTTGCAAAGTTTGTATACAACAATAAATTGTGAAAATAATGCACGTTTGCTAGCGAACTAATGCTAAGCACTAGTAAAATGATCAAAAAGTAACATTTGCTGGACCCAAAAGAAAAATTTCAATTCAAAATGTTTAAGAACTTATGACACTTTCAAACAAGTTACTAAAATGGAAGTGTAACATTAAATGCCAAATTACAAATATTTCCCGGAAATACTAAATACGCTAAAGTGTTTAAATTTAAAAAAATTGAATCAGTAAAGCCATTGACCTCTTTTTTATATATTTACGGATGACATTTAGGAAGATCCACGCTGAAAGGCAGTACATGCACTTGGGAACAAAGAAAAACTAAGTTTAATTCAAATTAACACAGCAGGGACAGGCCATCAAAGGAAAGTGTGAGTACAACAGTGTGAGCACTGAAAGGAAACAACTAATACTCCAGAGAAGCAAAAAACTGATACAGCATGAAACAGCATAAAAGAATGTAAAATGGAGGACAGAAAAAAAATCAGCACGCTATAACTTACCTTTTGCAAAGCATGACCGAGGCCAGTCATGGCCATGTAGGCCACAGATTGTTTTCTGCATTGGGGCAGCATTGCACTCCGGGACTGAGATTGCCCCGTGCTGTCAAGGAAATGAGTGTCCGAAAACTGCGGCTTTAGATCCCCCATAGTTTGGGCGTAGCGTTTGAGCCGATTGTCCCATTTGTTGGCCTGTTTTTCACTCTCATCCGTACCCACGAATTGCTGCATGTGATGGACAATAGCCCTAAAAATATATAAAAAAAAGAAAGAAAAAAGAAAGAGAGAAAAGCATATTCAAATGTCAGCATCTTCACATACATTAAACACAAAACATGCAGAATGCATGATACATACAAACTGCACAAGCAACTATTACAGAGATACACAACATATCGTCGGTGAATTTAAAAAACCTCGTATTTTAATTTTGAGAAAAATGAAAAAAACTGTTTTAAAATGTTTACCACAAGTTATTAACTATGATGAATATGTTGTTCAAGACATTGCGAGTTTAGTCCTACATTTGGTTAAAATTATCTTTAAAAAACAACAACTTGAAAAGAACGAAGATACGAGGGGGTTTTCCGTAACCCTTTCACCGCCAATTTCGCATTTTAGCACCACAATGGTTTAACACCCATGTCACTAAAAGGCATCAAATCAGGACTTGTTATCTAAAGACCCTATTTTCTTAATTTTGGGAGGTAAGGATAGGCCTAATGTTATACATGTCACAGAGGAATCTGCAATACTGCAGATATTTTATTTTCTCTACCCAGTTTTATGGCTGAAAAATGGCTGGCGGCGAAAGGGTTAAGTAGATCTGAATTTGGGACTTACAAGGTTTTTTCCATTTACACCACCTCATTTACCCCAGATATAAAGTCGTTAGAGATACGAGCTTTTGGTGGAATGTGGTGGAAAAAATGAGAGAGCTGACTATGTATCTAACTATAAAAAATATTTTAAATTGAGATACGAGGTTTTTGAATTTCACTGATGATATGCAAGTACAGTGGAACCTCCCTTATAGTTATAAGACTCCCACCCATTTAAGACCTACTTCTCTGAGACATTGCCCTTCTTTTTAAGTACTAAATGTACCTCCTCCACTGCTATCACTGCCAGTTGCTTCGTGGGATTCTGCTGGGGCCTGTCCCGCAGGATGACTGTGGACAGGTGAGGGTTTGGGGTGCCCCACTGGAATCCCGTAGCCTTCTGCCGTCTTCTGTACTTGTTGCTGTAGAGAATGACTGACTGCCACAAGTAGCGGCTAGTCATCTCCCCCACCATCTCTGTGTAGGCCAGGTAGGCGACTTAGCATCAAAATCCTGGTCCTGCATCAGCTGGGCCATGATACGGCTGTTGGCCACAATCCACTGGGATGGGGAAACTTTCTCAACTTCGGTCTGGAGGTGAGTTTCAATGACACACTGTCTGCCAGTGTCACCTCCTCCTCCTCCACTGACATGATAACAGGAACATAGTCTACAATTCGCAGATATGTCTGGCCTCACCTGCAGCTGTCCTCTTCTTGCTATTGTCACTGTCCTCATAGCACACCTGTCCCAACAGCTTGTCCAGTGGTGTGCTGACCACCAAGGGCTGTGCACAAAGGGGTCCTCCTCCATGTACATACTGCAAATTATGAACCGCCACTCGAAGTTCGACCAACTGTCCACGTTTTAATTTCAGGACCTTCATGTCACTTTCAGTCATATGTGTTAATGAAGTGAGGGTGGTGAAACCCTCATTGTCTAACACTAGTACTGATGCCACTGGTGCTGGAAGTTTTTTCTTACAAAGTCCTCAAAATGAAACACTTATTTTCCAGACATAATTACACTCACATCAAACGTAGTTTTCTTTTACAACATATTTACACTAACATCAAAAATTGCTGCGGTGCTGTTTCGCTTTGGGCTATAGAATGGCAGTGCAGCCTGAGTCATCACTTTAGGGTGTGGTTTTCTCATCAATACCATTCCTTGACCACAAGTCTCCTCCCCTTCAAGGGGCCAACCTATCCCTTCCTTCCATTTACACACGCATCTTCTACACTTCATCCACTCTCCCACTCTCCCCCCCCCCCCCCCCTCCTGGTTGCTGGGCCTGTCACTATACAGTTTAAAACTCTTTCAGGTAACCTACAAAGAACTCTTAAAAGTACCTCCCTTATACAACTCCCATTTTGGATGATTTTTTAAGGTCTTATAAGGGAGGTTCCACTGTTGATAACTCATGTTCGAAGGTAATCATGAGTATTGCCTTTGACAAATATACCACAGGTGAGAGATAGTCTACAGAGAGAGAGAGAGAGAGAGAGAGAGAGAGAGAGAGAGAGAGAGAGAGAGAGAGAGAGAGAGAGAGAGAGAGAGAGAGAGAGAGAGAGAATTAGGGTGGTTTGATAGAGTGGTCAAGTGAGAGAGAGAATTAGGGTGGATTGATAAGAGTGGTCATGTGCTTGTGATGTAATAGGGAAAGGATGTAATAGGGAAAGGTTGTGGTTGGAAAGGGAAAGAATGTGACCTTTGTTGTATGGTCTATCATATGGGAGGAGAGAGTGAAAAAGGATTTAGAGTTTGAAAAAAATGAGGGTCATATAAAAGGAGAGGAAGTCATGGGATTGAAATAGGGGAGGTTAAGGGTGGTGGAGGAATAGTATGGCTTTGATGTGAGGTGGTGTCTTGTGACCAGGTGTGTGAGGCCTATTGGGATAGGTTTGGGGGGAGAAGGGAAGAACATCTTCTGATTACCCGGCCAGAGGACGGATATTGAGACGGGTCTGTGTGGCTGTCTGTCTGTGTGTGTATGAGTATAAAAATATAAACACATGGACTTGCTCTATGCAAACTATATCCTATCAGACTGGTTAGTTGCTTTAAATGTATGCTACAAAACATGACTCTGGCCAGGTTTGCACTGTCAGTGTGTATCTGCCGCTCGGCGATGCCCTTGTTTCCTTTTTTGTGTGTTATTCATCAAAAGAAAAACAAAAAGTGTGTGTATGTTTGTGTGCGTGACTCTGTTGACTTTGTTAGCCCCCCACCACTCCATGAAGGTAAGGATATATGTGACCTAGCACCACAAAAGGGACATTAAGCATCAAAATGACCATTCTGAGAAAATGGTACAGTTACCGAGTTAGAAACTTCAAGCAATTCTCTTTCAAATAATATAAGAACCATTATAGAAATCGGAGACCTAATTCAGAAGCGCACATGCCATTGCAGGTGAGATATGGAACACCAGCTTTGACAGGGACAGATGCAGCTCTGTACATGTGACGTTGCTCACAAAATGTGTATCATTGGTTGGTTGGTGGCGTACCCTGGCTAAAAGACTCCAGGGATCATCCCAACAGCTGAAGCACTTGAATACTGAAGCAGGGCTGCCTACCCCCTTTCGCAGCTTCCAGGGACAGACTTCTTGAAAACCAGGGACAGAGACTTATTTCCAGGGACAAACATAGCAATAATAAACATCGCAATCAAAACAATCAATACTGTAAATTGTGAATCAACATGTTTATGAATTTAGGAATTTTCAAATTCTTGTGCTTTTTGATGTCATGAACACCAATGTTAAGACTTAGATGTTCAGTAACTATATTTAGTAGGAACATTTGAACAGCATTCATTGTTTGGGCTTGTTTGGTTTTCCAGAAAGCTTAGGGACAGGGTGCCTTTTTTAACTGTTTCCAGGGACAAATACCCCTTAGGGGGGGGGGGGGGGGGTGGGGAGTAGGCAGCTCTGCTGTGGTACAAATGTATCAGCTAGGGATGAGAACATTACGCGTGTGACCGTCTTTGATTACCCCGTCACATGGGCAGCCACACTCCGTCTTCGGGGGAGAATGATATCATTAAACTGCTAGCATGGGAACTCTTTCCCTTTCTCATTTGAGCACATGTATGCACATACTGATACACAATTATGCAAACACATCATAATCTGTATAAAACACACAATAATACATGTGCTTGTGCCAATTTATAAATCTTACTTGCTCAGCCTGCGTGAAGCAGGAAAGCGTGGGCCTTGGCTAGCAGAAAGTGATGAACCAGGCGGATGCAGGCTCTGACTAGCGGAAAGTGATGAACCCGGCAGACGCATGCCTTGCCTAGCGGAAAGCGGAGATGGACCACGGAATCTCGGCAATCCCGCCATGGTATTTAGTTGTTTGTATGCAAGACTAGAAAAAGAAATGTAAAAAATAATTGATATTAACATGTCATAAAACCTACAGTTTATAATTCTGTTTCCAAATATTTTTAACCCCTTCACTGCATACCCTATGCCTATTACTACGGCTGTGTGATGTTATTGATGATGTCATAACTTTTGATGTCATAGTCCTAGAATGCTGGTTTTTAGTTAAGACAAGTCAGGAAAAATATATCGCTAGACCTTTTTTCTCAGATTTAGACTGAAAGGTCTCTTTTAAATTCTATCATAAGAAAATCGATGATTTCTCAATTTTTCTCTGGCAGTAGTGAAGGGGTTAATTATTTTGTGTGTGCACTGGAACGATTGGCTACTTTAACCTTGGTAACGTTTAATAAAAATCTTAGCTTCCACTCTCTTGAACATTTACATGAACAGAGAATATGTGCATTATTGTACTGGATGAGGTCACTACACGTTTTTAATTCATTTTCTCCGTAATTGTTTTAATTCTCTACATCATTTACAGCAGATCCACTTTATGAATTATATTGTATTAACACACAAACAACCCCTGGGGAATCTTTTGTATAAATAGTTCCCTCACCTTCTGGAAGTTCTGTGCTTGTAACTTCCTCTAATCTGTCATTCTCTTTGACTCAGCCTTTTCATTTTGCTTACTGCCATATCTTTCTGCCTTACCGGTCCATTCTCCTGCCCTTTTTTCCAAAAAGTTAAAAACACTTTAAAAAAAAGACAGAAATAGGGGACAAGGAGATATCATATATGACATTAATAGTGAAGTAAGGAAAGGTAACTCTCTGTAATTAACTCCCTTCACCAGTTATTTTTTGCACCAATTCGCCTAGCAAAGCATAAGCAACAGCCACATTGAGACAGACCCAAGTTGTGTTGTATGGGTGATGATCATATACTCATAATATAATAGGGCTGGGTCATCCTGTTTTGAGGATGAGCCTGGGTCTGTCCCAATACTGAATACAGTAGAATAATACTCAGACGATACTGTCACTGTGATTGTGAATACAACAAAACCACAACACAAAATCAATTTTATAGCAAACATATTGAGCCGACATAACATACCAGACTATTCTCTGGAAATCTAGTTTTCTTTAAAAATACATTATGATAAAAGCGCATTTTTGTAGATCTAACCCAGATCTGGTCAAACAAAAATCATTCAGTCGTGATAAACTTGTACAGAAAACTGCGAATCATAATTACCCGTAGATTTATACATGTACTGTAATATTTTCCTGAAGGTGGCCCAAATCCCGACCTTTGTAAATATAACAAATGTTTTTTATAATATTTATTTGAAAAAGTCTCTAGCTATATAAGTGTCACCCCCACAAATTGGTTTACAGCAAAATGGCCGTTTGCTTTGAACGACCACTGCGCATGCTCACGAGTCGTAAAATTTTGAAGGGAGTGCATGCTGATCAAAATCTAATTCTACTTATTTAAAGCAAAGTTATCTAACTTTGATATTATCTTACCAGTGTATAATTATAAGCTTTCTGATCTTACTGCTCGACAAAAGTCGAGGATCAATTTTTCATAAGTGCGAAAGTTATTCTATATTTGAAGATGCTTAATCAGACAAGCATTATACGAGAGTTCCAGTTTCTGTTACATTCATTTCCTTAGTTTTGAAGCAAGCAGCCCCCCCCCCCCCCCCCCCCCCTCCAAAAAAAGGCTTGTAAAGTATCAAAATTGGGTGTGTCGATCCTTCTTTGTTGCCAAGAAAACCAGAGAAGCATAATATTATTATAGTGTAATAATTAAGTCACCAAATGCATTATTGACCATTATCAAAGATACTGGATTTGAATTGTAAAGCTGTCTGCCACCTTTACAAGGGGCGAAGAGGTCGGAGAGAGAGAGAGAGAGAGAGAGAGAGAGAGAGAGAGAGAGAGAGAGAGAGAGAGAGAGAGAGAGAGAGAGAGAGAGAGAGAGAGGGGGGGGGGAGGGAGGGGGGGAGAGAGAGAGAGAGAGAGAGGACCGGCTAGACAAGGACCGTTCAGCGGTACTAAGCATGATGCCGACCCGACCCAACCACTGCCTCCCCCGGGTTTGGTGTGAAGGATTAGAGCTTTGCTAGAAGCCTCCTGAAGATGGTCTTGACAGAAGGTGTCTGGATGGTGTCGGGATGCAGAGCATTCCATTCTCGCATGACATTTCTCATGGTTCAACTAAACATGTATTGGAAACCTGTTCAGACGAAAAGGACTTAAGTTAGGAGTCATTTTAGACTCAAAACACAAATTCGATAAACACATTACAATAGCAATAAACAAAGCCAATAGGATTTTGGGTTTAATTTAAAAATGTTTTATAGAATTAAGTGTTCATAGATCTTTATAAAAGTTTAATAAGGCCTCATCTTGAGTATGGAAATCTAATTAATGTGGAACCCTTTTCTGAAAAGACAATCCACTGTAACTGAAAGGGCACAGAGGCGAGCAACTAAACTAATAAAATCAATTTTAAAAAAAAGAATATGTGAAAAAACTTCGTAAGTTGAACTTAACATCCTTAAAATACAGAAGATTAAGGGGAGATTTGATAAGTGTGTTTAAAAGTTTTCGGGCACATCTTGACCTTTACCAAGTTTTCATAACCCTGACAAAACTAACAAAATGTTTGTTTCAATTAATGGTCAGCCTAGCTCGCCAATGTCACTGCCAGGTGGCAACCAACTCAATAGGGGCTTATCTCGTGATATCTTTAGTTGGGGGTAGAGAAAGAGAGAGAGAGGGAGGGACTCTCTCTCTCTCTCTCCCCCCCCCCTCTCTCTCTCTCTCTCTCTCTCTCTCTCTCTCTCTCTCTCTCTCTCTCTCTCTCTCTCTCTCTCTCTCTCTCTTTATCCCCAACTAAGAAAATAGAGAGGATTAGCCCCACTCGAGCGTTATGCCACCAATTATGCGGTCAAAAGAGCCAGCTAAGCCGATCTAATGATTTGAGAACCCGTAACAGTGAACTAAAAATACTAACCCAATACAGTAGACCTGTATCAATTATGATTAATGCACCAATGATTGCTCAAAAAGCGTCACAGTTATGCTAATCAAATTGCAAAACAAAATCATTAAACAAACAAACAAACAAAAGAAAGGGTACATCAAGAGGCCGCGAGGCCTGGCTGCCCTAAAAGCCTGACCTGACCTGACCTGACATGAGGAGCTACGACAGTACCCTGGGTACTCTCTCTCTCTCTCTCTCTCTCTCTCTCTCTCTCTCTCTCTCTCTCTCTCTCTCTCTCTCTCTCTCAGCGAACTGTTTTGACTAAGTTTAGATCTGGTATGTCCGTTATAAAATAAAATAAAGAGCATAAGTATCGATACGAAATTGTCCAGCATTTTGATCTGTTATGGCCATTATGCAAATATTAAATTGAGGACGAGGTACATTTTGTCTTAAAATGCCCTGGTCTAAGTGATCTTGGAGCAAAACTAGTCCCATATAAATACTAGTATACTACATGTCTATTTCGTTTAATTTTATTGATGGCGAATACTAATGAGAGAATAGTACGTAACCTTGCTCTGTGTATTTTACATTCATAGCCAGCGGTGCCATAGCCGATGAGGTTTAACCGAGGCGTGGTTATTGCTACACCTATCTGTATTATAAAAAAAAAATCGGGACTTTACTGGTTTCGTACTGCCTTTGGGCATTGCCTCCAGTATTGTTCCCACCATATTTGTATTTACAAATGTCCCATATGTGTCTGATTCAGACCAAGAGGACGTAAAACACCATTTTCGACGTCGAACCTTGCTCTGTACAAATCTAAAATAAATGTCCCATATGTGCCCTTATGGGTCGAGAGGACGTTAAATCCAAAGTTTCTTCTTCAACCTTGCTCTGTATTTGTACAAAGCTTTCCGGTTAAGAGAGACAATAGTATGTGCTTGTGTTCCAAAGTCATTTGTTGTTTTTCTCAATTGCTATAATCCACTGATCTATAAATGTTGTTAATCATTGCCCCTTATTCATATGGGGCCTTGGCCTTTGAATGACTTCTCTTTCTCTCTCTCTCTTCTCTCTTTTCCCCCCCCCCCCCTCTCTCTCTCCGGTCATATTCGACCTCGACCTCGACTTCTCTCTCTCTCTCTCTCTCTCTCTCTCTCTCTCTCTCTCTCTCTCTCTCTCTCTCTCTCCCCCCCCCCCCCCCCCCTGTTCCAACGTCCTTTATGTAACCAAATTAAAGAACAGCATCAGTTAACTTGTAGGTCTGGTGAAAACATGAAAATTTGATTGGAGTTTTTTCACGTGAAGTCAAGGGGAAAACAGTTTCGTTAGCAAACGTTCATTGACAGTTTAAACTAGAGTAATATGCATGACTTCTTATGACGTATGATCCTTTTTGTTATTTATGTCAGGTATTCTATACTTATTTCGGGGACATCCCGTTTCGCCCTGGCCCACTTCGCCATGTTCCCCTTTCGCCCTGTTCCTGTTTCCCCCCACCGATTACGTACGGCAGTGTCTTTTTTTGTCCTGTTTTATATTCGCCCTGTTCCCATTTTGCCTATGCCTCTCTCTAAGATTCAACACAGTTCAGTAAAGGTTATCAGTATTAAAATGTATTGATATAAAGTATGGTTTCAGAAGTTCACAAAATAATGGGGGGTTTTAATGAGATTTTTCAGTCTGTGCTCATAAAAAATGATTTCACGAGGGAGTTCATCGTGACTACTATAATCGCCGTGTGTGTGTGTGTGTGTGTGTGTGTGTGTGTGTGTGTGTGTGTGTGTGTGTGTGCGTGTGCGTGTGCGTGTGCGTGCGTGTGTGTGCGTGCGTGCGCGCGTGTGTGTGTATGTGTGTGCGTGTATGTGCATGCGCGCGCGCGCGCACGTCTGTCTTTCTGTTCGGGCGATTGTGCCCAAACCGCTGGTCATAGACCCCTATAACCTATATATTCTTGATCAGCATCACGCAACCTATTCAGATCTTGAATTTTGAACTTTTAGTGCAAGCCTCCGCCAAGGGAGACTCATGAAACCGAATTTTCCTTCTTGTCCTATATATTGCTTGGCCAAGCTGTATCTCATAAACCAATGGACAGAATAGCTTCAAATTTTGTGGGATGGTATATCACGATGTAGGGATGGTCCTGTAATACAATTTTAAACGTGCTGGCCTTGACCTTTGACCTTGAAAACCGAAATTTCTTATTGAGACCATATCTTTCACATAGTTGGATTTACAATGATCAAAGTTAGCAGGGAGGAGCATTGGCTCATGGCAATTCCGAATATTGGGTGCAAATCAAGGTAATGGACATAGGCCTTGGAGGTGTCAAATTGGTGTTTTGGACATATCTTTCACATATTTTTCAGTTACAGGCTTCAAAGTTGGCAGGTTAGTAGACTGCCTCAAGGTCATGTGTGGTGCAAAGTATTGATTATCCTAATGACCTTCTCTTTTTTTTAACAGTGGCTATTGTTCGGACACCATTGGGCTTACACCCACATAACCATATATATTATTGATCATCATGACCTAAGGGATGCAATGATAGATATTTGAAGCAATTTGACCTTGACCTTGACGTTTGACCTTGAGACTTTTAGATAAAATCAGGCTGTAACCTGAAAACAGTTGGCTGTAGACCACTTAAGCCATACATATTCACTGTCGGCGTCACTTGCGGGATACAGTGGGAGACATTTCGAAGTGCTATTCTGGTGATTGCTATTCTGAAGACCTGGACCGTTCGCATAAAACTAACAACTGTAGTTTAAAAACCGTTGGTTGGAGATCCCTATAACCATGTAAATTCGTGATCATCATCACCGGGGGAATACAACAGGAGTCATGTCGAAATGCTATATTAACAACTGCTATTCTAAAGACCTGTGCCGGGGACCTTGACCTTGACGTTTGAACTTCTCTTTTTTAACAGTGGCACATAGCCATATATATTCTTGATCAGCATGACCTAAGGAATGCAGTGGGAGACTTTAGAAGTAATCGGCTAAAATATGCAGAGGGCGTAGTAACCGCAGGGTGTAGCTGCTAGTCAATACTAAAATGGATTGATAGGCCTATTGACCCCCCCAATACCTATCAATACTTGCCAGTTACAGCAGATGAACATTATTGGAAGAAGAGAGGAACACATGAAAACAATTGGGATGGCAAATCAAACTGTTCAGATTATTTCCAAGAGAGATAGATGAGAATTCATAGTGAACGCGAGACAGGACAGAATGAGACACAGGGTGAAAGGCGACAGGGCGAAATGACATGGGTTGCCAGGGCGGTATGGCACTGCTACTGCGGGGTTGATGAAGTTTTGCCCCCGTGGGGATACCGGGGGTCTTTTGCATAAATAGTTCCCCCATCTTCTGGAAGTTATGTGCTTGTAACTTCCTCTAATCTGTCACTCTCTTTGACTCTGCCTTTTCCCTTTCCTTGCTGTCATCTACTATCTTTCTGCCTTACCGGTCCATTCTCCTGCCTTTTTTTCAAGAAACACTTTCGAAAATATTTCCTCCAGCTGAAGTCGGACATGCTGGGCCTAATTATTTCTTGCTTAGGCGCATAGCGGCAGCATGGCGCATCTGCACTCATAATTGACAGGAAACTGTCTGAGCAATCGAAGAAGAAGAAGAAGAAGAAGAAGTTTCGTTGTACTTACCCCTTATTTCTTGTGTGGGTGTTGTCCATTTGTTTGTTTGTTGGCAAGTTCTTAAAGTTTAATAAGCTTATCAGTTGTGTTCACTTCAAGAAAGGCGCTGTTGGCCGATATCCATTAAATTCCGAATTCTCCACCCTCCACCCCCACCCCCACCCTCTCTCTCTCTCTCTCTCTCTCTCTCTCTCTCTCTCTCTCTCTCTCTCTTGTGTTGTTGTTGTTGGAAAAATAATAGTAACAGTGTTTAAATAATTCCGAACAGTCAATCAGTTTATTTCTAAAATATAAAAAGACCAAAACAAACAAACCAACAACAGAAACAAACAAATAAAGAACAATCACTCTAATTTTAGACGTAGAAGATATGAAACAAGAAATCAGGGACCAAAACACACACACACACACGCGCGCGCGCGCGCGCGCGCGCGCACACACACACATACAGAGAGAGAGAGAGAGAGAGAGAGAGAGAGAGAGAGAGAGAGAGAGAGAGAGAGAGAGAGAGAGAGAGAGAGAGAGAGAGAGAGAGATTGGTTGTGAGAAACAGGCTCAGAGAGTAATGCAGATAAAGAGACAAAAACTGAGAAAGATACACATAGATTAAGATAGTTTTAGAAAGAATCTAGAAAGAGCGCCATGCACAGTAAATGTGTTTGTCAGCATACATCGTTCACATTCAACAAATCACTGATCGTCCTTACATAATTTGTATTCTCTGATTACATTTTGCAAACAAACAAACTGTTATTAGCACCCCTTCCACATAGTTTCCATTTCTCTGTCAGGTAGGATTCTCGGTCTCACCATTTTGACAGATCTATAACAGTTTTGTCTTCCAATGGAGCATAATTCCGATTGATCATAATGTTTTATCAACAATTTATTTAGGCCTAATATCATCATTTGTCAATCCAAGAAAATAGTCATAAGCACAAAATAATGATCATACAGAGGCTCTCATCTAGAAACCTGAATTAATGTTATTGTAAGCAGATTGTTACATCAAATATTTGAGAAGCAATACAATCCAATCAAATCATATAGAAAAGGCCTAAGTAACTGGCTTCACGTTATTGTAAGCAGATCACATTTGAGAAGCAATACAATCCAATCAAATCATATAGAAAAGGCGAATGTTCACTCGATCACACAACAACAAAGAAAGAAAGAAAGAAAAAAAGACACAATCAAACTGTCAGCCTTCTGTATTGATTCGTGATAATACATTCTGGCTTTAACCCGAGAAGAATTATAGTACATTCTAGTATGTAACACTCTATTTCATTCCGAAGCGGAGGGGCAAAGACCTAAACTTGAACATATATCACCACGCAAACTGGATTAAATTTGGTTTGTTTGACGCGAATTGCTTTTGTGTTAGGCAGTTTTATCAGTCAAAAAAAAGATTACGTTACTTCCCATAGGCTTAGGCTACACTATGTGCCTTGGCCTTGCAAATTGCATAATCTATCATTTGATTCTAGCAATTTTCTGCGCTCTTCATTAGAAGAAAAAATGATACAAAGCCTTCAAGGCTCACTCGAACAGGCACATGTGGGACAACAACAAACAAAGAGGGGGGGAGGGAGGGGGGGGGGGGGGTCTAAAGTACAAGATTGCCAATAAAATGCTAATGTACAAATGAAACTATCGTTAATGGATACAACTAAAAAAAAAATTTTTTTTTTTTTTAAAGTGCCCGTGCCGAGAATCGGACCCGGAACCATTGGCATGTCAGACAGACACTCTACCAATGAGCTATCGAGGCTTTCAGTGTTGATGAGTTTCTTAACTCATGTTGCCTGTTGAATACTCTCTAACCCACTAATCTAAAAAAAGGATGAGTTTCTTAACTTATGTTGCCTGTTGAATACTCTCTAACCCACTAATCTAAAATGTTATCTGTTTGTTATCTGTTTACAGTGTTGTTGCAAGTATTTAATCATTCAAATCATTATTGTTTGAAAGCTTGCATAAACATCTATGTGTATGCAAAGTTTGAACAATGTACACCTTCTATTTCCCGAGAAAATGCCAACGTTAAAGTTTGGAGATTAGACCACGGACGCACACACACACACACACACACACACACACACACACACACGCGCGCGCGCGCGCGCGCGCGCACACACACACACACACACACAACCGAACAACTATCATACTATAGACTCACAATGATAATCAATTGTAAAACATAGTAGGCTAGACCTATCTGAAAATCATGCGTTCTCAAATTCCATAATAAAATTACACCTGTCCTTTAGTTCTTTACTGATTAACTTGGTTTGTTTCTTTTTTCCTCCTCCACTGGTAGTTTAAGTCTTGGAGAGTTTGGCTCTGATGAGGAGGATGAGGAAAGCGATGACGCGGAACCCGACGAGAAGGACGAGCAGGAGACCGATGTCAAGCCAGTTGTGATCCTGTAACAAGAATTAAACGATGTGCCACGTATATACGTGTCCAACGTCTCTATCCCCCCACCCCCCCCACCCCCCCCCCCCCCCGTGTCACCCTCATTGTGCCCCCGTCTCTAGCCTGTGTGTTTCATGCCAAAAATCAAAATTTAAACCAATCATTGCAACTAAAGAATTTATTCTTACAATCGATGGTCTGGTAGGCCTAGATACAAATTAATGATAAAGTCATAATTTTGGCAAGTGTATGAGAAGAAGAAGAAGAAGAAGAAGAAGAAGAAGAAGAAGAAGAAGAAGAAGAAGAAGAAGAAGAAGACGACGACGACGACGACGACGACGACGACGACGACGACGAAGAGAAGAAGAAGAAGAAGAAGAAGAAGAACAAGAACAAGAAGAAGAAGAACAAGAAGAAAGAAAGAAGAATAAAAAAAAAAAAAATTTACATTAAAGTTCCTATTTTTCAAGTATCTAGGGGAAGACGGGGTAAAAAGCGCATGGGCGGGTAAGAAGCCCACCCCAATTATCTCATGAAATGAAGCAAATTTCAGTCTCATTTTGCCCATGAGACGAGCGTTAATGTCTAGCATTCGTCTCATGGGCAAATTTGACTGAAATTTTCTTTATTTCATGAGATAATTGGGGTGGGCTTCTTACCCGCCCATGCGCTTTTTACCCCGTCTTTCCCTATGCCCCTCACCGCACTGTCTTAAACAGGGTTTGGGCATTTTGTGAGACCCTTGATACAGTTCTTTATTCCAACGAACGTCGTATGATTTGAGGCAACGTGTAACCAAACAACAGTCACTAAACAATCTGATTTTAAATGTCACTTAAATTAAAAAAATGAAAGGCATCTACTAAAGAAAAAAGGCAATACAGTGAAACCCGCTTTATTTCAATCGCCTTTGGACCACAAAATGACTTGAAATTATCCGAACTTGAAATTATCCGAGTGCTCAGTTAATTTCAAGTTTTTGCCTAATCTAACACATAATTCTGATCGCTTCTCGGCCTTTTGGCTAAGACAGTGATTCAGGAACATAAATTTTTGTTTATACCCTGGTTGGTTTGTTCAGCCCGTCGTACATGGTGAAAGCCTATATGCGACGTTAAAGTGAACTTCCATCCAATCTAACACAAAATTGAAATTAACCGAGCAAAGTTGAAATTAACCGAGCAAGACAGGGGTGAAAGGACTTTTTTTTTATAGTATGGATATTTTCACATTGATTTATGTGTTTAGAAAGTGTACACTTGTATCTTTTATATATTTTACCAGAAATACAAACTGTTCTACTTTGGGCCTAAAGGCCTAAGCGCTAAGGTCTATACTGTATTTGAGAAAATTGCGGGATGGACGGACGGATTTTTGGGTGTGTGTGTGTGCGTGTGTGTGTGTGTGTGTGTGTGTGTGTGTGTGTGTGCGCGCGCGCACGCGCACGTGCGTGTGCTAGATAAAGTGTACATTACTTTTCAATGAGGCTTTATACTGCTTCTTCATGTTGCCCAAAGGCGATAATTTTATGTAGGTGGCGCTTTCACGTGAGGCCCTCTGTTCACTTGAGAGAGAGAGAGAGAGAGAGAGAGAGAGAGAGAGAGAGAGAGAGAGAGAGAGAGAGAGAGAGAGAGAGAGAGAGAGAGAGAGAGAGAGAGACAGACAGACAGACAGAGAGAGAGAGACAGAGAGAGAGAGTGAGAGCGAGAAGGAGGGAGAGATAGAGGAGGGAGAGAGAGACACAGAGAGAGAGAGAGAGAATGGAGAGAGAGAGAGAGAGAGAG
>CM065682.1:40324965-40342465 GCA_017654935.2 Phymorhynchus buccinoides | reverse complement strand
GAACACTCACTTTGCTCTGGTTTCCTAGAAATCAAACCGTCAAAACGGGGATTCCTCCTTGGCGGAGTTGCTGGAGAGAGAAGCCATTTTGGACGGGGTGGGTGGAGGACACTCAGAGTGGTTGAAGCGTTTTCTTCTTTGTAGTGCAGTAAAAAAAAAAGGAGCTATTTCCTTTGTTGTGAGCGAAACTCCTTTTGGTAAACTAAATAAAAAGGCTTGTATTGTGGAAATTTCGTGATTTGGTCTAAGCAACTCAGGCGGCCATTAGAAAAGAGAAAGTACATGCCTTCTCTTTCTCTTAAATAATTTGATTTCCAGCACCTCCGCCAAGGAGGAATCGCCGATTTGACGGTTTGATTTCTAGGAAACCAGAGCAAAGTGAGTGTTGCGATCTCTGTAAAGGGTGTTTTCCTGGTGATCTCGACGTGTTTCTTGCAAAAAAACTCATCCGTCAGGGTGCCCCTTTAATGTCTTCAGCTTACAGCTTTGTTGACATGAGGTCACGTGCAACATAAGTTAAAGGAAAAAGAAAATAACACGCTGTTTGCATAAACCACTCAAGTTTCTCACAGCGACAGAATAGCCAACAGTGACTGTGGTCGCTATACAGAAGGAAGAAGGAAGTATTATTATTATTATTAAGACAACTTTTATAGCGCCTAATCTTTATACATAGAGTTCCTCCGAAGTCGGAGTGTGGCTGCCCACGTGGCGGGGCAATCAAAAACGGTCACACACATAATGTTCTCATTCCTAGTTCGTGCATTTGTACCACGGTGTTCAAGTGCTTCTCGCTGTTGGGATTATCCCTGGAGTCTTTAAGCCAGGGTACAACAACAACAAACATAGAGTAAAAAACAAAACAAAAATACAAGCATGAAGAAATACAGCCTCATTTGAGGCAGATAAGGCGTTAATGGGCGGTGCATTTTACCCTTTGCCACAGCTTACTCTATTGATTCGATATTGTGTGGCCGCCCACTGACCCGCTGTTGATGAAGAATCCCCCAAGCATCATGAGGATGGCCAGGCAGGGCGGGGCCAGGGTCAGGGCAATGTTCACGTTGGCAGCCGCCGAGGACAGGATCAGACCTGCACACAACGGGGTTGTGGTAGGTGAATGGGATAGAGCACGATCTCCACAGTTATTGTTCTTGGCGTTTCCCTACAGTTTCTGCGTAGTTATTGTTCTGTTTGTTTCCCTATATAGAATGAATGAAAATCCGTTTTACGTCCTCCGGTCTGAAACAGACACATATGGGACATTAGTAGATATAAAGATGGTGGGAACGATCCTGGAGGCAATGCCTGGAGGCAGTGCAACTCCAGGAAAGTCCCGAATTTATAGCGATACAGATCGATAAGTGTTTCCCTATAGAATGAATGAAAATCCGTTTAACGTCCTCCGGTATGAAACAGACACATATGGGACATTAGTAGATATAAAGATGGTGGGAACGATCCTGGAGGCAATGCCCGGAGGCAGTGCAACTCCAGGAAAGTCCCGAATTTTTAACGATAGGCCTACAGATGTTCAACATTTCTTGAGTTTCCATATAGTTTCTCCGTAGTTCTTGTTCTTTGCGTTTCTCTAGAGTTTCTCCATAGTTGTTGTTCTTTGCGTTTCCCTAGAGTTTCTCCATAGTTGCTGTTCTTTGCGTTTCCCTAGAGTTTCTCCATAGTTGTTGTTCTTTGCGTTTCCTTAGAGTTTCTCCATAGTTGTTGTTCTTTGCGTTTCTTTAGAGTTTATCCATAGTTGTTGTTCTTTGCGTTTCCTTAGAGTTTATCCATAGTTGTTGTTCCTTGCGTTTCCTTAGAGTTTATCCATAGTTTTAGAGTTTCTTGTGTCTTTGCGTTTCCTTAGAGTTTCTCCATAGTTGTTGTTCTTTGCGTTTCCTTAGAGTTTATCCATAGTTGTTGTTCTTTGCGTTTCCTTAGAGTTTATCCATAGTTGTTGTTCTTTGCGTTTCCTTAGAGTTTCTCCATAGTTGTTGTTCGTTTGCTTAGAGTTTTTATTGTTCTTTGCGTTTCCTAGATAGTTATTGTTCTTTGCGTTTCCTTAGAGTTTCTCCATAGTTGTTGTTCTTTGCGTTTCTTTAGAGTTTATCCATAGTTGTTGTTCTTTGCGTTTCCTTAGAGTTTATCCATAGTTGTTGTTCTTTGCGTTTCCTTAGAGTTTATCCATAGTTGTTGTTCTTTGCGTTTCCTTAGAGTTTATCCATAGTTGTTGTTCTTTGCGTTTCCTTAGAGTTTATCCATAGTTGTTGTTCTTTGCGTTTCCTTAGAGTTTCTCCATAGTTATTGTTCTTTGCGTTTCCTTAGAGTTTCTCCATAGTTGTTCTTTGTTTCCCTTGTTTTCTTTGCGTTTCCTTAGAGTTTCTCCATAGTTATTGTTCTTTGCGTTTCCTTAGAGTTTCTCCATAGTTATTGTTCTTTGCGTTTCCCTAGAGTTTCTCCATAGTTGTTGTTCTTTGCGTTTCCTTAGAGTTTATCCATAGTTGTTGTTCTTTGCGTTTCCTTAGAGTTTATCCATAGTTGTTGTTCTTTGCGTTTCCTTAGAGTTTATCCATAGTTGTTGTTCTTTGCGTTTCCCTAGAGTTTCTCCATAGTTATTGTTTTTGCGTTTCCTTAGAGTTTCTCCATAGAGTTCTTTGCGTTTCCTAGAGTTTCTCCATAGTTTTTGTTCTTTGCGTTTCCTTAGAGTTTCTCCATAGTTGTTGTTCTTTGCGTTTGCGTAGAGTTTCTCCAGAGTTATTGTTTCTCCAGAGTTCCATTGTTCTTTGCGTTTCCTTAGAGTTTCTCCATAGTTATTGTTCTTTGCGTTTCCTTAGAGTTTCTCCATAGTTATTGTTCTTTGCGTTTCCCTAGAGTTTCTCCATAGTTGTTGTTCTTTGCGTTTCCCTAGAGTTTCTCCATAGTTATTGTTCTTTGCGTTTCCTTAGAGTTTCTCCATAGTTGTTGTTCTTTGCGTTTCCTTAGAGTTTATCCATAGTTGTTGTTCTTTGCGTTTCCTTAGAGTTTTCCATAGTTGTTGTTCTTTGCGTTTCTTTGCGTTTCCCTAGAGTTTCTCCATAGTTATTGTTCTTTGCGTTTCCTTAGAGTTTCTCCATAGTTGTTGTTCTTTGCGTTTCCTTAGAGTTTATCCATAGTTGTTGTTCTTTGCGTTTCCTTAGAGTTTATCCATAGTTATTGTTCTTTGCGTTTCCCTAGAGTTTCTCCATAGTTATTGTTCTTTGCGTTTCCCTAGAGTTTCTCCAGTTAGTTCCATAGTTTGTTCTTTGCGTTTCCTTAGAGTTTATCCATAGTTGTTGTTCTTTGCGTTTCCTTAGAGTTTCTCCAGAGTTGTTGTTCTTTGCGTTTCCCTAGAGTTTCTCCATAGTTGTTGTTCTTTGCGTTTCCTTAGAGTTTCTCCATAGTTGTTGTTCTTTGCGTTTCCTTAGAGTTTATCCATAGTTGTTGTTCTTTGCGTTTCCTTAGAGTTTATCCATAGTTATTGTTCTTTGCGTTTCCCTAGAGTTTCTCCATAGTTATTGTTCTTTGCGTTTCCCTAGAGTTTCTCCATAGTTATTGTTCTTTGCGTTTCCTTAGAGTTTATCCATAGTTGTTGTTCTTTGCGTTTCCTTAGAGTTTATCCATAGTTGTTGTTCTTTGCGTTTCCTTAGAGTTTATCCATAGTTTGTTGTTCTTTGCGTTTCCTTAGAGTTTCTCCATAGTTGTTGTTCTTTGCGTTTCCCTAGAGTTTCTCCTAGAGTTTCTCCATAGTTATTGTTCTTTGCGTTTCCCTAGAGTTTCTCCATAGTTATTGTTCTTTGCGTTTCCTTAGAGTTTCTCCATAGTTATTGTTCTTTGCGTTTCCTTAGAGTTTATCCATAGTTTTCCATAGTTGTTGTTCTTTGCGTTTCCTTAGAGTTTATCCATAGTTGTTGTTCTTTGCGTTTCCCTAGAGTTTCTCCATAGTTATTGTTCTTTGCGTTTCCCTAGAGTTTCTCCATAGTTGTTCTTTGCGTTTCCCTAGAGTTTCTCCATAGTTATTGTTCTTTGCGTTTCCTTAGAGTTTATCCATAGTTGTTGTTCTTTGCGTTTCCTTAGAGTTTCTCCATAGTTATTGTTCTTTGCGTTTCCCTAGAGTTTCTCCATAGTTATTGTTCTTTGCGTTTCCCTAGAGTTTCTCCATAGTTATTGTTCTTTGCGTTTCCTTAGAGTTTATCCATAGTTGTTGTTCTTTGCGTTTCCTTAGAGTTTATCCATAGTTATTGTTCTTTGCGTTTCCCTAGAGTTTATCCATAGTTATTGTTCTTTGCGTTTCCCTAGAGTTTCTCCATAGTTGTTGTTCTTTGCGTTTCCCTAGAGTTTCTCCATAGTTATTGTTCTTTGCGTTTCCTTAGAGTTTCTCCATAGTTATTGTTCTTTGCGTTTCCCTAGAGTTTCTCCATAGTTATTGTTCTTTGCGTTTCCCTAGAGTTTCTCCATAGTTATTGTTCTTTGCGTTTCCCTAGAGTTTATCCATAGTTATTGTTCTTTGCGTTTCCCTAGAGTTTCTCCATAGTTATTGTTCTTTGCGTTTCCTTAGAGTTTCTCCATAGTTGTTGTTCTTTGCGTTTCCCTAGAGTTTCTCCATAGTTGTTGTTCTTTGCGTTTCCCTAGAGTTTCTCCATAGTTATTGTTCTTTGCGTTTCCCTAGAGTTTCTCCATAGTTATTGTTCTTTGCGTTTCCCTAGAGTTTCTCCATAGTTATTGTTCTTTGCGTTTCCCTAGAGTTTCTCCATAGTTATTGTTCTTTGCGTTTCCCTAGAGTTTCTCCATAGTTATTGTTCTTTGCGTTTCCCTAGAGTTTCTCCAGAGTTTTGTTGTTCTTTGCGTTTTCTTAGAGTTTCCTCCAGAGTTATTAGTTATTATTCTTTGCGTTTCTTTGCGTTTCCTTAGAGTTTATCCATAGTTGTTGTTCTTTGCGTTTCCTTAGAGTTTCTCCATAGTTGTTGTTCTTTGCGTTTCCTTAGAGTTTCTCCATAGTTGTTGTTCTTTGCGTTTCCTTAGAGTTTATCCATAGTTGTTGTTCTTTGCGTTTCCTTAGAGTTTATCCATAGTTATTGTTCTTTGCGTTTCCCTAGAGTTTCTCCATAGTTATTGTTCTTTGCGTTTCCCTAGAGTTTCTCCATAGTTATTGTTCTTTGCGTTTCCCTAGAGTTTCTCCATAGTTATTGTTCTTTGCGTTTCCCTAGAGTTTCTCCAGTTATTGTTCTTTGCGTTTTTCCATAGTTATTGTTCTTTGCGTTTCCTTAGAGTTTCTCCATAGTTGTTGTTCTTTGCGTTTCCTTAGAGTTTCTCCATAGTTGTTGTTCTTTGCGTTTCCCTAGAGTTTCTCCATAGTTATTGTTCTTTGCGTTTCCCTAGAGTTTCTCCATAGTTATTGTTCTTTGCGTTTCCCTAGAGTTTCTCCATAGTTATTGTTCTTTGCGTTTCCTTAGAGTTTATCCATAGTTATTGTTCTTTGCGTTTCCCTAGAGTTTCTCCAGAGTTTTCCATAGTTGTTCTTTGCGTTTCCCTAGAGTTTCTCCATAGTTATTGTTCTTTGCGTTTCCCTAGAGTTTCTCCATAGTTATTGTTCTTTGCGTTTCCCTAGAGTTTCTCCATAGTTATTGTTCTTTGCGTTTCCCTAGAGTTTCTCCATAGTTATTGTTCTTTGCGTTTCCCTAGAGTTTCTCCAGAGTTATTGTTCTTTGCGTTTCCCTAGAGTTTCTCCATAGTTATTGTTCTTTGCGTTTCCCTAGAGTTTCTCCATAGTTATTGTTCTTTGCGTTTCCCTAGAGTTTCTCCATAGTTATTGTTCTTTGCGTTTCCTTAGAGTTTCTCCATAGTTATTGTTCTTTGCGTTTCCTTTAGAGTTTCTCCATAGTTATTGTTCTTTGCGTTTCCCTAGAGTTTCTCCATAGTTGTTGTTCTTTGCGTTTCCCTAGAGTTTCTCCATAGTTTCTCCATTGTGTTCTTTGCGTTTCCCTAGAGTTTCTCCAGAGTTATTGTTCTTTGCGTTTCCCTAGAGTTTCTCCATAGTTATTGTTCTTTGCGTTTCCCTAGAGTTTTTGCGTTTCCCTAGAGTTTCTCCATAGTTATTGTTCTTTGCGTTTCCCTAGAGTTTCTCCAGAGTTATTGTTCTTTGCGTTTTTAGAGTTTCTCCATAGTTATTGTTCTTTGCGTTTCTAGAGTTTCTCCATAGTTATTGTTCTTTGCGTTTCCCTAGAGTTTCTCCATAGTTATTGTTCTTTGCGTTTCCCTAGAGTTTATCCATAGTTGTTGTTCTTTGCGTTTCCCTAGAGTTTCTCCAGAGTTATTGTTCTTTGCGTTTCCCTAGAGTTTCTCCTTTGAGTAGAGTTTGTTCTTTGCGTTTCCCTAGAGTTTCTCCATAGTTTCCCTAGAGTTTTCCAGAGTTATTGTTCTTTGCGTTTCCCTAGAGTTTCTCCATAGTTATTGTTCTTTGCGTTTCCCTAGAGTTTCTCCATAGTTATTGTTCTTTGCGTTTCCCTAGAGTTTCTCCATAGTTGTTCTTTGCGTTTCCCTAGAGTTTCTCCATAGTTATTGTTCTTTGCGTTTCCCTAGAGTTTCTCCATAGTTTCTTTTCATAGTTTTGCGTTTCCCTAGAGTTTCTCCATAGTTATTGTTCTTTGCGTTTCCCTAGAGTTTCTCCATAGTTATTGTTCTTTGCGTTTCCCTAGAGTTTCTCCATAGTTATTGTTCTTTGCGTTTCCCTAGAGTTTCTCCATAGTTATTGTTCTTTGCGTTTCCCTAGAGTTTCTCCATAGTTATTGTTCTTTGCGTTTCCCTAGAGTTTCTCCATAGTTATTGTTCTTTGCGTTTCCCTAGAGTTTCTCCATAGTTATTGTTCTTTGCGTTTCCCTAGAGTTTCTCCATAGTTGTTCTTTGCGTTTCCCTAGAGTTTCTCCATAGTTATTGTTCTTTGCGTTTCCCTAGAGTTTCTCCATAGTTATTGTTCTTTGTTCTTTGCGTTTCCCTAGAGTTTCTCCCTAGAGTTTATCCATAGTTATTGTTCTTTGCGTTTCCCTAGAGTTTCTCCATAGTTTTTGTTCTTTGCGTTTCCTTAGAGTTTCTCCATAGTTATTGTTCTTTGCGTTTCCTTAGAGTTTCTCCATAGTTATTGTTCTTTGCGTTTCCTTAGAGTTTCTCCAGAGTTATTGTTCTTTGCGTTTCCCTAGAGTTTCTCCATAGTTGTTGTTCTTTGCGTTTCCTTAGAGTTTCTCCATAGTTGTTCTTTGCGTTTCCTTAGAGTTTCTCCAGAGTTTTGTTGTTCTTTGCGTTTCCCTAGAGTTTCTCCATAGTTGTTCTTTGCGTTTCCCTAGAGTTTCTCCATAGTTTGTTCTTTGCGTTTCCTTAGAGTTTCTCCATAGTTTTTGTTCTTTGCGTTTCCCTAGAGTTTCTCCATAGTTATCTTTGTTCTCCACGTTTCTCTAGAGTTCCTCCACAGTTATCGTTCTTTGTTATTTTTATTAGGAAGTACAGCGCAAAGGGGTGTAATAATAAGCGTGTCAGACCCAACAGATGAGATAGACAGACAGGCGGGCAGGTAGACAAAATGATAGGGAGTGTGTGTGTGTGTGTGTGTGTGTGTGTGTGTGTGTGTGTGTGTGTGTGTGTGTGTGTGCGTGTGTGTGCGTGCGTGTGTGCGTGCGTGCGCGTGTGTGCGTGTGCGTGCGTGCGTGCGTGTGTGTGTGTGTGTGTGTGCGTGCGTGCGTGTGCGTGCGTGCGTGTGCGTGTGCGTGTGTGTGTGTGTGTGTGTAGGTGTGTGTGTGTGTGTGTGTGTGTGTGTGTGTGTGTGTGTGCGTGCGTGTGCGCGTGCGCGTGTGCGTGTGTGTGTGAGAGATATATCAATTATTGATTTGATGCGTACCTTTTAATATGCTGCACATGTTGTGAAATGATTTTTTCCTATGTTAAACTTGTTTTTAATGCACAATAAAGTTTTTGAATTGGATTGAATTGAATTGAATCAAAACAGGTGGACGAACAGGCATGTAGACAGACAGAAAGACAGGTAGACAGATAGATAGACAGACATAAACATAAACATATACAGTATGTGTGTAAATATGTCTGTCCTCTCTCTCTCTCTCTCTCTCTCTCTCTCTCTCTCTCTCTCTCTCTCTCTCTCTCTCTCTCTCTCCATTCATGCATCCTTACCGAAAGAGACAGCCACATTCGATACAACAGTGATAACAGCCAGACAGATCAGGAAGGCTTGCCAGGCACCGTACATCCCTGAAATCCACACACACTTTCATCAAGCCTGATGAACTTTAAAAACAAAACACACACAAAACACATATGCAAACAAACACTGGGATATAGGCCTATTTCAGAATATGACAAAGCGGTTCTATCTTTCAGTGTGGCCATAAGCTTATGTCAAGAAAAAGAAAAACATACAAAGACTGGGGAATAGGCCTGTTGCAGAATGCGACAAAGTGGTTCTACCTTTCAGCATAGCGTAAACTTATGTCTGTCAATGTCTGTGCGATTGTCTTGATGGAAACAATAGTATAACATCAATCAACTCAGAGCAAAGTACTGCATACCTATGTAATGTAGGTAACAGGCAAAATCGCTGAACTTATCAGATCGGTAACTGCTCTAAAACAAGTTGCTTTCGGGTTTATTTTTTAAGATTAAAAAAACCCCAACTAATGTCTTCAAAAACAATCTCGATTTTGTTGCTAAGAAATCCCCACATACCCCAGAATATCTGAAGGAAAAGAGACCCCAGTTCTTTTTGACGAGCAGCCCAAATAGATAACTGACACCATAACAAGCTAACACCCACGACACAAGAAGGCAACAATGTTTGTCTTACCAACCATCCAGTATTCCACAGTGACCAGTATCATTGGCAGCAGAATGAACGTTGGAAGCTGCAATCACACACACACACACACACACACACACACACACACACACACACACACACACACACACACACACACACACACACACACACACACACACGCACACACACACACACACACACGCACACACACACACACACACACACACACGCATATATATAAAGGTCGAAATACACGTTGTTAGTTTTCACTCTTTCCCCATGGCAACACAGTGATACTCTAGTAATGATATCACGTGCCTATCACCGTGTTGCCATGGGGAAAGAGTGAAAAGTAACAGCGTAAATTTCGACCTCAACCAACTTTGTTTGTGGTAGTAGGGCAAATGTTCAGAAAACCCCCCTCCTCTTCCCCTTCCATTCATTTCAGTTAGGGTTAGGAATAGGGTTTGTGATAGGGTTAGGGATAGGCTTAGGGTCAGTTAAGTGTCAATCTCATAACATAACACACATTTTTATTTCTTTTGTGGATTAGACGGTTTCAGGTTAGGGTTAGGGTTAGGAATGGGGTTTTGGATAGGGTTAGGGATAGGTTTAGGGTCAGTTTAGTGTCAAAATACACACAAAAATAAAAGTTGATGACTAAGCTGACCCTAAACCTATCCATAACCCTATCCCAAAACCCTATTTCTAACCCTAGCCCTAACCTGAAACCGTCTGAAATGATTGGAAGGGGCCGAGGAGGGGGCTTTTCTTAACATTTTCCGATAGTAGTCTTTGTTGTACATTGTTGATATTTTGTGAAATGAGCTAAGCAGCTTAAAAAAGGTAACAAGTAAAGGACGAAAGAAGGAGGATTCGGATAAAAAAAAATACATTGGCAAAGCCATATAACCGCATTCCCAGTTCATCATTATAAAAAAAAAAGCCAAAGAGAGAGAGAGAGAGAGAGGGGGGGGAGAGAGAGAGAGAGAGAGAGAGAGAGAGAGAGAGAGAGAGAGAGAGAGAGAGAGAGAGAGAGAGAGAGAGAGAGAGAGAGAGAGAGAGAGAGAGAGAGAGAGAGAGAGAGAGAGAGAGAGAGAGAGAGAGAGAGAGAGAGAGAGAGAGAGAGAGAGAGAGAGAGAGAGAGAGAGAGAGAGAGAGAACTCGGAGTAGGCTACAGCTCATTTAAGAAAGGAAAGGATACAAGATAAAGAACGTAACAATGAATGCAAAATGAACAAGACACGTCCGAAGAAGGTGCCGATGGGGCCCAGAGACGCGCCGGCCCCCATCTACCCTACCAACACAAGAGCACCTCAGCAATGTTACACCAGTGTTCATCTCAACAGTTTGTGTTCATCTCATTAGTTTCTTTTCGTGATATTGTTTTGAGCAAAGGGCCCGCTACACGACATACGATTCGATCCCAATGCGATGCGATTGTGAAGATGCTTGTGAGTCATGATTCACGTGAAATACTTCAGTCTAAAAATAATTCTTCTGTTTTCGCTCACTCTACTCAAGCAGACCCCAAATGGCTCCCCCCCACCTGCGTGTGCATCTCGACCCTTCCAACGGAAGTGTCGCCATCTTAGTCAGATTTGTGTGTAAACAGCATCGATCTGGCATTTTTCAAACAAAGTTACTGACTAAGATGGCGGTCTCCCATAATATGGCACGCTCCTTGTGGCCGGATATGACGACACGTGGGTACAAGCCATACATGAATCAAATACAATGTCTGATACAACAATATAGATACAGTGGAACCTCCCTTATAAGACCTTCAAAAATCATCCAAAATGAGGTCTTATAAGGGAGGGGTCTTATAAGGGAGGTAATTTTAATACTTACAAAGAAGGGCAATGTCTCAGAGAAGTAGGTCTTATGTGGGAGGGAGTCTTATAATGGGAGGTCTTATAAGGGAGGTTCCATTGTATTTCGTCAGAGTCGTGTACGGGGGACCACAAATATAGTGAACAAAACCAGTAGGATTTCATCAGATTCATGTAGACAGTTGAATTTCAAGATAATCATGCCTCGTTAATGTCAAATCGTATCGCATTGGGATCGAGTCGTGGCCTATGTAGTGTAAACGTCATCTTACCTCTGCTAAGGACTTGGCGAGGAAGTATACATCCGTACGGTACATTCCGGATCCGTATTCCCGAAGGAATATCGGAATCTCGTGGGGAAAAGACTGTTACGCAAAAAAACATGTATCATTCACAATGGCACGGATAAACACACAAACAGACAGGAAGACAAAGAGGCAGACACACACATACATATGCATGCATGTCAGCGCGCACGCACACACAAGCCCACGCATACATGTACACACATACAGCACACACTCAACGTGATAGGGCTACATACATGGGCCTGAATGAATGAAAAATGGTGTTTTACATGTACATATGGGACATTTGTAAATATACAGCAATGCCCAGAGGCACAACACCTCAACGTGTAGCAGTAACCACGCCTCGGTTAAACCTCATTGGCTATGGCACTGTTACAGGTCTGCGATTATGTATGGGCCTGCACACTATCATTGACACACTTATACGTCCATACATTCAGTGTTCGCTCATAAGCCCCTACATGGAAACATACCTACATTCAAACATGCATAAATAATCACTTACAATATGCAAGCACATAATGGGAAAAGTAATAGGTTATTGCATAATTGTCCTCAAAATAGGGACTACATATATTGTACACCCGTCAATATTTCTATTTAAGTTCTGCTCTCTCTCTCTCTCTCTCTCTCTCTCTCTCTCTCTCTCTCTCTCTCTCTCTCTCTCTCTCTCTCTCTCTCTCTCATAATAATAATAATAATAATTTTATTTATATAGTGCAATAATCCAATTTACAATGACATGATAGGAATATGGCATGTGTTACAAGTATCAATATTTTTACTTACAATTATTTTCCCTCACCCATCCACCCCTCTCTCTCTCTCTCTCTCTCTCTCTCTCTCTCTCTCTCTCTCTCTCTCTCTCTCTCTCTCTCTCTCTGTGTGTGTGCATGTGAGTGAGAAAGAGATAGATAGAGAGAGAGTGTAAGTGTGTGTGTCATTGTGTGTGTGTGTGCGTGTGCGTGCGTGCGTGCGTGCATGTGTGTTGTGTGTTGTGTGTGTATGTGTGAGTTTGTGCACGTGCGTGTTCAAGTTTTCCACTAACATTGGCCACAGCAAACACGTTGGCAAAGGAGGACTGGGTGAGCAGAACGAAGACTGACCCGTTGATGTCCATCACCCCTTTCTGGTTATAGTCCAAGCGCAGGTAGATCAGACCCATCACCAACGCCATCACCTTGCACACAGAGGGGACAAGTATTACTTAAAATACAAGGACAAAAAGGGTGCTGAACTTTATCAATTTGTTCCAAGGGAAATGAAAATGGATGATCAAGGTTCCAACGTTTATTTGTTCCAAAATCTCCTTGTGGGTACACGGAAAAGAGAAAAAGAAGAAGAAGAAGAAAAGAAACATAAAAGAAACAAAATTGAACAAACAAAATAAAGAAGAACAGACAAGCAGCGAATTACACAGAAACCGAGAAGATTCAGCTAATGTCTGTTCATCATTGAATTGCCTTCTCTTACGGGAAAAGTAATAATGTGAATATCGTCCACGATGATCATAAACCTAATAACAGTCAAAAGCTTTTCTAGGCATAGCCTAGTTATACTATTACATACAAAGAAGTTAACAAGCACTGGAGCTATGCAAACCTCCGACCAAGGAGATCGACGATAGGGTAAGACGGGGTAAAAAGCCCATGGGCGGGTAAGAAGCCCATGCCAATTATCTCATGAAATGAAGCAAATTTCAGTCAAATATTGCCCATGAGACGAGTGTTAATGTTTAGCGTTGGTCTCATGGGCAAAATGTGACTGAAATTTGCTTCATTTCATGAGACAATTGGCATGGGCTTCTTACCCGCCAATGGGCTTTTTACCCCGTCTTCCCTTACCTTTGCAATCCCTCTCCCTCCTCCCAATCCAAACCAAACGGAAGTTCTTTAGAGTATACCCTAAACTTTCACAATTAAATCATTTCCAACCCAGCTATAACTTATTCCGAAATGTGACTCTCAGACAGAAGAGCAGACAATCTGTGGAGGTAACTATTCTTCAACTCTGAAGAGGCAACCATTAGAACAAGGGACACACAGCATTATAGGCAAAAACACAATCTTCAACTCTGAAGAGGCAACCATTAGCACAAGGGACACACAGCATTATAGGCAAAAACACAATCTTCAACTCTGAAGAGGCAACCATTAGCACAAGGGACACATAGCATTATAGGCAAAAACACGATCTTCAACTCTGAAGAGGCAACCATTAGAACAAGGGACACATAGCATTATAGGCAAAAACATAATCTTTCCCTCTGAAGAGGCAGCCATTAGAACAAGGGAGATCTTTACTGATCCACGTTAGCTGAAAATCGTTTTTATTCTGTTACTGATGGCTTGTCTTTTGTGGCTTAAAAATGGCAGACGTTTTCTTTAGGTGATTTTTGCCTTTGATATAGAAAATAACCCCCAAATTGTGCAAAAATTCGTATCGTATATATATAGTTTAATTATTAATGAAACTGAGTTTGTGCCCCACATACCAGAGTCTGCAGGACGCGAGCTCTGAAGAGAACCACGTCACGCATCAGACACACCCAACTCCTCCGGAGCACACTGAGAAACTGCCGACCCCAGCTGGCCTCGTAGCTGCACAAATAAATAAAAAGACAAGAAATTCAGTTGATCAAAGATCAACACGAGGCGAAACAGTGCTGACAGTATGTAGAATTGTTCAGAATTACATTGTATTATTAGAGGGCCTACGAAGGGTCAAACAAATATAAACTTGTGCATGATATTGTGCAACAAGCATACAGAAGGCAGACCAAATTCAATGTTAAAACGTTGTATCAAAAGAGGTCACCGGAGAGGGCCATAAACTTGTTCATGAAGCAATTATAACATTGTAACCAGCCAGTGCCACTGAAAAGGCCATAACATGTTTTGCTAAACAATAATAACATCGTGACTAAAGAGTGCCACTGAAAAGGCATTAACATGTTTTGCTAAACAATAATAACATCGTGACTAAAGAGTGCTACTGAAAAGGCCATAACATGTTTTGCTAAACATTAATAACATCGTGACTAAAGAGTGCTACTGAAAAGGCCATAACATGTTTTGCTAAGCAATAATAACATTGTGACTAAAGAGTGCCACTGAAAAGGGCCATGACAGTGTTGTTGCTGCTGCTGCTGTTGTTGTTGTTGTTGTTGTTGTTGTTGTTAAACAAACATTACATTGTAACCAAAGAGGGTCATTGAAAAGGGCTATTGTTTTCTTTTTTTCCTTACAGTGGACTATAAACGGCCTTAATTCTGAGGGTCAGATAAACACATGTTTGTGCATAACATTGTACAATAGGAGGCCTGCAGAAAGGGCCAGATGATAAGGACAGAGAGAGAGAGAGAGAGAGAGAGAGAGAGAGAGAGAGAGAGAGAGAGAGAGAGAGAGAGAGAGAGAGAGAGAGAGAGAGAGAGAGAGAGAGAGAGAGAGAGAGAGAGAGAGAGAGAGAGAGAGAGAGAGAGAGAGAGAGAGAGAGAGAGAGAGAGAGAGAGAGAGAGAGAGAGCTAGAGAGAGAGAGAGAGAGAGAGAGAGAGAGAGAGAGAGACAAAGACATAGAGAGACAAAGAGGGAGACAGATACAGTGAGAGAGAGTGACATAAAATTAAGTTGCAGTTTAAGACAGAGAATATAGGCAGGATATGACATGCAGGCGTAGACCAGAGCGAGATCACTATAATGAAAGAATGAAAGTGACATAGACAAAATCAGAGATACATAGACAGACAGGGACAGTGTGGGAGTGAGAGTGAGAGAGACAGGCAACCAGTCAGAGATAGAAAGGGAAAAGAGAAGAGAGAAGTCTATGACACAGACAGAGAGAAAGAGAGAGAGAGAGAGAGAGAGAGAGAGAGAGAGAGAGAGAGAGAGAGAGAGAGAGAGAGAGAGAGAATGAAAGTGACAGAGAGAAAATCAGAGATACATAGACAGACAGGGACAGTGTGGTGAGGGTGAGAGAGACAGAGATAGAAAGGGGAAAAGATAAGAGAGAGATGACAGACAGACACAGAGAGAGAGAGAGAGAGAGAGAGAGAGAGAGAGAGAGAGAGAGAGAGAGAGAGAGAGAGAGAGAGAGAGAGAGAGAGAGAGAGAGAGAGAGAGAGAGAGAGAGAGAATGAAAGTGACAGAGACAAAATCAGAGATACATAGACAGACAGGGACAGTGTGGGGGTGAGAGAGAGAGAGAGTGAGAGAGACAGGCAAACCAGTCAGATAGAGACAGAAAGGGGAAAAAGACAAGAGAAAGACCATGGCAGAGAGAGAGAGAGAGAGAGAGAGAGAGAGAGAGAGAGAGAGAGAGAGAGAGAGAGAGAGAGAGAGAGAGAGAGAGAGAGAGAGAGAGAGAGAGTACACACTCTACTGTGACAAGCCAACTTATGCCTAATGCATTATTCATAAGTCTCTGAAAGGCGTTCGTGGCTGGCTGGCTGGCTGGCTGGCTCAATCAAAAGGGAAGTAAGTCTAACATATCAAAGAGCAAAGGGAGAGAGCAAAAATCCCCCGTGTCCATTACATAGGCCAAACTGAAATCAACGCCTCGCAATAAATCACTGACTCAGAGCAAAACTCTGCCAAGGGTGGATACTTAGACTAATACACAGTAGTCTACCAAAAAGACTTTATCCTCAATCATCAGTTGCTGTGATAGATTGTGCTTTATTGATAACGTCCATTAAGAAAGCAAGCAGCTCTATAATTGTATTTTTGACGTAGAAATTGTGTCCACGAAATGCTATGATGGCGGCAACATTTTTACAACAGGTCTGCTAAACAGAAAACAAACTATAAGTAAAACACAAACAACAACAACGCCAGCACCAATGTCATGTATTCACAGAAAGATGTAGCCCTGGATCACCTAGGGGAAGACGGGGTAAAAAAGCCCATGGGCGGGTAAGAAACCCATACCAATTATCTCATGAAATAAAGCAAATTTCAGTCACATTTTGCCCATGAGACGAGTGTTAATGTTTAGCATTCGTCTCATGGGTAAATTTGACTGAAATTTTCTTTATTTCATGAGATAATTGGCATGGGCTTCCTACCCGCCCATGGGCTTTTTACCCCGTCTTCCCCTAGAGGCCTATAGTCAGTAGTATACATTCAAACTTTATAGAACGTGAATGTTATTGGTGATAACACTTTTCCGTCTATCGAACTTAATAAATGAAACAAAAATATATGTGCATCAATTTTTATTTTGTTCACAGGCAGAAAGTCCGAGAAACAGACAGACAGACAGACAGACAGACACCCACAAAACAACTCACCGCGAATCACTGCTACGAGCGTGCTGTGTCTATAGATAGACAAAGAAAAACATGTAATCTGTTTAAATTAAGCTTACTTTTCACACAGTGGGAAACAAAGACAGACCGGGCAGCCAGACAGACAGAAAGACAGACAGACTGACTAACACAAACAGAGAGACAGAGAGAGAGAGAGAGAGAGAGAGAGAGAGAGAGAGAGAGAGAGAGAGAGAGAGAGAGAGAGAGAGAGAGAGAGAGAGAGAGAGAGAGTCACACACACACACACACACACACACACACACACACACACACACACACACACACACACACACACACACACACACACACACACACATACGTATACTTAAGCCATTTTTGCCATATAACCTCGGCAGTTGAAAGTCGATGAAAGCGGGGAGAAATCCCGCTCCCTGGTATGACCAAATTGATAGCTAGGTTTCCCAAGTCCACCCCTCGTCCCCCCCCCCACCCCCCACCCCACCCCACCCCCAAAAAGGGGGTAGCGGTGCGTTTGCGGCGACGCGCTCTCTAAGTGGGAGCAACCCGAATGTTACAAATATATACTAAGTCTCAGGGACTCTGTGACTAGAATACACCAAATAAAATACCAATAAAAGAGCACAAAACACTAATTAAAAAACAAAAGGATAATTGGAATAATTTAAAAAAAATCACATGATTACAATTTCTTTATCAGCAAAACTTGACCAAAGGATCGAAAGACATTGATTAATAGTTACACACAAAAATTAAAAGTCAAGTCATTACTTTTTGTAAAAACAAAAGCAGTGATAAAAGCATAAAAGGCCCTATTATCCGAATACAGACGAAAACTAGAGTACTTGCGTAAACTGATCCAGTCGCGACACACGCTTGCACCCCTACCCCTACCCCTAATCTTAACCTAAACCCTTAACCGCTAACCCGATTTTGCCCAAATTCGAACTTGTCCAAGCTATTGACCCCTAGTATTCACCTGTAAATTTTCATGTTGATATATCCAAACGTTGTCGAGTTATCGCTGTCCCAGACACACAGACAGACAGACAGACAGACAAACAAACATTTGTTTTTGTTGTTGAAACACACTGATAACTCTATGTGAGGCCATTTTACACCGAAATATGCATTTTGAGCAAATTTGAACACGGACGGACGGACGGACCAACTGAAAACAATACCAGCTTCACTTCGCGACTCGTAAACAAAGGAGTGTTTTTTGGGGGTTTTTTCTTCT
>CM065682.1:40309965-40319965 GCA_017654935.2 Phymorhynchus buccinoides | reverse complement strand
CACTTTCTGAATAACGGTGTTCCAAAAATGTTCTTTACAAACTATATACATGCAGTTCGGTACATGTGAAAAAGAACATTATGCGTCTCTTAAAGGAGCACCCTGACGGATGAGTTTTTGCAAGAAACATGTCGAGATTACCATGAAAACACCCTTTACAGAGATCGCAACACTCACTTTGCTCTGGTTTCCTATAAATCAAACCGTCAAATCGGCGATTCTTCCTTGGCGGAGGTGCTGGAAGTCAAATTCTTTCAGTTAAAGAGAGGGCATGTTCCTTCTCTTTTGCAATGGCCGCCTGAGTTTAGACCAGATCGCTTGCACGAAATGTCCACAATAGAAGCCTTATTTATTTATTTATTTTAAATTTTATACAGTTTACCAAAAGGAGTTTCGCGATCGCTCACAACAAAGGAAATAGCTCCAATTTTTTTTTTACTGCTCTACAAAGAAGAAAATGATTCAACCACAATGAGTGGCCTCCACGTACCTACCCCATTGTTACGTAAGTGTCCCGCGCGACCCCTCTTTCTTATCTACACCCCCCCTCCCCTCTCCTTATCATTTCTCTGTCCGGCCGCCACTTTAATTGCCATCCACCATCAAAAGAACGCCGATTAAGGCATTTGTCTCTTTGAAGCCCGATTTACCTCCCCTGTCAGCATGTACCACCTACAGAGGTTATCTCCCCCCCCCTTTTATCTCCGTTCCCCATCACGAGAAAGTGAACCCCACAGTCGGCGCCCTTTTGAACCCTTCCTTTTCAATCACGATAAGGATAGGAATGTCGCCATGTGATAAGGATGTAACCGGCGCGTGATTGTTCGGTACTAGTATGCATAATATTATAGCATCATCTTGTGACGTGTCAATTGCTATAAACCAACCACAGGCTTTCATTGTTTGAAAGTGAAGGCTATAATTGGAGTAGTGAGAAAAAGTTTTCACACAAGACGCTGAAACCTAGCTAGAGCAACATTGCAGACTCAACCTCTCCCAGCCAGTCTTTATAAGCCCAACTAGTGAGTATTATTGATGGCTGGTGATTGAGACTTGTTTGTTTGATCCGAGTTGTGATCTAGATCCTATGTTCAATGATGAATAAGGAGTAGATAGATATGTTATTGAAAAGAAGTGGTAAACATTCTGTTCTATTTATGTGCACATTTGTGTGTGTGTGTTTTTGACTTTAACACTTTTGGTACCAGAACCGGATTTTATGCCTACTAACCCTTTTGTCTATTTTTAGTAGGAAACCTGTGGGTTGCAATCTTGCACTTTATGATACCATTCCTTTCCAGGTGGTGGATGGAGAGTGATGTTGGCTTGATCACCTTTTATGTTTTACTGATCTCAGTTTGTTAACAGAAATTCAGATTATGTGTTCTTAGTGCTATTGTACAAGGGAAGCCTTCTAGCCGGTTGGGATTCACTAATTCCCTGCCGACTGAAGCCCCTTGTCTCTAAGCCATAGAGACCTACATCCACCTTCTCCTGTGATTATCAGCAGGGCATCGTGGGCAGGACGATAATCCCTGACTCACAAGGAAATAAGACGGGACCGCCGCCAAGACGCCCCGCACCCAGAATCCGCGAGGAGACCACGCCTAAACCGTGCCATCTCGCGAAGCCGTAACCGGAATGACTGGGAGCTACTCTCACCTGACGAGCAAGCCCAGCCAACCCAGCACTCGCCGATCACTACAGAGGAACTTGACAACAGCTAAGTCCAGCGGACCGCGCCAATCATTTGAACTTTCCTCCGGACACTGAAAATAATTAGTAACCCTTCCTGCTTGGGGCTAACCTTCTAGAAAGACAAAAGTCTTGTAAATCCTTTCGGATTTCATTGTTTTTTTTATTCATATTTTGTTTTGGCGCCATTGAGCTGCTTTATTATTATTGTTGCATAATCTTATGCAGATTGTGTGAGTAAATAAAATACAAGTGTCAAATAATCCTGAACCCTTTGGTCAGACTGATGAGAGTGGGAGTCTTGTAATTTCATGTAAAACCCTACTTCTCTCTGTCTGCCATTTAGAGCAATTCAACCACTTGTATTTCTTACAACCATACGAGCCAGAACCCGGGCACAAATATAAATTTATTAGATGAAAAGGGGCCGGGAAAGTTGCTCATCTCCCATACCCTAGAGAAGTGGGCTAAAGGCAAATTTTCTACTTGAAAATTTAACACACTAAAAGTCTTCCCTAGAGGCTTAGCCTTTTAACCCATTACCTCGTCACACCCATCCAAAATGGCTTCTCTCTCCGGTATCTCCGCCAAGGAGGAATCGCCGTTTTGACGGTTTGATTTCTAGGAAACCAGAGGAAAATGAGGTTCTGATCATTGAAAATGCTGTCTTTCTGGTGATCTCGACGCGTTTCTTGCATACACCTATCCATCAGGGTGCCCCTTTCAGATCTACAGCTCTCTCCTTAGCACCTCTTGTCCTTAACACACAAACTAACACGTATGCGCGTGCAAACCAACCAAATGTGTTTACATGCCTACATCCTATCTATTCAGCTCCAGAACCATCAAGCTAGTCTTCGATTGCAAAGATAGATATAGGCCTATACTGCATAAAACAATTTATTGTCCAAGTATCTGATTGACCAAAAAAGTCTTTGACGGAGATTTAGAATAAATAAAACTTCTTCTTTTTTTTTTTAACAGATCTAGGGCTGGGTTCACATTAGACGCGTAAGTTCCGTACGGAAAACCCGAAATAAGTGCAAGAAAGAAGGATAAAAGTTTACGCATATAGGGGAAATTCGGACACGTGCGCAAATCTTTTTCCTTCTTTGTTTCACTTATTTATGGATTGCGCACGGGTTTCCGCGTGGTTTTTAACTAAAGTAACAGCAATTTGCCGAGAGGACGTAAAACATTAATATTCGTTTCCGCGTGGAATACCCGCTTATGTGTGTACACGGCCTAAGCGCAAGAATGGTACATTATCGCATCTACACATCAGCCTACCTCCACAAGGACTTCTTCCACTCTTTCCAGTCTGGTGTCCGTGTCAATGATCCGGTCCATTCGCAGCATGGCCTGTTCACAACACACAGAATGTGCATTAACATGAATGAAAGAGACTAAAGCAGCCTTATTAAAACTGCTTTAAAAAAAAATCCCACTATGCTCACAGGATAAACACATGCGAGCACCTACACACACACACACACACACACACACACACACACACACACACACACACACACACACACACACACACACACACACGCGCACGCGCACGCACACGCACGCACGCACGCACACGCACGCACACACACACACACACACACACACACACACACACACACACACATTTACACTCAAGAAGAAAAATGGTGTTTTACCTCTCGGTCTGGAGCAGACACATATGGGACATTTGTAGATACAAAGATGGTGGGAACAATACTGGAGGCAATGCCCGGAGGCAGTGCAACACCAGTAAAATCCCGATTTTTAACAATACAGATAGGTGTAGCAGTAACCACGCCTCATCGACTATGGTACTGCCACACTCGACGACGAAAATGGTGTTTTACGTCCTCTTGGTCTGAATCAGACACATATGGGACATTTGTAAATACAAATATGGTGGGAACAATACTGGAGGCAATGCCCGGAGGCAGTACGAAACCAGTAAAGTCCCGATTTTTTTAAATTAATACAGATAGCTGTAGCGGTGACCACGCCTCGGTTAAACCTCATCGGCTATGGCACCGCCACAGGTATTGTTTCTAAGGTACTGCCACACTCAAGCACATTCTCTCTCTATATGCATCTCCCCCCCCCCTCTCCCCCCCTCTCTTTCTCTCTCACTCTCTGCACACTCTACCCGACTGCCCATCTATCGGTCTTGTTGTACCTCTCTCCCTCCCTTCTCTCTTCAACACACCTGGTCTGACCAATCCCTACACTCATGCTCTACTCCCCACCCTCCCACCCCACCCCACCCCAATCCCCTCTTCCTACTGACCCTAAAGGTCAGCGTTTCTCTGACGGTCAGGTTGCCGAAGAAGAGGTCGTTTTGCTGGACGTAGGCCGAGATGTTCCTGATGCCCCTTCCGATGCTGGCCCCGTTGACGCGAACCTCGCCCTCCACCCTGTAGTCCTTCAGGTTGCGGTTGGTCAGCACGTTCATCAGGGTGGACTTCCCTGCCCCGCTGACGATGACAACAACAACAACAACAACAATAACAAACAATAATAATAATAATAATAATAATAATAATAATAATAATAATAATAATAATAATAATAATAATAATTTCCCTGCCCCGCTGGACGACAACAACAATAATAATTATAATAATGATAATAATTATAATAATAATAATAGTGAAACATTTATATGATGCATTCCTCCACCCACTCTATGCGCTGAACAAAATTTTTTAAAAACAAAAACTTTACCTGGGCAAAAACAACAACAACAAGAAGAAGTTCAACAAAGACAAATACTCGCTCACACACGTGCAACTATGCATACACTCACAAGCCCCCCCCCCCCCAAGAAAGTAATAGCGCTAATTTAAACATAGAAGGGTGGCTATAATACTTTAAAAAAAAAGTTTTATTAAACAGAGAGAGAGAGAGAGAGAGAGTGAGAGAGAGTGAGAGAGAGAGAGAGAGAGAGAGAGAGAGAGAGAGAGAGAGAGAGAGAGAGAGAGAGAGAGAGAGAGAGAGAGAGAGAGAGAGAGAGAGAGAATAAATAGAGACGGAGAGAGAGAGAGAGGGCGTGGGAGAGGGGTGTGTGTGATTAAATTGCTGTAGATACATGTATTAATTATGCATATCACATCCTTACCTGGCTCCCATGATTGCTGTCAGTCTTCCTGGCTTCACAGCTCCCGATACTAAACACATACACGCACGCACGAACGCGCGCGCACACACACACACACCACACGCACACACACATACGCACGCACGCGCACACACACATATGCATAAATGCACACACACACACGCACGCACGCACACGCACACACACACACACACGCGCGCACGCACGCACACACACGCGCGCACACATACATATATGCATACATGCAACCACACACAAACGCATACGCACACACGCACACACACAAACACACACACACACACGCCCACACACACATGCGCGCACACATACATATATGCATACATGCACTCACACACACACGCACACGCACACGCGCACGCGCGCACGCACGCACACACACACACACACACACACACACACACACACACACACACACACACACACACACACACACACACACACACACACACACACACACACACACACACAGTGGAAATATTAATGATCAATATTAATCTCCGTAGCGTGGGTATATTTTCAAGTTTGTAATCTTTCTAAAACAAAACGAGGTGACTAGGGCATCTTAGCATCACACTTGTATCGATCAAACACTAGAGCCTACAATGGTTAGGCCTATGGATATTTTCTTTTTGCTATCTTGCCCTTTCTGTTTTTCTTTATGGCATAATTCGGTAACCCGAGTAAGTCAAACCGCCACTGGTGTTGATAAACAGCACAATATTTTACAAACAGGTCAAAATAAAAATACACAATAGGTGTCAAAGCTCTTAGATGTTCCAATAATGATATCTAACAATTGATTGTCGTTACTGTGATGCATATTCACAAGTAGACACATAGGAAGCCAACATGCATTTGAAGTTGATAATTGTTAAGTTTATGCACAGGCCTACTCCCAAACGTGCACATATACACATGTGCGCGCGCGTGCATGCACATATCCACGCACGCACGCACTCACATAAAGATGCTTAAGTTTGAACATGCACATACACACATGCATAAAACTAATACGCATATATAGGCCTAAACGCAAAACGCACTCTTATTCTCTTACACACCTGCGCATGCGCACATACAAATCAGCACATATATATGCACGCACTCACACACAGACACACGCACAACCAAATTATCTCTCTCTTACATGATTTTCTTGAAATTTATGCACCCATTCTGAGGAGCTATGGCCTGTCAGAAGTAAAGTTTTACATCCCTCCTCCCCCCCCCCTCTCTCTCGTTTTATCCCTCCCTCTTCATTGTTAAACACACACGTCACACCCCACACTTCATACAAACCCACCCACCTCCACCTATTTCCCTCTCCCTGTCATCATCATCAACATCATTATCATAACTACTCACCCCCTTTAACGACCAACTTTTGCCCTTCAGTGAGCGTGGGCACCTGCCTTTCAGCCCTCTCCGCATCTCTCCCCCCACGGGCGTTCTTCTTCCAGCTGAGACTCATCAGCTTGTCCTTGGTCTTCTTCATCTTGATGTTCTTGTCCGGCACGAACACCCTCAAGTTGTGCCAGGACAGCGTCACCGGCTGAGGCTCCATGATCACAGAGGTTGCCCTGGACCTTCTCCGTGCAGGACCGTCCTCGAGGCTTCCGTAGTCGGCCCCCATACCGTCGTCACCGGTGTCCGTTGCTGCGCCACTGTCCTCCAGTTGGTGGTCATCATAGTGGTGCTGTTGGCTCCCTGAGCGAAGCAGCGGTTGACCGGCGTCGCTTCCTTCGGCCATAGTGGTAGTAATAGTGGTGGTTCAAGCAATTCCTACCGTACTCAAGGGCTGCTGGAGTTATATGAGATTGTGTGTTTAATCCACCCCTTCAAAAAAATATCTCTGAAATGTGCTGTCTTGGTTTAGCTGTATTGACAGCCTGTGAGCTCCTGCAAAAAATACACGCACTAAATACTTGTTCCAGAAATGGTAACACTGGTTCAAGATACTCATATTTTGCAAGTGTGATAGGCCTAAATTATCACTTTATTGACAGATGTTCGTTCTTAATATCATAAATGTGATGTGGTTCGAGCTAGGCCTACTAAGGTTTGTTGTTGCAGTGGGTTCTTAGTAATTTTACTAGCACGACGGGCTTGTTAGTTGTAAAATGCGATTAATGAAGTTATGTGAGGATGAAGGCTTTAAAAAACAAACCGATGGGTGGGGGTATTCATTTAGATAACTAGTAATATAACATATTACATAACATTGGAATTTTTCCTAAATCATTATTGCTTGCTTTGCTACCTAGATATTGGGTCATGTAAGTCAGCAGAGCGAATAAAGGTGATCAAAATATTAATCATAATATTATCATTCTACAAAGAATGCAAAAAAACCGTATAAGAAACTTAACGCGTTGTAATGACAATGTTGACAATGACGAGAGACGAGCAGGAAAGCAATGAAAATGCAATGGTAATAGTGATGGTGATGGCTATGGTAATGAGAATGAGGATGAGGATGAGGATGATGACGACGGCGACAATGATGATGATTAGCTACAACAGTTTGAACAACTAACCTCACACTATCAAGCCTGTACAACTGTGGTGCAGTGTTCGTCAGTCCAGGTGAAATCAAACCATTATCATCACAAGTGAAGAGATGCTCCCTACACAAATTAGTAAAGATTCGAACTAGGTCGCATGCATGTATTTATATGAACCTTTAAGCGCAGTGCGAATGTACCCCTAAACAAGACGGCAAGGGCATTAGCACACACCTTGTAGACTACTAACAGAGAAACACGCAGGCAATTGTTTCGATCATAGGATGCTCATTTACATTCGGATTTGGAAATCTATAAAGGGACAGCCACCTTGGCGTAGAATCGTACTCGGATCTCTCGAGTGATTATTGAACGACAATAGGCCTACATAAAATCTGTTGAATGCAAAACATTCATGGACTGCATAGTTGCATCGGTTTCCTTTGCAAATCTAACACACACACACACACACACACACACACACACACACACACACACACACACACACACACACACACACACTTAAATAACGGGCACACCAGAAAAAATCCTACCAACTTTATATTAATACCAGTCAATAACTTTAATCTATGACAACTGGAACAGATTTTGGCTTGCAGACTGCCAGCCAAATGAAAAGACAGGCTCGTGTAATAGGTACTCCTGTTTGTATGAGGCTGGATGTCCTATTGGAGTAAAACGTATGAGAACTTTGGCAAAAGGGGCGTACACTCATGCATATGCTTCGGTTGAAAAAAATGGCACATATGATCGAATTGTGCATGTAGGCTTAGTTGTAAATAATGGAGTTCAAAGTCTACATTTTAACGTTGTAAAAATTCGAATGTTTACCACCAAATCTTTTTATGCCTTATTTAGTTGCTAGTATTGTTCAATGTAAGATGCTAGATGCAGTCACCTTGCGTAATTAACGCATGCAAATAGTAATACTTATTCTTACCCTTTAAATAATGAGGACACTTCTAGGTGAATTATCATAGGCCTACTGCCAGACTATATTCATATTCTGGGGAATGTGGGAAGAAAAAAAACACCATTACACTTTCCTGCAGACTCCTTAACAAAATATTGACAACTATAATTATCCAACTGGTGTGATTTATAACTTCTAAGCTTGAAAACATAAATCGTTTTCACCAGTAGTAAAGTAAAAAAAATTCGTAAATAGGATTTTGACCATTTTTGGCTCATTTTTCAGTCTATAGTAACTATGACAGTTGTGTGTGTGTGTGTGTGTGTGTGTGTGTGTGTGTGTGCGTGCGTGTGCGTGTGCGTGTGCGTGCGTGCGTGCGTGCGTGTGTGTGTGTGTGTGTGTATGTGTGTGCGTGTGCGTGTGTGCGCGTGTGTGTATGTGTAGGCCTATGTTACGTCCATGGTCTAATCTCCAAACTTTAACGTTGGCATTTTCTCGGGAAAAAGAAGGCATAAATTGTTCAAACTTTGCACACATATAGATGTCTATGCAAGCTTTCAAACAATAATGATTTGAATAATTAAATACTTAAAACAACACTGTAAACAGATAACAAACAAATAACATTTTAGATTAGTGGGTTAGAGAGTATTCAACAGGCAACATGAGTTAAGAAACTCATCAACACTGAAAGCCTCGATAGCTCATTGGTAGAGTGTCTGTCTCTCGTGCCAATGGTTCCGGGTCCAATTCTCGGCACGGGCACTTTTCTTTTTAGTTGTATCCATTAACGATAGTTTCATTTGTACTTTAAAATTTTATTGGCAATCTTGTACTTTAGACACCCCCCTCAATCTTTCTTTGTTGTTGTCCCACATGTTCCTGTTGGTTTAAACGGTTTTTTCATTCAACAATTTCAATTTATAAAAAATAACGAGGTAGCTGGGTAACAACAAGCATATAGCTTATAACGTACCCGTACACAATACATTACATATAATTCAAATGACGGAAGGTGTGTTCTCACCAATTAGAAAATATTATTTCGTTATTTAGAAACATTATTCACAAACTAACAAACAAAGTGAACAAAATAGAAAAAACAGAAAAGAAATAAAAGAGTCACATTTTGGAAAAATCACCAAAAAAAAGAAAGGAAAGGAAGGAGGAAAACAAAAGGGGGATTGAGAGACAAATTAATCAACAATTTGATGACTCAATATGACACTCATTAAAACATCCCACAAAAGTAATTACAACCATGTTTACATATCTAGAACAAGTTATTCAATCAATTAGACCAATATAGAGGTGCACCTGCGCTTACACACAAAAATGATTGGAATGTTTGATTTGACATGATAATTGAAAACAGTTTAGAAATAAGTTTAAAACCGATGTTCCTGTTCGAGTGAGCCTTGAAGGCTTTGCCTCTTGTTATTGTTTGAAGAAATAAGCCTACTGTTATCACTGTTCTCTTCGTCTTTGTCTCACTCTGTGAGTGTGACTGTACAGTAATACCTTTTCTGTTTAGAGAGTAGGCTTTGTACATTATGTGTGAGTGTGACTCAGAGTCATAGGGTGTGTGTGCATGTGCATGCGCGCGCACGCGTGCATGTGTGTATGCATTTGTATGTGTGTGTGCATGTGTGTGTGCCCGCGCAAGTGTGTCCGCGTGCTAAAAGAAAAGAAACAGCCGATAATTAGAACATAAGCCGA